>JAVYIG010001043.1:0-396831 GCA_035222895.1 Strongylocentrotus droebachiensis
GACCTTAAATTAGAGTTTATTGGTCGTTTACTTGATTGTACCCGTTCACCGTCGGACCCTGATTTCCCAAATGAACTCTTCCCATCAACACCACCATCATCATCATCCTTCATCATGAACCGATTTAATTATAATGATAATTATCATCATCATCATCATAAATATACATAAAGCAACAATATCACCCGAGAAATACGCCTCAAAACGACGGCTCCTAGCCTTCTGTATTAGTACCACTCCCAGTTCTTTCACTCCTCTCTCTTCCAACAATTTCTGCAGACTGTCCATCCAAAGTATCCTCCTTCTTCCCACAATTTTCCCTGTCAAAGCAAGATTATCTAGGCCTTCTTTACGTGTAATGTGACCCATGAACTTCAACTGCCCAATCAACATCTCACGTATCACTTTTCTTTGCACTCAAGCTTGTGTAAGATCTTCCTCATTACTAACTTTGTCAGTCCAGGGGATTATGTACCGTGCAAAAAATTATGACATAAGAAAACAATACGCAAGTCGATGGTCCGATGTGACGTTGACTTTCATGGTTCCCTCCATCTTAGGTGACGTTCGATTCTGCTTTCTCACCTGACTGCACGTGCTTTGACCGATGCTACGACTACCATTCCATAGGCGAGATCGTAGACTACATCCTCATCATGGCTTATGACGAATTACTCGATCTTTTAGGTCTGAAGGCCATGGCCAATGCACCACTCAATATAACAACGCAAGGTAACCAATCAGGGCATATTAATGTCCACTTTTAGCTATTTCCCATAATATCATGTTTGCTATTGGCGGGAGAGGGCGCTTTAGCAACTTGTACTACAAAGTGTGTCCATAGCCAATAAAGAAGTGTTGTGGTCTGATGAATAAGGCTCCAGACTGTGAACCACAATGTGCGGAGTTAGAATCCCTCCGACAGAAGTAATGTCCTTTGCCAAGAATTTTAATCTGCATTACGTTTGCCACACTCCACCCAGGTGAGCTTAATTGGTTCTTGGTTCGATTATTCCTTCAAATGCACTGAGCCCTAGTAACGGTTGCCGGAGCTAAAGCCAACAAAACCAAACATTTTCATAAATAGGGCCCATGTGTCTCCTACGAGAGTCAAGAGCCTCCACCCTGTTACCACACTGCTTCCATGAAAGCCACTTGATTATTACGATTAAACGAATTCCCCTTTACAGAATGCTGAATATTAGCTTAGTATCTTATGTTAATTGAGCTCAAAGAATCGGTAAACTTTACTATAAAACAGAATATCAAAGTCATAGCAGTGTTTCTTTAAGACATTTTTTTCCTCAATCATTTTGTAGGTGTGGATGATTTCATCAAAGCCGGTGTACCTCCGGCCAAGCTTGTACTTGCCAATCCTTGGTACGGCTATAACTTCCCCTGTACGCTGTTAACAAAGGTAACTTGAAAACTAGTTCTGTAAGTTCAGTTCAGTTCGGTTTACTTTTAGTTCTGATATGTCTATTTCAATTAGACATCTACCCCCGGACAACTATTTTAGAGGGTTGTTGTCCGGGGGTAGTTGTCCGGGGGAAGCTGTCCTAGGGGGTAGTTGTCCCAGGGGGTAATCGTCCTGGGGTGGTTTCCTTAGGGGGTATCTGTATCTGTCTCTGTCCGTGACGTACAATCACCAGCATCTGGTTGTCGTGTACGTAGTCGTCCGGGGGTAGTTGACTGGGGAGGTTTTCGGGGGGGGGGGGGGTGTGGACGCCCAGGGGGTAGGTGTCCGGATACGCATTATACCATTTATCTCATTGACAATAATGTTGTCAGTCTGTCCGTAGCCGTCGGGTTAAGCCCCCGAAGTCAGCTTGATTTCACATTTATTATGACACAACTAGGAAATGAAATAGATTTATAAGAAAAAAGATAAAGCGAGATTTTTTCCGAAACAAATTTGTATACTTGTCGATACGCGGGTTGAGCACGTCGATCAGATTTGATTTGATTCTATATACAATTGACCTGACCCTGGAAGTTGATATCGGAGATTCGCGCAAGCGCAGACGCTATCTTAAGCGACCGCCTGTGAGTTGGCGGAGTGACCTTGGACGGTAGGAAAGAGCTACTCAATACTTTGCTCAAGCTAGTTATTGGTTTATTTTTTCTTTAGAACGACACTTGCAATTATAAGTTGAGTACATGGGAACAACAAGGCTATGGTACTATCATGGAACTCCTGGCGAACAACTCTACGACCGGTCGAAAGTGGAGCGAGGAATACCAGTCACCATATTTCGAATATAAGGTGAACTTAAAAAAATATTGATGAACCTGATAATGATAATTATATAATATTGAATGGCCTTCAGTGGGATACAAGGGTCCCACGAGCTGATAAGCATGTTTCGTCGAAACCATCACGAGTGAAATATTCCCCAAACGAGTGCGATATTATATAAAAGATGCATAGCAGTGAGGGCATTAGTAAGAATTACCCACGCAAGGTACCTTTAAATTTGGAACAATCTAATAACACGCCCCGAGGCGATGTGTGTTTGACACCGAGTGTGGACAATTTTACTAATGCCCGAACAAAATGATGTGTTTTATTTGTTTTATAAGATGATGTTTTATTAGTTTTATCAAATGTGTTATAACATGATTTTACTAATGACCGGTCATTAGTAAAACTACGTGTTACGGGCAGCTACAGTACACTGCCTACAGTTACATGCCTGGTCACGTGTATGCTCTTAACCAATCATTTGATTAGGATCCGCTTCGTCATCTTGTGAACCCCTTGTATCTCATTGAAAGTAAAGCCATTTAAATATTATTCTTATTAACTGAATGTTACCTAGTAACGCTATTTCCACATTACTATCATCTATTACACATCTATGTTTTTTGTTATTAACTTCAATTTTTAACACAGGGATTAAAACTTACACATCCATTGTTCCAGCCTTTGTGTATTTATCGCTCATTCGCTGTTGTGAATATTTGGAGGTCCTGTGAGTGGCCGTAGTGCAGCAACAAAGGCAAGGAATAAATCAATAAACTACTCTTATATAAATATTAAACAGTTCATATGAAGCCGCATAGAACATCACATGTATATTGCAACAAATAACCCAAAACATAAAAGAATTTGTCAAAATGTGCCTGATTCTACCAAATTCAATGTGGATATTGAAAATGGTTCAAGTAGCTTTTACGGATTTTTTAATGTTGTTTCTCTTTCTCTCTCTCTCTTTCTTTAAATCTTCCGCAACCTTGATCTCCTCTTCTTTCTCTCTGTCTTTCTTGGTTCCTTTCTCTCACAAACCCTCTTTCACCCCTGTTCTCCCCTTCCTTTTCCTTTTTAGGACAGCGAAACTGGGCAGACTCACCAGATATGGTATGACGACCCGACTAGTCTCACTCTACGCTTTAAGATGGCAAAGAACAAACAGCTCTATGGCGTATCTGTATTCCAAGCCGATTGTCTGGATTATAGCACCAATCAAAGGCTGTTATTGAGACTAATGCAATGTGGGACGCTTTCCTCGGAGAATAAAATCACAAAACTCTTCCAAAATTAGTACATTTAAAAACGTGATTTGATGTTTAAAGGTTAACAAGAATCTCCCTTTTGATTTTAATTGTAGGGTTTAAATGTTAAGATAATTGGATACCTGGTAAATTTCATACTCGTGGCTGAAATCGACCCCGGCACTGAAATACTTTAAGGCCTATGTTACTTTTTTTCGAATTATGCAATTGGCACTGTACTGACAATGCCTCAAGTTTGTTGTGTACCCATTTTTATGTGAAGTGCATATGAATATCCGCCATATTGAGTCGGGGGAAGGTGTAAGATTACCTAAGCATTTTTAAACATATATTTTCTAATTATATTACAGAGCACTTGTAACTTTTTTTTATTCTCAAGGGGTCTATAAAATAAAAACCGCGCTCTTTATTAGACTCCTCCACTGTGTTTCACCACTTTGCCAATCTTAAATGATTTAGGCCTATTTGAATAATTATAATCATTTGTCGTATCTGTGGTTCATGTCATATTATTGAATTTGTATATAGTGTATATTCATTTGATTATGTTATATTATGCGGAAAAAATAAAGAAACCTTGAAACCTTTCTTCATCTCAAATGTGTAATTACATTGCATGTATTGTCAATTTTAGATGTGATTTGATAACCAACCTTGGGGTAGTAGGTTTGCAAAGCTGTTATGAAGCTTGTACACTTGGACTTTCTAATGTCCAGCACATGATGCTATTATAACCATTATATAATATTGCCCACTGGCCAGTACCAGAAAGGGATCTAGATGTCCGCACTTTTGCTAAATGAAATGCTTATTCATGAATTGGTAATGTTTCAACAACAAAAAAACAATTAATAGTTAGTCCGACAGAACATCGGTCTAACCTATTAAGTATTATATCACTATCTTCCATCTATTTTTCATCCTGGTTGTGAGAGGAACTTGATAAAATATGTTGTGTACAAATTAACGATACATCACAGCCATGTAAAGGCATTGTTTAACAATGTGTCAAGTCTTACAAATATGAGATGCATGGCCCTACGCGTTATGAGTGTCTGTGATATGGTGTAATATTGAAGCCTTACAAAATTGCGCTTCAAAATGATTATGAAGTGCCTTAAAGTGTTAAAATCTTTGATTGACCGGTTTTACCACACCGATTTTCCCCTGTCAACTGCAGTGTTATAGTAGCCTTTACGAAAACGGTTTTTGAGATTTCGAATTCCAAACATAAATATCTTGATAACCATGCAAACAGCTTGTTAAAGTCATGGGATTCCTGACTGACCTACAGGTTTATAATTTTGATTGCATCATGAGCTAAATCCGGGATTTTGTTAAGAATCTGAGACCAATCCCTTTAAGAAATCTTCTTCTTCGAGTTAACGGGTTTTCTTCATCACATCGTATACTAGTTCCTATGTACTACACTCTAAATTACAGGGATTTAAAATTTAAATCTTAAGCCGGATTTGAATGAATTAAATCCATAAAGATTGATTTTTAATCTTAAAAGATTGCTAAACTGGTTCTTAATCCGAGTTTCAAATATATTTGTTTCAATCCCAAAAGATTAATAAAAGTTCCGAAAATTAACGGCAAATTGACCAATCCTGGCGATAAGATTTTGTCACATGACAAAGAAGTCCCAAAAAGGATTGCTTTTAAATCTTTATCAGGGTTAATTTTAATATAGAAAGATTTATAATATAAATCTTTTGAACTTATTTTTTAATCCTTTACAGATTAAAACTTTTTAATCCTAGCGAAGATTAATTTTAAATCCACATCGATTGGTCCCTACCTACAGTACATGAAAGATTTAAAAATAAATCCTATAGATTTAAATTTAAATCCCTGTAATTTAGAGTGTACATACTTTACCCTTGCTTCTGGTCAGTTTCTTTCACTATTTAATCGCACGACCAGGGACCCGTTTCACACCGCATTTTTTCGATGACTAATGAACAACAAACAGTGTCAAATATGCTGGTGAACGTTCAGAAGCAACGATTTCACTAGCTAATAACAAAAACTGTAATTTGTCACCGATGAGAAGTTTGGTGAGTTGGGGCCAAGAAGTTAAGTTTTATCTTTAACTTCACCATCTTAATGAATCGTTGCTGTATGGGTCCAAAGATCACTCCTTCAACGGATAACGCTTCTCTTCCTATCTCTCTACTTGTACTATCTAACATCAATTAGTAGACTTGCTGTGCAGTGTATATAGCAAAACAAAAGAAAGCCGTCTCGCCGACAACACACCCCACTCATCGACTCGAAACTCTCCTAAGTCCGCAACCCGGAAACTCCACCCCAGACGGATAGTCAGACGAATTACCAGCCGACCATCCATGCCCACTCCCCGATGACTCAAGCGGACATACGGTCACCTATTTTCCCCTGACGTCCGCACACCGGTGACTTAAGCTCACGCACGCCAGCTATTCCCCACTCCTGACGACGGATATAGTCAACCTGTTCGAAACGTCGAGCCACTCATCCTCTCCAAGCGCTATAGTTCTCCTGAGAACTATATGCCAAGAAAGATAACAAACAGTCCTTTTCAGGACTACACTCCTCCAAGAAAGATTACCGAGTCAGAGTCCTGTTCAGGACTCCTCATACCTCTCTCTCTCTCTCACACACATGGTGCAACCGCAAACCTACTGTATAAAAAGAAAGTTATATACAGCAGAAATACTCTTTGTTCTTCTTGTAATAACATGACATATAATGCATAAAGTAAATAATATAATGTACCATAATACATCCAAAGATTTAGATATATAAAGCCTAATATAGCAATTGTCTAAATATATTATAACTCATGTTATCCACAATAGGTAAATGATTCAACAATATAATTTAAACGAAACAAGACGAATATCATGGCTAATTCTAGACAAGAACATGACACAAGTTTGTCTGAGTAAACCAATTAAAGCTGATTCATCAAAAGATAAAAGGCTTGACATTAACAACTTCCGATAGTATACGCAAGGTCATCTTCATATCCAATCGACTTAAATTTGTCAAGTAGGCAAGATAATAATAATAGCACGTGACTGTAATCACGTAATCATGTATAACTAATCAACAGCGATTAGGTTACGTCAATTCGAATGAGGTTGAAACTCTGTTTATCAATATCCATCATAATTATGAA
Source organism: Strongylocentrotus droebachiensis (assembly GCA_035222895.1). Classification (NCBI taxonomy): domain Eukaryota; kingdom Metazoa; phylum Echinodermata; class Echinoidea; order Camarodonta; family Strongylocentrotidae; genus Strongylocentrotus; species Strongylocentrotus droebachiensis. Next base: position 6,686 of record JAVYIG010001043.1, read on the forward strand.
GGGAATCAGTGCACAGGTTCGGAATAGGCCATGTGTGTAATTTAAAACAGGGTTGTTAACGCTAATTCGTTAAGATATGATGCGGCAATAACCGCGGTAATAACCGTGACATGTTTTAAATGATGATGTAAAGTGTAATACGCTTCGCATTTCTGTATCTCATAACACAGAGCTCATAGATCTTTGTTGCGCGCAGTTCTGCATTCATGTTCACGTAACAAAAAACGTGGTTGCTTTCTTGCGGCGGTTTACCGCGTCGTATCTGAACGAGCCTTTACTGATTTTTGTTTCTCAATATGATGCATAGGCCTACTTCTCTCCTTAAAAAAAAAAAAAAAATCTCACAGAATCAAACGAAACTTACACTGAATGTTCAAGATTACAAATAAATGACATGTGCCAAACAATTTTGGAAGAAAATGTATACTGGCTGAGTAATGAGCATAGAAAGACAAGGAAATCAAGGTAGTACTAGCCCCGACACCATGTGTGTTGTCCCATATATAGCTTTCTATGTGAGTGATTGTTACTTTACCAAGACTCGGTCAATTTTATTATGATTTTGATGACTCCAGAACCTTGCAGTGCACACCAATACTTACATGCTACATGATCAACTGTTTCTGATCCTTTCCACACCTTTTCTTTCACAATGCTATCGCATTATCAGTACTAAAGTTTATCTTTAACCCCCTGGTTACCAACTCCTTGATTCCCTTGCTGCGTAAAACCGCATCTCTATAGATGAGATTCACGTTGCATACATGAGTTGTTGCTATGTCGGGCAACTCATATGGCTCCGTTTAGTCTCATTTCACAACGCCCCCTATCGTCAGAGCATGGTCAGATTCAGCAGCCTAACATGTTAGCCTATGGACGTTTTTTTTAAAAATCGTTAAAAATTCATTTGTTGTTTAAACGAAAAGCACATCCACCCCGACGTACGTTATCACTAGCTCTTACATTAGAGCCCTCATGTCTCATTGACTTTTGAAAGTTCACCCACCGTAATTTTTCAAAATAGGTTGCAAGCTCGTCATTGCCTATAATACACATGTGAAACAAGTCTAACTTTGGACTCAGTAATTACCAAGCGATTTGAAGTTTATAGGTCGAGCACACGAAACATAAAAAGCATGAATTATCATAGATCACTTCTGCCTATTTCATTATGTCCATTTCATCCAACCCCCACCGTAATTTTTCCATTTAGTAAAAGCAAACATTTTGCCGAGTTTAGCAAAAACATGAATTTTCATGAACTGTCAGACAATACAGCCTTTTAGTACGTAACGTATAGTGAATGGGAATGTGCGATGATCCGTTCAGGAGGTAGAGGTCAGTGGTTTGTGCTGGCAATGTTCACGCGAGCGAAAATGAGACAATCGGAGCAATATGTCTCTCCTAAAACTGTCTGTCGGCAAGAGAAACTTTGAACAAAAGCTAGGTATCCATGAAGTTAGTAAACACGTTCATCGACTCAAATTTGTCAAATAAGCAAAACTTTTGCTTGTACCTGTGATCATTGTAGTATACGTCATTTCTATTACGTCATTTAAGGACGTCACACGTAGCAGTCCACTATGTCGACGTGCATATCGAAAAGTCCCTAATCATAGCTATGAACGACATCAGTGCACACGCCTGTAGAAGGCCATTCTCGTAATATAATCAGATGTATACAACTTATTCCTAGATCCTAACCAAATAATTGGTCCGACGCGGTCACGTGTGATTCATTTACTGAGACTATCACAATTTTTTGTTTTCAATGAAAAAGCATGCAATTGTTTTCAGTACTATCCAACGATTTTTAGGACACCGCGAAGCGCAGTGCTCAGTGCGTGTAGAAGTTTAATATTGCACTTTAAAGGAAACCTCAATCCAAGAACGAAAACGTGACTTATTTTAAGAGATTTATTATATTATTTCCCATTAATCTACAACATTCCCCACCAAAGTGTATGAGAGAGCCATTAAACAAAAATAATGTACAGTTTTTTAGCACGACATGGGCATCGCCATTTTCTTGATCACTTGACGTACTATATGAAATCGTTTATGAAGTAAATGTATTCTAATTTATGGATGCTTCTTTCCCAGGTGTTGGTGATGATAAATCATTTTATTCACCCGCTATTGTCCTTTGCAGGCGCGTACGCAGGGGGGTGGTTTTGGGGTTAACCCCCCCCCCCCCTCGAGTTCTTCTTATGTGTATGTTTATATTTAAAAAAAAAAAAAAAAAAAAAAAAAATTATGCCAATGGCTGACCTAAAAAAAGGTGACCTTACCCCCCCCCCCCCCCCCAACGGAACAAAATGTCAATTTTTCAAATGTCCAGACCAAAAAAAGGAAAAAAAGTGTCCGCTTCTCCCCCCCCCCCCCCCCCCCCCCCCCCCCCCCCCCCAACTGAGCGACTTTTCGGCCGGTGCGATTTTCAAATTTTCGGGAGCAAAATAATAAAGCTGAGTCGTTGCGAAATTTTTGGTCCGATTTTAACCCCCCCCCCCCCCCCCCCTTGAAAAAATCCTGCGTACGCCACTGGTCCTTTGTATTACAATTGCCAGAAGGAAAATTGCATAAATAAGTATTTGCTCTTCTGTGGTAAAGGTTTCTCATGAATATTCTCGTTTCAGAATACCTGCACATAATTATTCTTTGTGGGCCTATGCATGTGTAGCACTGTGGGCGTACACACACTTTTTGAGGTAACTGCGCACTCTTTGTGCACGCTAAAAAAAGCCCATTAAACTTGAGCGTTATAATGACACAAATCAACCGTTATACAAATTATTTTTTACGTCAAACAGCAAGGAATTAGAAGTTCTTTGTATAAAACAAATGATTCATGTTTCCATTCTTTTATCAAACGATCTACCCGCGCTCTTGTTGATTCTGCTAATGCACTATCATATATGCATATACAGCCTCGACTCGAGTACGGATACGTCATCAATGAACTCATTCGCATGCGTCATTTGTATAATTATTACTATTAGATGCACACCTCTTTGTTTTAAGAGGTCCTCGATCGTGACGGATTTATTCCATTCACGTGCCCCGATATAATATGTTCATAGAACATACAAATTCCATAGGCCTACGTCACGTGCTGTCAGTGAAAGGGCAGGCCATAAAATCTGTCCGACAAAGTAGCAACCAATGTATGCTTAATTCGCATTCTGGCTATTGATATAACAGCTTGGTGAATGTATCTTGGTGAATGTGAATGTAGCTCGTCGCAAGGCAGGAAACCTGTATCAATTTCAACACATTTCGGAAATGATCTATTAACTGAAAATGCATGTAATGTTATCTGTTTCGGTTTCCGGTCTGCATTTGGCAACAGAAAGATGAACTCATTGTCACGTGCGAGAGTTTCCTATTTGTATTGGCACGCCCATTGAACTGCGCACATATTAAAGTAACCCACGCTAAACGTATTTTTGATAAATTTATTATATTATGCGTTCTACAGTTGTCAACAAGGAAGGGGGCCATCAACTATCCAAGTAAAATGGCGTCGGTAGTCCCACATGTGTTCGTTCCGTGTATGGTTTTGATACTCGGTTTGTACTCTTGGGTGGCTAACGGGGTTGATTTCCAGAGGGATCCGCCTTGCCCTTGTTCTGATCCAGCTCTGTGTGATCCTATACGAACCGATCCAAAGAAGGAGGTGAGAAAATTGTGAGCTGGAAGGAATTTTGAACCATTTCAAAAATGGAAATAAATTGCATTTGGGGTCAATATTAGTTTGCTGGACATCCGTTTGATTGCATTTCCTACACATAATTTGTTGTTAATGTTAATCAGCTTGATTAATATACCTTACTTTGATATATAAAATACAAATTATACTACTGTTAATGATGTTATTACTACTACTACTACTAATACTGCTACTACTACTACGACTACTACTACCACTACTAATATCACTACTACTACTACAATTAACGCTAGCACTACACTTCTACTAGTACTTCTATACTAATACTACTTGTATATACTGCTGCTTATACTACCATGTCTACTACTACAATTTATTTTACTATAGTCTACTACTTATACCTGTACTGCTGCTTTTTCAAATACTACTAATTCAATAACTACTACTACTACTACTACTACTACTACTACTACTCAGGGGCGTACGCAGGGGGTGGTTTCGGGGGTTCAAACCCCCCTTTGGTATTTTTATGTGTGTAAACCCCCCTAAAAAAACCTAAAACTCTCCCCCCCCCCTTTGGATTTTTTTTTTTTTTTTTAAATTAATAAAAAAAAGGTGACCTTACTCCCCCCCCCCCCCCCAACGAAGAAAAGTCAAATTTTCAAATTTCGAGACCAAAAAAAAAAAAAAAAAAAAAGTGTCCGCTTACCCCCCCCCCCCCCCCCCCCCATTGTTCGGGAGCAAAATATTTTGGGCCCGATTTTAACCCCCCCCCCCCCCCCGTCTTGAAAAAATCCTGCGTACGCCCCTACTACTACTTATACCTGTACTGCAGCTTCTACTAGTAGTACTACTATCACTACTTTCACGACTACTACTGCTACTACTACTACTACCACCATGGGTGTCGATCCGTTACTGATACCTATTCATCAGGGGGGATGATCTATTCATTCATCCCCCCCCCCTGATGAATAGGTATTACGTAAGTATCGACACCCATGACTACCACTACCATTACTACTTATATCTTTACTGCCATTTCTACTACTATTATTACCACTAATGATACGACTAATTATGACTCATAATATGACTCCTTCCCCCCGCGCTCGACTAATACTAATACTATTACGGCAACCACTTTTTTTTTTCTTTCCCAGGCTTTCGTAGCACCGCCTTGCCTTTACTCCCTTTTTATACATGTACATTCGTTGACGTCATTATAATACAATCGTTCGCTTTTTGTTTCCAGATTCACGTATTTTCTACCAATGGAGCCAACTGGAGGGACTACTTCTGGGACAACATCACCACGGTGGCTGTACAAGATGGCTTCGATCCTCAGATGATGTGCCACGCCCACTCGAAGGGCGTGCGGATCGTTGTATGGGGTACGTTCACTCATCATGGGATCCAATTTAAAGGGGATGTAACATTGCAAACACTGGTTAACGCCATCTACGACTTCTTTTTAACAACTGCACGTAAACGAATGGACTTGATTAAAACGGTCAGAATTACAATATTTATAAATATTTTGGTGACTTTAAAATGCTTTGGGCGTGTTGCTCTTTCTCAATTTACTATAACTTGTAAAGGCCAAACAAGCGAAAACCATTTCAAAGTCACCAAAAGATTTAGAACGATCGTGATTCTGAACTCTTTTTAAAGAATAGATACAATAATGACATCTCAGTTGTAGCATGCTTAATAGTCCAACATTTCAGACTAACTGATAGCCAATGATTTACCTAACTTTTGAGGAAGTGGGGGTATTGCTAATTGTATTAAAAATGCGATTTCTACTAAAATTCAACCAAGTATCATAATATTTGCAATTATGCTTATCGTTATAGGAGCATGTTTAAACAAATATTCTTTGAGGATTTATCTTCTTCATTAATATAATTCCAGATAAACAATAGGAATTCAACATGTTTAACTGTTCCATGTCATGAAATCATGTAGGTTCCTTTTCCGTTCAAACTCTCTTCAACGAGAGCGCCCGCAACGCCTGGGTCGAGCGCACCCTGAACTACAATGTTGGGAACTTCACGGACGGGTATAACATAGACTTTGAGATGCCACTGCTGAAATCCCAGGCTCATGTGCTAACAGCTATGGTCAAACAGATCAGGGATGCATTTAAAAAGGCCTTGCCATACTCGAAAGTGAGTGATATGTTTCTTAATTTTTGATTAATCATGGATATTTCCATTGCAAGCGTCGTGACTTTAAATTAGAGTTTATTGGTCGTTTACTTGATTGTACCCGTTCGCCGTCCTACTTTGATTTCCCATTCACGAAGTCGTTTCATCATCATCACCACCACCATCATTATCATTACCGATATAATTATAATGATAATTGTCACCATCATCATCACTATCCTCATCATTATCATCATCATAAAAATGCGCCTCAAAACGATGTAGATTAAATAAATCAATATGATGTTAACAGAGTGAATTTATATTATACCCGTTTTTTTCTTTGGTTTAAGTGGCATATCAATAAACGAGATGTACAATTCGATTCTCTTAAAACAAATATTTGTAGATTAAATAAATAAGATGTCCTTCGGAGAGACTAAATTATATATATGTACTGTGAGAAATTATGACATAAGAAAACACAAGTCGATGATCCGATGTGATGTTGACTTTCATGGTTCTCTTCATCTCAGGTGACGTTCGATTCTGCTTATTCACCCAATTGCACGTTCTTTGGACGATGCTACGACTACCGTTCCATAGGCGAGATCGTAGACTACATCCTCATCATGGCTTACGACGAACTCGATCTCGTCGGTCTGAAGGCCATGGCAAATGCACCACTCAATATAACAACACAAGGTAATCAGTCAGGACAAATAAATGTCTACTTTCCGCTATCCGGGAGACGATTAAACGAAATCCCCTTCACAGAAAGCTGAATATTAGCTTATTATCTCATGGTAATTTAGCTCAGAGAATGGGTAAATTTCACTATGAAAGAGAATATTAAAGCCATTATGATAGCAGTGTTTCTTTAAAGCCTGTCTGCACTATTTTGGCCTGGAGGGATTAGACCACCCTGGTTGATCACTGACAGGTGGTTATAGGCCTATCATCAAATTAGCTCTCAATTAACAGAAGAAAAAGAGGATCATGGAAGACTACCGGGTACCGATTGGGCATTGTTTGCTTTATAGAGGGCGCTAGTAGCTAAAAGTAGTGCAGTCCCGCTTTAAGACATTTTTTTCAATCATTTTGTAGGTGTGGATGACTTCATCAAAGCTGGTGTACCTCCGGCCAAGCTCGTGCTTGCCAATCCCTGGTATGGGTATAACTTCCCCTGTACGCTGTTAACAAAGGTAACTTGAAAACCAGTTCTGTAAGTTCAGTTCAGTTCGGTTTTCTTTTAGTTCAGATAACTCTATTTCAAGTCATTTTAGTTAAGTTCAGTTAAACTCTTTTCATTGCGGCCACTCAATACTTTGCTCCAGCTGGTTACTGTTTTTTTTTCTTCTTCAGAACGACACTTGCAATTATAAGTTGCTTACCTGGGGACAGCAAGACTATAGTACTATCATGAAACTCCTGGCGAACAACTCTACGACCGGTCGAAAGTGGAGCGAAGAATACCAGTCACCATATTTCGATTATAAGGTGAAGTACAAAATAATGATAAACATGATAAAGATAATGATATAATATTGAATGGCCTTCAGTGGGATACAAGGGTATATCACACGAGGTAATGAACAAGTTTCGTCGGAACAACGAGTGAAATATTCCCCAAACGAGTGCGATATTACATAAATAATACATAGCAGTGAGGGCATTAGTAAGAATTACCCACACAAGGTACCACTGTAACCGTCTAACACACCAGATGCGATAGGTCTTTGGACTGTTTCGAAGATACCGAGGTGGGTATTTTTACTAATGCCCGAATAAATGATGTGTTTTATTTGTTTTATAAGATGATGTTTTATAAGATAATGTTTTATTTGTTTTTATAAAATGATGTTTTATAACATGATTTTACTAATGACCGGTCATTAGTAAAATTACGTGTTAGGCGAAATGATTGCCTGTTCACGTGTACGCTCTTAACCAATCATTTGATTAGGATCCGCTTCATCATCCTCTTAGTCTTAACCCTTGTATCTCATTGAAAGTAAAACCATTTAAACATTGTTCTTATTAATTGTATGTTATCTAGTAACTCAATTTCCGCATGTCAGTGTTTTTAAATATTAACTTCAACTTTTAACACAGTGACATAAACATACACATCCATATGATTGTTTCAGTATGTGTGTATTTATCGCCCATGCGCTGTAAGTTGTGAATATTTGGAGGACATGTGAGTGTCCCTAGTATAGAAACAAGGCAAGGAATAAAGCAAGAAATTACTCCCATATAAATATTATACAGTTCATATGAAGCCGCATTGAACATCACATGAATAATACAACAAAATTAATAACTAAAAAAATAGAAAAAATAGTCAAAATATGCAAGGTTTCCAAAAAATGTGGATAACGGAAATGGCTTAAGTAGCTGCAACAAATTTGTTAATGTTGTTTCTCTTTCTCTCTCTCTCTCTCTATCTCCCTTGCTTTCTCTCTTCCGCAGCCTCTCCTTTCTCTTTCTCTCTTTGTTTCTCTCTGTCACATTCCGTCTTTCACCCCTGTTCTCCTTTCTAGGACAGCGAATCTGGGCAGACTCACCAGATATGGTATGACGACCCTACTAGTCTCACTCTACGCTTTAAGATGGCAAAGAACAAACAGCTCTATGGCGTATCTGTATACCAAGCCGATTGTCTGGATTATAGCACCAATCAAAAGGCTGTTATTGAGACTAATGCAATGTGGGATGCTTTCATTGGAGAATAACTTTGTTTACAAAGTCAGTCCCAAAACCAATTCCATGAACAAATCGCAATACCCTTCTAAAATTAGTAACATCAAACACAACATAATACAAAACAGTTCCAAAATCTTGGAACTCATTATTGGTTAAAAAGAAGATCTATGAGAATCAGACAACATAGTCAACATTTGGCAACTATAGTCTATGCCTCAATTTTGTATTGTTTTATTTTTGATGTAGTCAATGATACTTTTCAATAAAATGGTGCCGTGAAAAAAACTCACTGTCTAATATGCAACATAATCTGTGGTGAATCCATTGCTTTCAATACAAAGTACGGCTTAACTCCTCAACTTATACTGACACACACTTTTGATTTAAACAAAAATGAATAGCTATATTTAATATTAAAATCTTTATCAGCTCATTGAAAACTAATCGGCAACAGCCCGCAAGACTGACAACACTCTAAACCAACAACCAACAACAATACCGATAGTCCAACGAGACCGATATCTCACTAGACCGACAGACAAGAAGACCGATAGTCCACGAGACAGACAGCTCACGAGACCGATAGACCACAAGGCCATCAGTCCGGGAAATGGCAGCCGAGGAGACAAACATTTCTGCCAGATTGAGTCGAGGGGGGGGGGGGGGGGTGGGGTTGGGGGTAGGGGTGGGGTGTGAGACTACCTAAGAATTTAGATATATTTTCTAATTATATTACAGGGCACTTGTAACTTTTTTATTTTTCAAGGGATCTATAAAATACAAGCCATGTTTTTTTTTAATAGCCTCCTCCACTCTGTTTCACCAATGTGCCAATCTTAAATGATTCATGTGAATAATTGTATAATCATTTGTCGTATCTTTGGTTAATATTATGTTATTGAATTTGTATATAATGCATATTCATTTGATTATGTTAGATTATGTAGAGAAATAAAGAAACCTTGAAACCTTGTAACCTTGAAACCTTTCTTCATTTTAACGATTCTTAAATCTCAAAGTTGTGACAATATACATGCAATGTGTGATCACATTGCATGTATTGTCAATTTTAGATGTGATTTGGATAACCAACCGCGGTAGTAGGTCGGCAAAGCTCTTATGAAGCATGTACAGTTGGTCTTTCTAATGTCCAGCGCATGATGCCTCGCTTCCAGGTAGTTTCTTTCACTATTTAATCGCACGACCAGGGACTCGTTTCACATAACATTTTTTTCAATGACAAATCTGCTAATAACCGTTCGGAAGCAAGGATTCAATAGCTAAAACAAAACAACTGTAATTTGTCATTGATGACAAGTTGTGTGAATTGAGGCCCAGAACTTAACTTGTATCTTTAACTTCACCATCTAATTGAATTGTTCGTGAATGGGTCCAAAGATCACTCCTTCAACGGATAACGCTTCTCTTCCTATCTCTCTACTTGAGCTATCTAGCAGCAATTAGTAGACTTGCTGCCTGGCGCTTGATAAGAAAAACAAATATTTCACTATCGGAGTGTCATGAACTGCACGTTTTATACACACAATTTTGTTAATACTTCTTTACTATTGGTATGTTACAGTAGTGTAATTCAACGCTTCTAGACGAGGATTGCGTTAAAAACATAGATCCATTCTAAAATAAGACATACAAGTGAAATACCGTTCTACTTAAACACCCCCCCCCCCTAAAAACTAATTAAAATATCTAATTGGCAAATCCCCAAAGACATTATAATACCATTTCTGGAATTAAAGTTGAAAATATATATAGGTCCTATGTTTCACCGAGGCAACTGACTATGAAAGCTCAACAACTTCAGCATTCTGTCCTCACTGAGTAACAGTATGTCTTGTAGTCTTGAACCAAGACCAAATCTGCTCTGCCTGTTTCTCTTATCATCTATTAGACCAGATGTATTACAAATAAATGGTAAACTACACAGGCATATAATGACACAGTAAAGCTGACTATTGGGTGCATATTTAGGCAGTTCTTTAAAGATCGTCTTCAGAAATAGAATTTTAAAGATTTCACTCTGTGAAACAGCGCAATTTCAACAAGAAAAAAAGAGTAGTCACTCCGAATCAACTAAATCTGACACTCTAGTTAAAGGAAAAAGCAGATAACTTCTCAACTCTACAGATAATCTTGATTTTAGAACTTTGATTTGAAAGACACCAAGAGCGCCACATATCGTACGAGAGATCGACGTGCGTTCAGTGCAAGATTATCGAGGTCAGCGATTTGTGACGAGCAAACTAGAAGAGACTACGAAATCAGTAAAATAGATAAATGTTGAACTCTACAGATAATCACGACATTTGAGCTTTGACTTGTAAGATACCAATCTCTGCAGTCCCATATGGAAAGCGAAGTGTAGCAAAAAATACCCCCAAATCCCTGATAAGAGGTTTTCACTCAGGACGAGCAACAGGAAAACAAACCCTGATCTCTAGGCACGAGCAGAGACTAACTACTGCACGTGTATGCAGAGTATAACCCCTGAATTTTGGGGTATTTTGATACACTTTGCTCTCCATAGTCCAAGGGCTAAAGTATCACCTCGATCTGGTTGCAACAGTGAATCAGTAATTTATAATCATACGAAACTTTTGGATCGTCTGCGAAATACTCCAGCACTCTACCCATTGACTGCTGAATGCTCCCGTCCACGTCGGCTTAATACAGGGCCAATCAAGTTACGGAAGGGGAAGGGTTAAGAAGACATCCTTGACGATGACGGAGAAGATGGACATTGAGGTGGTGAAGGACTGCTTCAAGGCAGCCAAGCAGGAGGATGGGACGATCATCATTGAAGAACTCATGCGAGGATACGAAGAGATTGCAAGGTAAATAAATGCGAGGATTGGTTTTTCGATTAGTAATAGTAGACTAGGAATGAGAGGATTGGTTTTCCGTTTAGTAATAGCAGACTCGGAATGAGAGTTGGGGGTATTGAGAACAGTAGTAAACCTAGTATACTACCATTAATAGTAGAAGTATAGTTATAGAGGTAATAGTGGTGGTAGTAGTAGTTGCAGTAGTAGTAATAGTAGTAGTAGCAGTATTAGTAGTAGTAGTAGTAGTTGTAGTAGTAGTAGTAGTAGTAGTAGTAGTGGTAATGATGGTAGTAGCAGCAGTATAAGGTTTTTTTAAACATCTGCAGTGGTGGTAATTGTTGTATAGTAGAATTAGTAGTAATAGAAGTATTCGTATCATTAAAGTAGTAATACTAATAGTAGTGGTTGTGGTGGTTATAGTAGTAGTAGTATAAGTGGTAGTTTTTAGTAGTTGCCTAAGTAGTAGGATAGAATTAGCAGTCAGGCGCGTACGCAGCGGGGGAGGGGGGGGGGGGGGTCGGGGTCGAACCCCCCTAAATTTTTGTTTATGTGTGTTATTTTGAGGACCCCCCCCCCCTCATTTTTTTTTGAGCAAAAGGCAGTGACCCCAAAAAGTGACCTTACCCCCCCCCCCCCCCCTAACTGAACGAAATATAGGTCGGCCAAATTTTCAAATTTCCGGGATCCAAAAAAAAAAGTGCTATAGGTGAGGTAAGTGGGTACCTGGCAGGAATTAATTCCTTGAAATGCTGGAGCGCTGTAATGGCAGCTAGGCTAATGCCGGGGTAATAATAAATGCGCCTCGGAATAGTATTTCTAGATAGACGGCGCTTTAGAAATGCATATTATTATAGTATAATAGCAGAAGTAGCATATGAACAAATTTGAACCTTTGAAAAATGAACCTACATTCTGCCAAAATATGATAGACTCATTTGTGTATCTTCCACACAGACGACGAATGTTCTAGTGCATTAGAGCGTAACACCAGGGCTCCCGTTCCATAACACTTACCATCAATGGTAAGTTTTGTGCAACGGGGGCCAGAACGTAGGACTTTTCCATTTTTATAAAAGAGTGGGACTTATCGTAGAAAACTGGGGACTCGAGTGTGAATGACAACACCGCTGTGCATGCATGACTTGACTTGTCTACACACACACACACACACTCTCTCTATCTCTGTCTGTCTCTCTCTCTCTCTCTCTCCCTCCCCCCCCCCCCTCTTCTTTTTTTTCTTTCGAAAAAGAGGAAACAAGTCAGGACATTATTTAGCAGTCTAGTAAAATGCAGATGCACATTTATGCGAAGTCCATTGTCATCTCTCCGTCTAAGATGGGCGGGACCACCCTGCAATATGAATACACGATTCCTAATTAGATCTGCTCATGCAGCGAGTTCAGATCGCATTAATTTGTTAAATTTCAGGCAAACCAAAGATCAGAATCCAGTGTCTCGTATAATCTAATCCCTATACATTTTTCTTCGTGAAACATCGTCCATAATGCTAGTTAGGGAAATTAATTCATGTATACATATAAAGGTCATTGGTTTTATATCCATAAGTTGTTTCTTATCTTTAGATTGAGATAAATATAACAGTAAGCATTTTTGTTTAAATATTAATTTGTCATATGAATTGAATTTTGCTTTTCATTGTTTCTTTCTATTACCATCAGACTCTACGTCATAATTGGTTCCTTATTCACCTTTTCTTTCTATTATCATCTGACTCTGCGACATAATTGGTACCTTATTCACCTTTACTCTCTATTACCACCAGACTCTACGACATTATGTGTTCCTTATTCACCTTTTCTTTCTATTACCATCAGACTCTACGACATGATGTGTTCCTTATTTACCTTTTCTTTCTATTACCATCAGACTCTACGACATGATATGTTCCTTATTCACCTTTACTCTCTATTACCACCAGACTCTACGACGTGATGTGTTCCTTATTTACCTTTTCTTTCTATTACCATCAGACTCTACGACATGATGGGCTCCTTATTCACCTTTTCTTTCTATTACCATTAGACTCTACGACATGATGGGCTCCTTATTCACCTTTTCTTTCTATTACCATCATACTCTACGACATGATGTGTTCCTTATTTACCTTTTCTTTCTATTACCATCAGACTCTACGACATGATATGTTCCTTATTCACCTTTTCTTTCTATTACCATTAGACTCTACGACATGATGGGCTCCTTATTCACCTTTTCTTTCTATTACCATCATACTCTACGACATGATGTGTTCCTTATTTACCTTTTCTTCTATTACCATCTGACCCTACGACATGATGTGTTCCTTATTTACCTTTTCTTTCTATTACCATCAGACTCTACGACATGATGTGTTCCTTATTCACCTTTTCTTTCTATTACCATCAGACTCTACGACATGATGTGTTCCTTATTTACCTTTTCTTCTATTACCATCTGACTCTACGACATGATGTGTTCCTTATTTACCTTTTCTTCTATTACCATCAGACTCTACGACATGATGTGTTCCTTATTTACCTTTTTTTTCTATTACCATTAGACTCTACGACATGATGGGCTCCTTATTCACCTTTTCTTTCTATTACCATCAGACTCTACGACATGATGTGTTCCTTATTTACCTTTTCTTCTATTACCATCAGACTCTACGACATGATGTGTCCCTTATTTACCTTTTCTTCTATTACCATCAGACTCTACGACATGATGTGTTCCTTATTTACCTTTTTTTTTCTATTACCATTAGACTCTACGACATGATGGGCTCCTTATTCACCTTTTCTTTCTATTACCATCATACTCTACGACACGATGAGTTCCTTATTTACCTTTTCTTTCTATTACCATTAGACTCTACGACATGATGGGCTCCTTATTCACCTTTTCTTTCTATTACCATCATACTCTACGACACGATGAGTTCCTTATTTACCTTTTCTTCTATTACCATCAGACTCTACGACATGATATGTTCCTTATTTACCTTTTCTTCTATTACCATTAGACTCTACGACATGATGGGCTCCTTATTCACCTATTCTTTCTATTACCATCATACTCTACGACACGATGAGTTCCTTATTTACCTTTTCTTTCTATTACCATCTGACCCTACGACATGATATGTTCCTTATTTAACTTTTCTTTCTATCACTATTAGACTCTACGACATGATGGGTTCCTTATTCACCTTTGTCTCGAAGGACATGCGATACCGCCTTAAGGCCCTCGAGACTCACCGCTCCGACAAGAGCCTCGCCGACAACTACCACACGGTCCAAGCCGTGTTTGACTACGAGACCAAGAACGGCATCAAGAGGAAGTCCAAAAAAGGAGGCCTGTCCGGAAGTCGCGCGCTTCACGAGATGCACTTCGACATCGAATTCTTCATCGAGATGTTCATCACATTGGCAGCAGGCAACGACGACAGCAAATGCTCGGAGCTCTCCCGCGAGGCTTTCGACAAGACGTTGAGTAACAACGTGAACTTCGCCGTGCGGCAGGCGGCGCGTCTAGCCATGAAGTGGCTCCCGACCCGGAAGGTGTTTATAGATAGCAATATTAAGCAGGACACTGCGCAGGCGCTGGAGTTGATCGGTCCGACTACCGATATCATGCGACAGGTGTATGACATCATGGAGGCGGAGTTTGTAAAGCATAATATCAAAAATTAAATCCACCGATGATTGAGAAGTACAAACTGATTAATGATTGAACAACTTACGATTAATACTTCGTGTAGCAAAAACTCTATCAAATGGACGGTGCTTGCATATTAGTAACTTCTTCTTACACGCTGCCAATTATCCTCACCTGGATGGAGAGTGGCGAATATGATTTTTCGCCATAAGAACAACAGTGATGTGAATAGTAATATTTACATACGTTTTAATGTGCGTATGATTTGTTTTTAAATAATAACAATAATAATAATTATGATAACAATGATGATAATAATGTTGATGATGATGATAATGTTGATAATAATGATAATGATAATAATTACCTTTCCTTCAAATATTATTTGTGAACTTTAATAGAGCCTTCTTGAAGCCTCCTCAATAAATGATTATAAGAACAAATTGGATTAGGACTGAGTAAAATAAAATGGAATCCTCCATCACCCCGATTGTATTACATGTATTTGTTTTACGGATTTTCGTTTCAAACTAATCGCTCTAAAAGCAATGACTAATACTCTTTAAAAAAAAGCTTATTCGTTGATGTATTAATTAACTTTCACAAGGTTAATTAAAAAATTCCCTGTATTTGTAAACAATTTTCTACATCATGTGACTTTTTTTCTTTTTCTCGGGGTGAAAGGAACAAAGATATAACACAAATACATTCGAGTTCTCAATTCATCATTCATTATGAAGTCTTCTTTAATGTTATTACAGTGGTGGATCTTGAGGGCAGGGTGGGGTCAGGGGCACATCGTTCACCCCTCGCCCAATCAAAATATCCGCCCCTATGGTGAACATGAGAGCAACACCTTGTAAATATCTACATTTTTTTAAATGAATTAATTTTTTTTCCACGTAATGGGAAGGATCAAGCTTTTTAGCTAAAAGCTGGTCTTAAAAGGGGTCCATCCACAAAATAAAAATACAATTTGTTGATAAATACATTTAAAATATGATTACATACAATTCATTTTCGGGGGGGAGTATATAATTAATTAGACCTGTCCGCCCTTGCATTGTCGATTGACAGACTGCTTCCGTCGAACTCTCTCCTCCCCCTCCCCTCCCCCCCCCCCCCCTCTCTCTCTCTCTCTCTTTTTTTTTTAATGATACCCCCTTTTCTTTCTCTCCCCACCTCCCATAATTGACCCCTCTATCTCTCTCTCTCTCTCTGTTTGACCCCCCCCCTCTCTCTATCTCAAATATATTAACCTTAATGGCAACCCCCCCCCCCCCCCTCTCCGATGTTTTTCTCTCTCCACCTCACGCTATCCCCATCCCTCTCTCTATCTCCAATACTATTATGAACCCACACTTTTCTATCTCTCTCCACCTCCCACACCCTGATGATACCCACCTATCTTTTCGGTCACTATCTCGCTCTATATTTCCAACTTGAATTATACCCTCCTCTCTCCCAATCTTTCTCTTTCTCCCTCACTCTCTTTTTTTCTCCAAAACAAGTTCCAAATAGCTGATGAATACAACAGCGGTTATAATGGGTAAGGTATAGAGGGCAGTAGACTTGATAAGGGGAAAGGAGGCAGAAACAGCAGTGAAGAGAAAAATGAATTGTATGGCAAATAATCACAGGAAGTAAGCAGGAGAGTTGAATTGCAGGGGGGAAGATTGGGAGAAATAGAAACGGAGTAGCAGAAAGATAAAGATCAAGAGGGAGATAGAGAGAGAGAGAGAGAGAGAGAGAGAGAGAAAGAGGGAAAGAGAGAAAGGGAAAGGGAGAAAGGGAAAGGGAGTGAGAGATTAGTATACTAAATTTTCCATTTCATACACCCAAGGTCATTTATTTACCTATTCATTTATTCATTTATTTATTCATTTATTTATCTATTTAATTATTCATTTATATATTTATTCATTTATTTATTTACTTAATCATCTATTTATTTATCAATTCTTTTTTTAAATACTGTGTACTTTCTTTCAATAACTCATTTCATTTTAGAGTCAAACCTACTTTAGTGACCACCTGTCTACAAAGACCACGCTTTTTTGTTCCCCTTGACAATGGTTTCTCATTGAAACATATACTAAAAGGAGCCTGTACATAAAGACCACCTGCCTATAAAGAACACCTTTCTCGTCTCCCTTGGGTGGTCTTTATAGACATGTTTCACTGAACAACACATTATCACATTGAATTTCTAAAGAAATGTATACATTCTAACAAACTATCAAGTTTCGTTGAGCAATCAATAGCTTTATTGAGTTTTTAAAAAGAGAGATAATATTTGTTTCGAAAGGAAACAAAAATATATATTTGGTAAACAGTCTATCTTAGATATTCGAACGGTCAAACGGTTTATGGTGAATGTATACAGACAAGTAGCTGTAAAATGATACTCGTGATCAGGATGCTCAGAAATTGTTCCTCACAAGTCATGATAAACAACCTTTTAATGTTCTTTTGAAGAAGGAAAAAAATCAACCTTTTCTTTCTACAACCAAAGAAACTTCGGACTACAAAGCAAAGGACTACAAGCTAATGATCGTTTTGGTACTCTTAAACTAGGAGTTAAAGAGCACCATTAAAACACCTCAGTCATACAGACCACATTGACTACACACTGACCAAAAGACCGTCTAACTAACATATTAAAATATTATGGATAATTTTTAAACAGAGGTTGCTCTTTACAATCTAAAAGCTTTTCCGAGGATTGTGCGACATAGTAACCATTAATGCATGCAGACTGGATGCCAAGTATTGTAGTTCATTCATTAAAGGCCCACGTACTGCACTACTAATAGCTACTTGCTCCCTCTATATAGCAACCAATGCTTAATCGGTTACCATTTTATCCCCCATGATCCTCTTTTTCTTTTGTTAAGTGAGAGCTAATTTGATGAGATAACGCCCTGTCAGTGACCTTGCAGGGTGGTCTAATCCCTCTTGTAAACTAGTACAGATGGCCTTTAAAGGGTTAATGGCATAACTCATTACTTGGTCCCCAGGAATTAAGAAGCATCCATAAACGTGTATAGGCCTATGTTAGTAAACCGGTCTGCTTTGAGTATTAATGATTTGGGGTCTCTTGTTGGTCTGGGACCCGTTTCACAAAGTTCTATTTTCAATGACAAATGACACAAATCAGAGACAAATCTGCTGATAGCCAATCAGAAAAAGGATTTCAGAAGCTTATAACAGAAACTGTCATTTGTCACTAATGACAAGTTTTGTGAAACACCCCCCCCCCCCTGGTGTTCCTCTTGTTTTTTTGAATGCGTTTAACATATTTTACTCCTTATCTGATTTTGCTCCTTTGCTGACAAGAAACTCTACGACCTCTTGATGGCCTTTGGATGATGCAAGCTGAAGCGGTGTTCTTCCCATCCAATCACCCTTCTCAATCTCCGCTCCTTGACCAACGAGAAACTGCACGACATCTCGATGGCCATTGGACGATGCAAGCTGAAGCGGTGTTAATCCAAGATAACCAGCCTTCTCAACCTGCGCTCCTCGACTAACGAGAAACTCCACCAGTTCAAGATGGCCGCCAGACGCTGCGTAATACAGAGGTGCGCTGCCCATCCTATCACCTTCTGCAACCTCGGCGCCGCGACTTACAAGGTATTTCACAATATCGAGATGCCCTTCATTTGCAGCAATGTGAATGGGTTTCAGACCATCAGGATCTGGGAGGTGAATCAAACTAATTTCTCGAGGGTCTGCGCCTTTGCCAGCGGAGAGATCCTTCAGTTTCTCGAGATTACCTTCTTTTGCCGCGAGGAAAACACGATCCTGACCTAGATCCATGTCGCTTCAGAATCTTAGCCAAAATAAGGTTATTAACTATCAGGTATCACCAAACACCGTTGTGTTCAAGTACCGCTCTGTTGGAGGTGACAATCTTTACCAGGCTTTTATTAACAAAGACTTGTAATTTAACTGGTAACTGGAGTTCCCGTCAAGTTGCAGCTACAGTAATTGAACAGCGTAGCTCCTTGAAGTATCGTCAATTCTCACTGTTTGATTTCACTATTAATTGGAGTTTCCTTCAAGTTGCAGCTGTAGTGATTGAGCAACGTAGTCCGTGAAGTATCGTCAATTCTCACTTTTTGATATTACTAGCAATTGGAGTTTCCTTCAAGTTGCAGCGATAGGAATTGAGCAACGTACGTAGTCCTTGAAGTTTCGTCAATACTCAATTTCTTTTCTTATTTCATTATTAATTGGAGTTTCCTTCAAGTTGCAGCTATAGGAATTGAGCAACGTAGTCCTGAAGTATCGTCAATTCTTACTTTTTGATTTCACTATTAATTGGAGTTTCCTTCAAGTTGCAGTTTTAGGAATTGAGCAACGTAATCCTTGAAGTATCGTCAATATACTCCGGTTTTTACAACCCATTAAGATCAAGCAGGATTCGATAGATTGACGTGGAAGATGCCTTTTAGAGCACGCACACTACACATCATCTAACAATAAGAAGCGTTGAACTTCATAGAGGGCGATTACTGTTCACATCGGCTGGTTTTATATTTGCTGACTCTGCTCACCGTATTGACTCTAAACACGGTAAACATCATTTACAGGGATTTGATCATGAAGGCCGTAGTCACAAAGGAAAAATATTAATCTTGAAATATTTGATAGAAATTGCCAGTCATGAGGGTAATCACGTGTCCAACTTTGTGTATTTCTTTTCTTCCTAACTCAGTTTGACTTAGATAGGAGATTGTCGAATTAAAGGCTTGTTCAGATATGGCGAGATAATCTCCCGCCAAACAATATTACGTCAACTATTATTATTATTATTAATTATTACGTGTATAATAAACTCAACTGCCCGCGCATTTTAATTGAGCTCTGTGTTCTAAGATTAAAAAATGTGAAGTGTATTACACTGGTCTTGACGTCATCATAAGAAACCTTTTTAGGTTAAGTTTAGCCGCATCATATCCGAACGGGTCTTTATAGGGTCAAATAAACACTTCCAAATGGGCAAAATATTACCCGGATAACGATGATGATCATGATCATGATAAATAATAATAAATACATGTATAATAATAATGATATTAATATTAATGACAATAGAACATGAAATATAAGTGCGTTGTAATTTACCGCAAGGAACTGCTGCATTGAAAGGATGCTCTACTAAACTCTTGGTTCTGGAGTCAAGTGCCTTTAAAGTGTAAGTATTTGCATTTTACGGTCAGTAGAAGGCAAATATCATGTGAGAAGGGTGTGTTACCCGTGTGAAGTTCAATGCTAAAAATGACAAAGACGACATTTTTTTTTTTTTTTTTTTTTTTTTACATATTCACTAGATTTATAGGGCTGTGACAACGGTATCAAACTGTATGAACACTGAAATACACAAGCATGTATCCCCAGAAGCGGATCTAGAGGGGGGGGTTGGGGGGTTGCAACCCCCCCCCCCCCCCCCACCCTTGGGCGCCCCCCCCCCCCCAAAAAAAAAAAAAGGAAAAAAAAGAAAAAAAGAAAGAAAAAAAGAAAGAAAAAAAGAAAGAAAAAAGAACGCACGCTGGAGAGAAACCCTTTCAAGTGCAAATATTGTGAGAAGATATTCAACTCATCTGGTAACTTAACCAAACACATGATAACTCTGGATATAACTATGTATTAAACTGTTACTTGATTTAAAAAGACGTTATCATGCACTGCTTTTTATGGTCTCCATTGTGTTAATAGATGCCAGGAAAACATCACTTACGGGGTTCAAATAAACACCCCCCAAAAAATCGGCTCGCCGCTTCGCGGCTCGTGGACGATGCTCCGCATCGTCATTATTTTGGTCAACCCCCCCCCCTTAGCAAAAAGCTAGATCCGCCCCTGATCCCGCTAGAGCAACATGGCACTGTAATTTATCTAGTCCTGTGTTACTTTCCTTGTTGGAAAAAAGAAAGAAAAGTGGAGCAGAAAGTGAAGCATGAACAAATCCTAGGGACTGATCCCAATAATTTCATAACTGCATGGTTGCGGGATTCGTTGTGTCATAGCTATTTTGGGCAATCGCCGTGTGTCAACAGTAAATTGAAGCTAGGTTGTCTGTTGATTCAAGAAGGGAATTAAAATGGCGATATTGGTTGATCAAATATCACTATTGATGTGTAACAAGACGTCAGTTAAAGAGAAGGTTGAGTTCTGGGAAGAGGTGAAAAATAATTTGTGAGCGTTATCATTCTTATTATGCAAGTGTGGAAGAACATCAGATAAGACATGTTCCCTGAAAAGCATGGCTCTTCAAATGCCTTCATATTCTAAATATGTCATGTAACATCGTAAAACTCCGGGGTAGGATTTTTACGCCACGTGTTCGTGTAGTCCCATATACATCTTTCTGTGTACAGCGTTTGTAACTTTACCAAGACTTGGCCAAATTTCTTATGATTTTGATGATTCCAGAACCTTGCAATACACACAAAATCTTATATGATCTCCTGTGCTAGTTGATCGACCTTTTCTGGTCGATTCCACACCGTTTCTTTCACAATGCAATCGCATGACCAGAACTCAGGGTTAAAACTTGTTTTCATATAAAATGAAACTGGTCATGTGGGTCATTATATCCCATATATTGTTACTGGTTCCTAGCAGGTTTTTTTTGCGCCTTTGAACTTCAAAAGTATTTTGTTATATACCTACAAAACACGAGAAAAATAATGGACCGCGTCTTTCGTGAAACAGAAGAAGGCAATCTGGAAAATCCAAAGGCTCTCTTTGACGGCAAGGCAGGCAGCGAACCGAGGAACTCAGCATAATATTTCAAAATGAGGAAGGACAGATCCCCATCCAAATTGCTTCAATGGCATACTGGGTTTGCAAGATGCCTTGTTAAATTCTTCGTGGAGCTGAGGTTGACCAGGAGGACAAGTACGGCAATACACCTTTGTATTATGCTTCATCGTGTGGTCGTCTTGGAGTAGTGGAGTATCTCTTAAGCAAAGGAGTGGAGATTGAAAAGTCTGACGTCAATGGCGTGAGGGCGCTTCACCGTGCTGCATCCAAAGGCCGTCTAGATGTAGTCCGGTTTCTCATTTGTCAAGGAGCTCAGATCAATGTTGGGCAGAAGGGTGGGAGGACACCTCTTCACTACGCATCTTTATATGGTCGATTTGAAGTTGTTAAAACTCTTATCACCAAAGAAGCACAGCTAGAGAAAGCGGATAAAGATGGGCGGACGGCACTGCTAGAAGCTTTGTCCAAAGGTCATATTGATGTTTTTCTGTATCTCGTTTCCAAAGTAGTACAGCTAACGAAAGAAGATATCAATGGGCGAATGGCTCTACAACAAGCATCCTGCAATATATCTCGGTGTTGTCAAACGTTCTGTCAGCAAAGGCGCACAGCTTGAGAAGAAGGATACAGATGGATGGACACTTCTTTACTATGCATCCCTCAACGCCCACCTCGACACCGTGCAGTATTCCATTAACAAAGGAGTACAACTTCAGAAACCTGACTCCTCTCATCAGGGCATCATGCAGCGGTGATCTTCCTGTAGTGCAGTACTTAGTTAATATTCAAAGGAGTCAAATTTGATAAATTAGGCAATAACAACGATTTGGCGCTTCTGCACTTTGCTTCGTCCAAAGGACATTTTGAAGTCGTACGGTATTTTGTCAGTAAAGGAGCACTTCTTGATAAGGAAGATAAATATGGTCTAACGCCGCTTCATTATGCATCAGCCAGTGGCCATACTGATGTTGTCAAGTGCCTTGTCGACAATGGAGTACAGATGGAGAAGGGTAACAGAAGTTGCGTGACGCCGCTTCACCACGCAGCATAATATGGGTCGTCTTGATGCTGTCAGGTATTTTGTAAGTAAAGGAGCTTACCTTGATTAGGGGTGTGATGGTGCATGGTCAGACAGCTCTTCACAAGGCAGCATCCAATGGCCACTTTGGTGTTTTGCAGTATCTCGTCTCAAAAGGAGGGTCGTCTTGATGTTGTCAGGTATTTCCTAAGTAAAGGAGCTTACCTTTAGGGTGATGGTGATGAGACAGTTTTTAACAAGGCAGCATCCAATGGTTACTTTGGTGTTGTGCGGTTTCTCGTCTTAAAGCCCGTCTGCACTAGTTTGGCCAGGAGTGATTAGACAGGTGGATATCTCATCAAATCAGCTCTCAATTAACATAAGAAAAAGGGTATCATGGGGGACAAACCGGCACCGATTAGGCATTGTTTGCTATATAGAGGGCGCAAGTAGCTAGTGCAATGGGGATTTAAAATGAGGGCAGAGTGATCAGGTTGGTAAAGATGGCGTAGCCATCTTCTGAAGGTTCCATACCATAAGCGCCGGAAGTGGGTGGGGGCAGTTGCCCCCCCCCCCAAAAAAAAACAAAAAAAAAACGCCCCCCCCCCCTCTCTCACAAAAAAATAAAAACAGTAAAGGAGTAAAGATGGTTTGTATTTTTAACCCCGAAGAACATAACAATAATAAAAACCTGGATTAAAGGACGTATAAAATTCCATTAAAAGAAAAGGAAAGTTAACAGGAATTAAATTTCCTTATACATTGCCCATGCTACCTATATTTATCAATGGAGATTTCTATAACAGCGATACGCGCATATCGTGGACATATTGCGAGAGAATGGGAAAGCGTGTCTGTTTCTTTGTTATAGGGGTAAGAAGCCCATGAGCCCCTGAACGCTGGCGTACTGATGGGGGGGGGTATTTTTTATTTACAAATGTTGCTGAAATGACATGATTTTCCGGTATTTTTCTCAATTTTTGTGTAAGTCATACCTCTTTATGCGTTTGTTGGAAAATTAGAAATTCCCAAACTTTAAGTCGGGCGAAAAATATGCTTATTTAGAAGCATTTATGAGTCAGGGTCTGCAGAACGGCCGGGCTCGGGGACTCTAGCCCCCCCCCCTACTTTTTGAAAAAGTTTGTTACAGAGAAAAAGAAAGAAAGAGAGAGAAAAAAAAAATAGGTGACCTGCCAATGTCACAAATGAGGTATCAAAATATGCTCAACTAACCGTTATTAAATACCTAAAATCCCCTAGCTTCCGAGGGCTCTGCCCCCTGGACCACACCAAGGGCCCTAAGGCGGTCCCTGTATGCTCATCTGACCATTATTAAATATCTAAGACCCCGAGCTTCTGGGGGCTCTGCCTCCTGTGCCCCACCAAGGGCCCTAAGGCGGGACCCTGGATGCTCATCTGACCGTAAATGCCTAAAACCCCAGAGCTTATGGGGGCTCTGCCCCCGGACCCCACCAAGGGCTCTAAGGCGGTCCACTGTATGCTCATCTGACCGTTATTAAATACTTAAAACCCCTGAGCTTCCTGGGTCTCTGCCCCTGGACCCCACCAAGGGCCCTAAGGCGGGGCCCTGGATGCTCATCTGACCGTAATTAAATGCCTAAAACCCCAGAGCTTACGGGGGCTCCGCCCTCGGATCCCACCAAGGGCCCTAAGGCGGTCCCCTGTATGCTCATCTGACCGTTGTTAAAGCCCAAGTCCACTCCAAAAATAACTTATTTTCAATAGAACCAGAAAAATCAGACAAACCAATCAAAAAAAGTTTGAGCCAAATCGGATGACTAATAAGAAAGTTATGAATTTTTAATGACATGAATTTTTTTTTAAATCACTACACAAATTGGCAACTCACTTATGAGTCTGTGACGTATGGTCCTCACTATCCACTAATTATTTTCTTTATATTGATAATATAAATTTCCTATTTTCACCCTAAGAATTTTATTTCTTCACACCAGCATCCAAGTTAGATTGTTAGTAATATGTTTTTGTGTGGATGCACAAATAAAAAGTAATTTTTGTCCAGTTAAATCATGAAAAATTGAATTTTGATAAACTATTTATATAAAATCAATAATTATGAAATACAATATTCGGAAAATAGTATCAATTCTTCAAAATTCATTAAAAAAATTGGGAAATGTCATGCACGCAATATGATACAAATCATATAACCTGGGCAAAGGCATGGGGAAATCAAGTTTTGGGGGATAAAAGGGGAAATTAATGAGATTAAACTATATAAATCAATTGATAAGCTGTGAGGACATGACGTCACAAACTGATAACCATCTTCGCAGTTTGTGTCGCGAATCTCATTGTTCCATAGTTTTACATACTTTTTCAAAAATTCATAACTTTCTTATTAGTTATCCGATTTTGCTCAAACTTTTTTTGATAAGTTTGTCTGATTTTTCTGCTTTTATTGAAAGTAAGTTATTTTTCGAGTGGACTTGTCCTTTAAATACCTAAAATCCCCGTGCTTCCGGTGGCTCTGCTACCTGGACTCTCAAATAAGGTATTTAAATATGCCTATCTGACCATAATTTCAATGTCAAGATGACCGCCGGCTGATGCATATTGAAGAGGCGTAGCGCCATCATAATGACTGTCATACAATGCAGATATCAACCAGCGCGCCATCTGGATCTAGTTCTGTACCTCGTCGACCGAGGAATGAAGCTTTGGAGGATGGATGAGGATGGTAGTACACCCCTCCATCTACCAGCAAGCAATGGTCACCTTGATGTAGTCCAGTGTCTCGTTGACAAATGCGCGCGGGTTGAGAGGGAGGACAAAGATGGCGCTACACCTCTTCAATATGCATCAGCCGGCGGTCATCTTGACGCATTATGGCTCAAGGCATGGGCACACAGAAGATTTTGTTCGGTTGGGGACCGGGGGGGGGGGGGGGGGGGAGGGGGGGGGGGGGAAGAATAATTTTCTTGATTCAATCTGATTGTTGATAACGGGTACTGATTGTTGGATTACGTAATCATAATCAGTTAAAATAAATTCTAAGATCTATTTATTGCAAGTAAGATTTATTTATATACTTGTTCTAAGACGGTTATGGTAAACAATCGAGAGAGGGAGAGAAAAGGGGGAGACGGTGGGGGAAGGAAGTGGAAAAAGGAGAGGGAGAGAGAGAAAGAGAAGGAGAGGTAGACAAAGAGAGAGTGAGAGACTAGAGAGAGAGAAAATGAGGGAGAGAGAGATAGAGATAGAGAGATACGCGCACATACACAATGAGAGAGATACAGAGAGAGAGAGAGAGAGAGAGAGAGAGGCGCACATACACAATGAGAGAGATAAAGAGAGAGAGAGAGAGAGAGAGAGAGAGTGAGAAAGAAAGTGAAGGAGAGAGAGAGAGAAAAAAAGAGAGGGCCGGAGTGAAACAGGGAGTGAGTGAGGGATAGAAAGAAAGAGAGAATGGGTGAATAGTACCCAAAACTAAGTTTTAGTAAATAGAAATCTCACGTGAGAATTGATAGTTTATGGGAATATAACATTTGATATGATGGGAATATGTGTGTTCTTTTTCCCTTTTGAGGAGTACAAACTTTCACCCCTTAACGCCCCCCACCCCCAACAAAAATTAAAAATAAATAAATACAAAAATGTATAGATCTATATCCATCCTGGGTTTTGTTTCGGATGTCGGATGAAAACTAATCCAGTATTTAAATTCTTTGAAAGGGAAGACGAAGGAGAAAAAGAAAAGCAGTAGGCAAGACAAAAAAGAGAAAATAGAGAGAAATAAAGAAAAAACTGCAGAAAAAAAATTTTAAGAAAGAAAGAAAGGAAAAAGAAAGAGAATATTCGTGACACATAAAACAATTTCCACACAGCGTTCTTCCGCCCTCTCTCGGTCTCGTAACGTTAACGTAAAGATATTTACAAGGACGCTCTGTGTTGCGATTGTAGCAGTTATTCCCCGCCACTGGATTAATATAACCGGAATTTCTACCCTTTTACTTAATTATCAGGTAAGTTTTTACGCTCATTTTCAATATATAGACAACAGGCATCATTTAAAATACATTTATTTGAGAATCATCAGTAACTTTCATCAAAATTACGGTGGTTAATGCGACTGCTTTGGAGCGGTGCCTTCGCCCTTCCCTCTCCCAATAACGCACCCATAAGATGCCCGTTAGACGACCGTTAGATTCGTGAAGCTGAAGCCTAGCCATTCTCGTTTGCATCTAGAATAGATGTGTAATGTGATAGCGGCTCACTCGGTCGCGACGCGCTATGTCAATGATGTGCATGTGTACTAGATGCATGTGTGAGAATGCAATGACTGTCAGTGAGTGACTGTTTTATACTTAAATGGTACCTGTCTTACTCAAGTTTCTTCAACATGAAATAAATAAGGATCATCTGCGAAAACGCTGAGGTTATTTTTGTCGGCGCTCTGTGGGTGTCGGGTTGCGCTGCTGGCTATGCGAAAAAAAAGATTCCACGTAGGGTCGTAGCTCTAGTCTAGATCTAAGTTAGATCTAATGAAATATATTCTATTTCTAGTCTACCCCAGTTCAACGTCTAATTTTATTACGGGTTGTCGATCTTCCCGATGATTTATCGCTCATAAAGTGAAAATCTCTGTACAAAGTCAATGTGAAATGTATCAAGAAAATCATTGCAGAATCCATTTTTTTGCCTCTCCAACGCGCAGACTGGAAATAAGAATCGTCCATGAAAATGCGGACGATCCGTATTTTTGAATAAGCGTCTGTCCATAATACGAAGACGATCCTCGTTTATGTGTACAATCCGTACTGATAAAAGTTCAAACTGACATTAGGCCCTAGTCCAGGAAAAAAAATACACAGGGGCTCGGGGAATTCGCCCCTGAAATGCCATACTGAGCCCCCCAAAGTTCAATGCAAAACCAATTAAATAATGTTATTTTCATGGAAGCAAGCTTGAAAAGTAGCCCCTGATATTTTTAAAATATATTTTTAAAATATATTTGTACCTGCATTTGTCACTACCCGATTTTCACTGCAATCCGGCCAAAAGTTTACCTTTGCATTTGGTTTCCATCTATCTAGACTTGGTTTGATTAAATTATGCAAAGATGATGATTGGAAAGATAAAACAAAATATAGTCTCTGAGGCTGAGCTGAGTTGTGTGTGTGAGGCAAACCAAGTGTTTTGTTGTTGTTGTCATCAGACATTCAGCGTGTTTCCACAGAAAACATCGACACGGTATTTTCCGTGTCATACCGTGTCATACCGGGTCAGTTTTCCTGTGGAAACACAAGCGTGTCGGGTCGAGTCGACCGAGATGCGGATTATCAGATCCACCTCTGTAAAATCTCTGTGGAAACACACAGCGACAAACCGTGTCTGGCGGAGCATCAGAGCGCGCGAAGCCCCAATCACCACTGCAGCGTGATTGGTTGAAAAATACTCTGAAATACGCGTATTCAATAATATGTTTATATACGCGCTGTACGTAACAATGAAAAATGTACGTCACAATAGAATAACGTGGAATCCTGTGTAGATCTGAATCCATGATCGAGGTCAAAGGTTGAATCTTGACTTCCGATTAACACGGTATTTGCCTGACTTGGCACACGGAATCGGGGCGAATCGGAATGCTGCGCTCTGTGGAAACAGATTGGTTTAATACCGTGTCGCTGCGACACGGTATTTCAATCCGGAAAAGATAATCCGGGTTCCACTTTTTTCTGTGGAAACACGCTGATTGTAATAATATGCTGATGGGGAGACTCTAAACAATCTGTATCTCAGTATCTAGTTTGAAGTAGATTTTTCAAAACAAATTTTGTCTTTTGACAATCTCAAAGTCGGTGAAGCTAGACAACAAGTCAACAGTGTACATTTACAGTTTAAATGTAGTTTTCTCGGATCGTTTCCCTGAACTAAGTCTGATTTTTTTCTCGGTCTAAGGACTAACCTCCATGTTCCATTTGAATTTAAATTCCAAGGATTTACTTTCATTTCTCCAGCCCAATGCTTAATTTGATCATGTTGATATATTCTGGAAAGAAACTGAGTCAAAAATCATAAAAATTAGTGAGAACAATATCATATTCACAAGAAAAGTTGATTATCATACATGTACATGTACAGTGTAGAACGAAAGCTTTAGTATATTATCAACACAACTAGAGAGACTAAATACTGTAAATCTGGCTTCACTGTCAAACGTCTCTGTTGACAAACACCAGTTTTATACGAATTCCCCATACCAGACGGTCATTCCTCTCCAGTAGGTTCAGTGCTTTAGTATCCAAAGAGAGTCTGGGCCCATACATGTACATGTACATGTAGACTACCCTGTCTCTCTGTCTGAATCACGTCTTATATCAAGACCCAATTAAACATCCCGTGGGGCAGATTAAGTTTCATATTGATCACGCCTCAGGAATGTCTCAATAGGCGCGTCTTCATCATCTCGAGATTGCCAAATAATCCTGAAGTAACAAATCGCGTCTTCACTATCTCGAGATTCGACCTCGAAACTTGAAACTCGACCTTGAGAATTAGCTCAAGATATTTTGCTCAGCGTTAGCATGTATTGCGAATCTTCGGTCTAGTGAAGACGCACAGGACAAATAGCTGGATATTTTGCCAAATAAAAGGATATTTTGCAAACTATCCCAAGATATCTTGGGATGACAATCCTGACCAAATATCCTTCTAATTGCTACTTCGTTCTGATGAAGACGCAAATTAGCTGGATAGTTTGCGATCGGGATACTTCAAATATCTGGATATTTGGCAATCTCGAGATAGTGAAGACAGGCCTAATGAGTCTCCTTTCAACCTCAAGTAAGGTAATTTCTTGTCAAATTTGGGCTAGAGTGTGAGTGAGATTTTCCAACTTATTGTGTGTGTTATTGCAATCAGTATCCAACAAAATCGAGTGCACCCCTTACAAAAGTTACAATTAATATACAAGTGATTGGAAACAAAAGTGACCATACTATTTTTTGACATTTACTCATACCTGTACAGGTGTACATGTATTTAAAAGGTACATTTTGTTGCGACCCTTTTTCACAGTTTTCCATCATGCTCTACAGTACATGTACATGTAGGCCTACAATGAAGAAAGGAATTAATATTTTGTATGTCAACATTATCATCTCTTTGAGATTTGCAAGTTCTGAATGTACCAACTGTACAAAAAATTATTGAAATATTTTAGTTTTGGAAACTCCCCATCATTTGTTTGTTCAGTCAGCGATTATCCTCCCTATTCAGAGAAAGGGAGGGAGCGGGATGGGGTAGAGAGAGAGGGAGAGAGAGAATCAAATGGGGGGGGGGGGGGGGTCTTTGAGATTCATGAAGTTTCTTTCGTCATCAGAAGTCCATTTGTTTGTCAAGTCTGCAATTATCCTCCCAATTCAGGCTGGCAGTTTGGAAGAGGAATGATCAGTCAATCCAATACCCACATCTGACGAGGATAATAAACATCTGATTTGTGTTTCGGTCGGTAAAATGGGATGAGAGAAGTGGGCTCTTCGTAATATGGGACTGCTCTGGAAAAGCCCTGAATAAAAAAAAGAGCTGGAAAATGAGCTTTTTGATGATAGGAATACTCGGTACATGCTTACATGTATATTTTTCACTTTGAATGACAGAGATAAAAAAAAAAAAAAAATAGAATGTCTTTTAAATACTATTTCTTCAATATGAATCTACATGTATGGTACAGTGTACAGTAAATGATGGATACATGTAGATATGAAACGATAGAGAGAAGGAAAGAGAGAGGTGAATTTAGGAACTGTGCACTTGAATTCTGAACAAGGAACTATCCACTTGATTAATGTCAACGGAAGTAATACAGGAAGGAACTAGGAAGTGATCTGGTATTTATTGTTCAATCAATAAGCTTGATTACACTGTACATTTTGTATCCAAAACACAGGTCTTTGGGCGCGTTCATGCTTGATTTTGAAGGTAGAATGAGCGATCTGAAACGCTCATCGTAAACGCTCATCGTGATCGCAGTTCCACGGTGTAGCTGTTCATGCTTACTTCTCTGGCTCATCCAGGCAATTCTCCTTGTGTGGCCTTGTGTGACCTTCACTGTGCATGCTACATAGACCCACTAGAGGTCAGTGCGTTGACCCCATTTAAACGCGTTTACATTTGTAAACGCATCTTTTTGTGAGTTTACGATCGGCGTTCGTGATCGCCGTTTTTCGGTGATTCTACAAAAGTGAGCATGAACGCAAGCGTGTTTTAAACTAAACACGTAACAGATGCCTGATTCTGGCCGTCAAAATCAAGCATGAACGCGCCCTTTGTCGTTCTATATTATACTGTAGGCCCATTATGCCTGCTTCTGAGTTTTTAGGTTTTTGCACAAAATTTTGTTTTCTCCAGGTAATCAAAAAACACAGAGCTGTTTGCAATTGCATCCACATGAAGCTTCATGTGAATTTTAAAAAGAAAGATGAAACAAATGAAAGGAAATATTTTATCACGCATCCATGTTCGATTTATATTTATATTTAATAATTAATGGGTTGAATTAATAATAAACACAGCCCTGTACATATACGTTTACAGTGCATATGAATACTGTTTCTATTTCTATCCTGATCTCGGCATTGAGTTCTGTGCAGTCTCTTTTTTTTTTATCACAGTAAATGAAAGTCTAAATTTCACCTGTAGCCCTGCCCTGCTATCAAATAATATTTAGCAGGTCAAGCGATTGAATTACACACAATACATTCCCTCCCTCTACAAATAGATGTGAATAGAACTTGAGGGATGAAACCCAACATTAGCTGCCAAAATATCTAGAATTATTGTGTCAAAAGATCACTCCCTAGGCTCAGGGATACAGGTCAAGTGACTTTGACCTTTGACCTCAAGTGGGCTACTGAAATTCCATGCCCCATCTATTTTGATTTAGCCAAGGGAAGATACAATGGAAGCTTTTATTGAATTTTGTTATCATTTTAATTTTTAGTGGCTTCTTAAAAAGTCTCTCATTTGGTACAAAGTTTTCAAAGTTACAAAGCTACATACTGTACTGTATTTTTGTAATACAACTACAGTGTACATGTACATGATGTCTGATGATAATTCATTTCATTCCTTTATGTTTTTGTCTTTTATGCAGCACTCTGTCCTGGTCATCTTTTATGTGGATTAAGTTTTTAAATCTTTGAGAGAGGATTCAGCAATTTTTTTAGTTTTTGGATTCAAGGAATATTCTAGGAAAGGAGAAACAAAATTCTGCTTGAAGGCTTCTCCAGAAAGGTAAGATTTTAAATTTAAATCTATCTAATTTCCAGACCAGTGCCACAGTCGGCATAATGTTTACGATGGTGGTCTCCTGCGTTCCAAATTACCTCTCTAATTTATTGAAAATATTTCATATTTCTTATGTTATTGTATGCTTCGTACATGTTTATCAAATTATATAATTGTACATGATTTTTCATTTAATTACTTTTGTAAACATTGTATTCATTGTATTTGTTATTGTTCGAAATTTTGTACTTTGACTTTGAATTTGTATATTTTTGAACGCAGAAATAAAATCAATCAAACAAACAAACAAACAATAATGTACTCTAAGTTCACAGCAGTTTATTTTGATTTTAAATGATTATTAAATCAATGATTATCAACTATTGATGAATATAAATTAATCAGATTCCCTGATGTCATTTACCGGTAGTGAATGGAATAAAACCGGAGAATTCTTCACCAAACAACAATGGAGGTGACTCAGATAGGTTTTCCATAATTTCAGTTACAAGTGCTGTACATTGTACACCTGTACACATACACATACACAACAGTTGCATGTTGTTGTGTAGGGCAATTCCACGGTAACGGAAGGACACTCAGACAAGATTTTTGAACTTCAGGTTCATACTAAAAGAACTGTTTTATTAGTATGTATTAAACTATGGGGAGCAAAATGTGTTTCAGTCAAGTGGAAAGCTTCATCAACTTCACAAAGTTTGGATAAACACTAATTAACTGGAAAAACCATGTCCATTTATGTCCTTCCGTTACCGAGATAATTAATATGCACATTCTTAAACTACTTAACTATAATGACAATTTTTTTGGGGAGAATTAAAGGCACTTATATAGGTATTATATCTGTACTGTTTCACATCTTATAAATAAAACAGTTCTTTTAGTATGAACCTGAAGTTCAAAAATCTTGTCTGAGTGTCCTTCCGTTACCGTGGAATTGCCCTGTACATGTACAGTACATGTATGCATCTGTATTTTGATATAAAGATCAGTCAAGGATAAAGAATACTAAATGACAATTGTGTTTCTTTCTCTCTCTTCATTGACCTCACAGAGTACACTGTACATGTAGCTTGTGGGTTTCATTGATTTTTTGGCTAGAGCTGCTTAATCCTGTTGTTTGTGTCTCGGCTGAAAAACGTTGTTTGTGACTCAAGACTTTTATGGCCTTTTCACGTTATGAAGGGAAAACTTTAAAGTATATAAAGAAACCTTATACATGTACAACAACAAACACAATGGGTGCAAACTGCAAACGCTGCAAATTTATGTAACAACAATGGGAGAGTGTTAATATGCAGCACAGTAGATTAAATACTGGTCAGGACTTGTACAATGTACATACACAATGTAAAGTGACATGTTTGGCGAGGGGAAAGAGATCACAAAATATTGTGGGAAACTAAAAGATACACATACATGTACATGTACTAAAAAGAAAAACGCCACACCACACCAAAACAAAACAAAACAAACAAACAAACAAACAAACAAATGAAGGACGAACATGAAGAGAGGGGGATAAGGAAAGAAACACATCAGCCTCTAATAATAGGGACAAAAATGTATTAATGACAAACAAGCAAAATCCAAAAAAAAAGTAGAAAGAAATATGGGACAAAAAATATACATATTTAACAATTTGAAGGAAGAATGATAAACATGTAAAAGGAGGAGAATTGGCCCAACATATCACTCATTGCGTAGGGCCTACATGTACATACAATGTACAAGTTGTGCATACATGTAATATACTTTGGTACATTCTGTGTACTGTTCATTGTGTACATGGACATACATTGTACTGTATGCACATTGTGTATGACCTGTAAAATACATTACATGTACACCTGTACGTATTCAAGAGCAGAAAGCAGAACAGTGCTGGAAGCAGTCAAATGCTGTGGTCTGATTTTAATCTTGAATATTGTTAATTGACCTTTGTCACAGCATGGGAGGGAAAATAATGAATAACTCCTTCTTTTAGGACAAAAATAAAACAAGGATTTGGTTCTTTTTAAAGAATTGAAGCCCCACTGTGATCAAAACCCTGTAACTTTCAGTTTTGCATCCTCCCAAAATATCATGCTGTGATCATGCTGTCAGCATATTTTCATAATTTTGTATTTTTTTAATCCCTTTACAATGTGTTACATTCAAATTGGGTGAATGCAATCACACAGTGCGAATTCTTGTATGGATAGTTTACAGATTTTTGTGTATTACTCGTTTTAAAATCTTTACATGTACATTGTACCTGTATGCTACAGATGTACTGTACATGTACATGTACACTGTATGTAATGAAATACTGGGCATTGTACGTGAACAGTTTGACACATAATCAATTTTTTTTCATTGATCTGCTTTTTATAGTGTTGCTCTATTAAACTTGCTCTATCAAATTAGAGCTTCACTGTCGTCTGTAGGAAATTTGAGAAACAATGTTTTCATGCGACAATTGCCACATGTTTTTGTATTCTTTCTTACTTTCTTTTCCCTCTTTTGTTGCTCCGCTACTGGTATCTCTTTGTTCTCATTATTTTAGATTTCATATTTCAGATTGTGGAATAAAACTTCAATTGTTGTGGGCGTGAGTAAGCATGAATCCTGCAACTCTTTGTTGTTGATTCAGATGACAAGTTGAACTGTCATGGCCAAAGAATTCTTCCATTGTGCCTTGTGCAGTTGAGGGTGGCTAGACAAGAATTCAGGTTTAATAAGGGATAGCAGGAGATTGGGTCGTTGGGTGAAGTTTGGAGGGGTTGGGTTGTTGTGGGAGATGGGTGGGAGGGAGGTTACAATAGACTGAAAAGAACAGGAAGTCTGCAAGGTACTGTACATGTACATCTGTATTGTTTACAGCTAAAATAATAGAAGATTAATGTGACAATGTACAGTGTACAGTAGGTTAATAATTTAAGGAATGTGACTAATACGATTACATGTAGCTTTATTAAAGCCAAGAGTTACACTCCTGTATAAATAGCGTTCCCTTTGTAATTGTAGAGGATGTCTAGTCCCCTGTGAAGTGAAATTTCAAAAAACATTTTCCTAACAGTTTTTATATTAAACACTACAGTCTATTGGGAAAAAATAGTATGGTAAAACCCGTCACTCAAAGATTTTTACTTTTTTGAGGCACTTCATGATCATTTTTGTAAAGCGCAGTTTTTTTAGGGCTTCAATATGTACACCATATCACAGACACTGATAACATGCAGGGCCATGCAACTCAGATTTGTAAAACATTGTTAAACAATGCCTTTAAATGAGCCACATTTCCAGTTTCCACCAATGTCGCTTCAAATGATATTATTCTCAGACTTTTAGTACAGTGTGTAGGTCCATGGTCAGATCAAGTCCTGAGCTTCACATCAACAACTGCAAGGCTACAACGTACACTGTACGCTGTACATGTAGGCCATCAGGGTGCAAAATAATTGTATGCTCTAGAGGTGAGGTGCCACTTTTCACCCTATTCTCCTCCCTACATGGGTGCACTCACCTGTATCGAACTTCATACATGTTCACACAGGGCTACGTGTTTATTAGCCTATCCGATATGCGTCGGGCTTTACAAGTGATTTACAGCCTTTTCACACACAGCTAAAATTATATAAACATGACTAGTATAAACGTGTTTCGAACGTGTTTAAACTAATCACGAGCATTTCACACACATAAATTTTGGTGCGATCGTTAATCGTTTCGTGATTAACTGCTGCTCGTAAAATGCGCAGTAGTGCCATTGCGCATTGAAGGTCATGTCACATCAATCAAAGCGCACGCTCCATCCAGTTTAAACACGTCTGAAACACGTTTAAACATGAATAACCTTTCACACACAAAATGTCAAGCTCATTAGATACGAACTTCGTATCTGCAGCCTGCTTTTAGGGGCGTATGGATCGCGACTTCGTATCTATCCCAACATCGTATAAACGATGTTCACACTGGGAAATTTTGTCTATAAACATGTTTAAAACTTTACGATGATTCTAATCATCTCTAGATACAATGAATTTTAGCTGTGTGTGAAAAGGCTGCTAATCGCGTTTATATGGAGAGTGTACATCAGCGCGGGCGTCAGCCCGAGCGCCTATCATCACTGGTGAACGCGAAAAGTTGTATTTTCTTTTATGTACAGTACCATGTTTCGTTCGTAGAAAATCTACGAACCCCCTGCAAAGCTCTTTCATGAATATTTATGTAGCATGGACCAAAATAGGCCAATGAGCGATGGGGAACGCGGAGATGATATTTGATTGGTTGAATCAAAATGATCGATCACCAAATAAGGCTAGTCTTATGAATCATCCATGAGAATACGCTCGTCACACATACGATACACATGAATAATGATGAGTTGACCAGTGATGATAGGCGCTCGGGCTGACGCCCTCGCCGATGTCAGTCTCCCAAACGCGATTACATGTAGTGCACTTGCCATTTAGCCCGACGCCTATCGGATAGGCTACGTGTTTATAGGTCTACTTCTACTTCGTATTGTCTGTTATTAACGGGCATGAACAACTCCCATTATTTAGTGGCTTTACAATGCACAATGAATTGATTCAGGGAGGTTTTTCTTCTTCCCTGCAAGATGTTGGTGCAGAGTTGTACAAAGTCAAAGGTCATCGGTTGTCCTAAGTACATGTAGTATTTTGTAGACTACAGTATGTAGCCTACAGTAGTCTTCTACTCTTTGCGATTTGTTCTTTGATTTGATCCAACTCCTTTTAAAAGGTCTCTTTGTTTATAAAGCCTTAATTTTTTCTCATTTTGTTCTTTTCAAACTTTTCAGAGATTAACTGCAGAAAGGAATTGTTATGTGAATACGGCCTACGCTATCAGAAAATGGGGGCAAATGGCCAGATACAATGTATTTCAGATAACCTACAAAGTAGAATTTCTGTAATCGGTTAAGTCTGAATAGAAGGTTCAGACCGATACAATCTTTACAAAGCCCCTAAAGAATTTAATTAAATAGTGTGTGATCCAGCTAATTCCTAAAGGAATTTCTTCAAGCTGGGAGAGAGGCATTGTAAATGAATTCCTCCCTTTATTAAACCTCATTGTGAATGTACATGTAGGTATGTGTACATGTAGCCTACAGTGTACATGTACTTGTAAACATAAATATACACGTACAAGAATTAAAATAGTCCTGCGACTGTTGACACTTGACAACTAATACTGTGTTGAAAAGTGAGGAAGAATTTTAGAATGAAACAACCTTAGGAGTACAGTAGTACACATACAGTACATTGTATATTCAAAACCAGTGTTCTTCAAAATATGAAAATGGGGCGCAATAGTTGCGAACTTGCAAACAAAGATAGAACAATTATCAAACAAAATTAAAACAAATTAAAACAAATGAACAGTACAATCTAACACTATAAAAATTAAACAAAACAACCTTCTCAATGATGCCCTAGATGCCCTAAGAACCTTCTATAAATAGAGTCTGGACCATTTTGTAACAGGTGTAAAATGACCAAGGGCATTATTTACTCAGTAAACTACCAAGTAGTTGACCCAGGCTGCAGTTAGATGACCCCGTGACCTTTGAGGTCAATGCTGGTAACAAAATGCTGATATCAGTTTATACTTGTCACTTGTCAAAATTGAATTTCATATTCAATCTTGAGAGATTGTTTTTTTCCTTTTATTGCAAGGTCTTATAATCTTTAATCTGTCTACAATTGATTGAGTTTTTAACATTCATTGAAGTCAATTGTTTGTTCTTCACAGTTCATGCAAGTTGAACCTTTTGTTTTGATGTCAATTGGCAACTAGAGTAAGATTAAAAAACTGATTAGGCCTGTTTGTTTACATGTATATGAATCTGTTTGCAGAATTGTTGTTTTTGAAAAAGGAATTACATTATGACAAATTCACTATCACCAGTCACAATAATTTGTTTTATTTGTTTCATTTTATGCTTCATATGGACATTGCTAGAGTTCCTTGACTCTTCTCAGAGATAAAGTTCGGCCAAACCCATTTCTTTTCCTGTAAAAATAATTACGTTTTCATGTGATTTATTATGTCTCTTTGTGAGTGGAAAGTTCATTGAAAGTGCCAAGTGCGGTTCAATTGCAACTGTTGTGACTATTTGAGAATTTAACAATAGGGGGCTTGCCATTGGGTGATTGCTTTCATCCATTTCGGAGCAGGTCATTTATCACTGACCGTTGACAACAAAACTGAGCAATATGTTCATTGAATCACACTTTCTGAATGAAATATGCATGATCTTGTATGAATTCCACAATGATTGTGAATATTGAACAAGTTTCACAAATTGAAGTGTGAGTTGAGCTGCAGCTACACATGTACATGTACATGTACATATACTAGTCCATTTTCGTAATGTAATCAAATTTAATGCATAAATCTTTCTTATAAAGTACCATGTTACAAACTATTTCATGCGCCTGTTACAAATAATTCTATTTCAATAGACAGAATGCAAATTGCATGTTTTACTAAGTACATGTAGACTGTACATGTACATGTACAGTGTGTAGATAAACATTATGGCCTGTCCCACCTATTAAACAACACAGAGTGTATGCAATTTGCATATTCTGGCTATTGAAATACAATCATTTGTAAGAGTTGATTTAAATGATTTGTAACAAGGCACTTTAATAATAAACAAAGATTTGTACATCAGAAATAGATTACATTACAAAAAAAGGCCTTTTTTCCCAGGGCAATCAATATTTTTCAATAATCAGTTTCCACTCACTGTGAAACTCATTACCGTAGATCTTTGTTTTGGTGTACAGCAGGGTGCCTGGCCCAACTCTAATTATCCCCCTATCAGACCATCTGCTTTATAGTTATTTTTAAATGATTTTATATGCAGGCTTAAATGAGCTCACCTGATTAAATTTGTACGTGTTTGGGAATATGAATAAATGAACATCTACAGTACTTGTACAGTATACAGGGTCTACATCTGAACTAAGAGTTCCAAGTATCGTGATAGAAATGGAAAATATTTCACTTCTTTATTTCCTTCAAAATCTTCTCTCTGCAATATTTTTCTTTCACATGTACATGTACAATGTATTTAAGAAAGATCTCAATATTAAACATCTCTTTCTCTCTCTCACTCTTTTTCTTTCTCCTCCCCTTTCTTTCTCTCTCTCTCTTTCTCCTCCTCGCTTTTTCCACTTTCCCCCTTTTCTATATCTCCCCCTATCTCTATAGATCTCTCACCCTATCTCTATAGATCTCTCACCCTATCTCTATAGATCTCTCACCCTCTCTCTTTCTCTATCTCTCTCCCTCCTTCTTTGCATTTTGCTCTGAAATGACCATCATGATTTTATTATTTGGTTATACATGTATCTCTTTATTACATACATGAAAAGTTTGTATTATTTGTTTTCTTATGCATGATTTTACAATTTATATGCATGTATTTTCACAGCTATCAAAGCCGACCAGTGAGAGCCAAGTTGCTCTCCGCTCCGTGCGTAATATTCTGCTGCAAACCGACAACAGCTACCTTGTAGTAGCCTTCAATTGTAAGTCTTACTCCCAATTATTTATTCAAACATAACTAAATAGGTCTGGAATTCAGACTAGTCATCCATCACTCAACAGTGAACTCCATACTCAATTCACCCTCCATCCATCTCTCCATTGTGCTCATACTGATATTCACTTGTTCACAATTTATTGAATGGCACTGTGCGTGAAATGCGTTTTCAATATGGCCGCCACATGCATTTCGCATTTGGGATTCTGGAGTCCTGCCCCCCAAACAGGTTGTGTTGAATGGGGGAGATTGCTTGTATTTATTTGTAAACTCTCGAACGTTTTAGCGAAATTGCATCTGCATGTGAAGCCAATTTGTAAAGTTGTAATGTGTTACTTGCAATTTCATTGTTGATTGAAAGTCAGCTCTTCAATTTGAAATGTACTTTTAGTTTGAGAGAGAGAGAGAGAGAGAGAGAGTTTGCAGAGGGTGTGTACAGTATGCTCACTTTCCTATATTAGATATTCCATATTCATTATTCATACACATCACTCATACACTTGACATCCATCTAAAAAATCCCTCATTGTTTTCCATCAACCAGCAAAGGGCATGGGGTTGTGTTTGCACTGGGTTGTAAAACCAAACATTCTCAAAACTTGCAGCCTTTTCACACACATGTAAAATTCTATAAACATGACTAGTATAAACGTGTTTCGAACGTGTTTAAACTAATCACGAGCTTTTCACACACAGAAATTTCGGTGCGATCGTTAATCGTTTCGTGATTAACTACTGCTCGTAAAATGCGCAGTAGTGCCATTGCGCATTGAAGGTCATGTCACATCAATCAAAGCGCACGCTCCATTCAGTTTAAACACGTTTAAACACGAATAACCTTTCACACACAAAATGTCAAGCTCACTAGATACGAACTTCGTATCTGCAGCCTGCTTTTAGGGGCGTATGGATCGCGACTTCGTATCTATCCCAACATCGTATAAACGATGTTCACACTGGGAAATTTTGTCTATAAACATGTTTAAAACTTTACGATGATTCTAATCATCTCTAGATACGATGAATTTTAGCTGTGTGTGAAAAGGCTGTTGGACTCAATTTGCAAAATAGTCTAGGTAATAGACTGATCACACATTTGCGTACCGCTATGTGTGTTTTCAACCTTTCATACAGTACGCCGGTCTGTTACTCCCCATATGTATTCACATTTAATTAGAAAATTAAATCATGAGATATATTAATTAAAAATAATTGACAGGTCTCTCATGTGTAGATAAAATGAAAATACAAATGTTGCCAGGTGCCAGATCTTTTCTGTCTAAAAGGGCTACATGTAAAATTGTCAATGTTTGACCTGCCCCCCCCCCCCCCCCCCCATCCCCCCCATCCCCCCCCCCCCCCCACTCCGTGAACGGAGGGATACCATGCGTGTTACCTAAATATCTGGTAAAGGGGTACTTTTCACGCACCAAAGTCTGGCTCGTACATACACAAAAAAGACTTTACACACCGGACTTTAAGGGGGTGTTTTCAAAAGGAGAGAACATGCATATTATGCGTACCCTAAATAACACTGAGTGGAGGGGCCGGGGACCTGCCCAGTGCATTTACAAGTAAACTTGCCCCAGGGCCCAGGCTAGTAGTAGTATCATTCATTGTGCAAATCTTACATTGAGCCTATTTTGAGCAAATAAATGTTGTCTTCAATACACATTCATTTGTTGTTTTTTGTCTCTTCATACCATATTAAAGAAATACAATGCACTACCTTTTTGTCCTGGAGTCGAGACTAACCAGGTAATGCAAATATGTACAAGGCTCATATGACTGTTGGACGCAAATTTGTTTTGGTTCAAATATCCCAGCCATTTGAAAATGAGATGGGAAAAGCTCAATATCAAATACTAAGCTGCTGGGCAATTGCTCAGTCACTGGAAGGCTGAGCAAATGTCATTTGTATCATAGCATTCATTTAATTGCATTTTGTGGATGATTTGAAATAAGCCCCTGGGGGTTATCTTTTTATTCTATTATGGAATGAAATGAATTCAGCTGAATTGTAGAATTGGATTGAAATCCTAAGAATGGGGAGGCGATTACCTTTGATGGATATGTACATGACCATGTATTATCATATTTATACCATTTGCTTTTTGTACCTGCCATTTATAGACTACAATTCATATTTTTACATCAAATTATTGAAGAAGAAAAAAAAATGATTAATGAGCCATTCCTCTCCCCCACTCACATTTTCTTTTAATGTGAAACAAACTTACTGTATGTGTAAAGCATATTTTTTGATAATGCTTCATGAAAAAGTATCGCATATCTAAACAGGTTCTAAAACACACATTTCTTGCTCAAATGAGACAAAATACTTGGCAATTTTATAGACAAGTTTTTACAAGATATTAGAGCAAAGAAGATCAAAATAATGTACAGTACAATGTGTATGTCATCAACTCTTCAATTTTGTTTTGCTATACACATTTTCTCTCTGACGAAAGGCTGGAAGTGTTATTAAAAAGTAAGGTATTTCTGTTAATCTGTTTGCTCTCAAACCAAGCA
Organism: Strongylocentrotus droebachiensis; assembly: GCA_035222895.1. NCBI lineage: Eukaryota > Metazoa > Echinodermata > Echinoidea > Camarodonta > Strongylocentrotidae > Strongylocentrotus > Strongylocentrotus droebachiensis. The sequence continues at coordinate 48,903 of JAVYIG010001043.1, forward strand.
GTCTTTGTGTCTACAAGCTAATGTTTGACAATTGGCTTTACTTCAAATGGCATGTTGAATCTATTCAGGTGTTTTTATGTACAAACTTTTACAAAATTTGATTAATGATTGATGACCAGCCAGACATGGTACACTGTATCTTTCAATTCCTAATCTGTCATTTTTAGTCGTCATAAAATTAAAAGGCAAAGTTTTTCTGCATGCAACAGAAAACTCCAAATGTGTATTCTTTTATCAATATTTGTCTTCGAACACAGTTTTTTTTGGTAAATCTTTGCAGAAGTGTGTCTTAAATGTCACATTATGATACAATTTGGGGCTCACAACACTTAAGAATTAGAGGGGGTTTAAATTTAAAGTACATGTACATTATACAGTAGGCTTGCGGGTGCACCATGTGAGAGAGAGGGAGGATTGAGGAGTCCTGAAAAGGACTCTCTGTAATCTTTCTTGAGGGTTTGTAGTCCTGAAAAGGACTGGTAGTTATCTTTCTTAGCTTATAGTTCTAAGGAGAACTATAGTGAAGTGGCCTCAACGTTTCGAACAGGTTGATTGTAATACATGTACTGTACATGTACATTGTATTAAAAAGAAGGTGAGGAGAAGGAAAGGGAAGAGGAGGAGAGAAAGAATCTGATAGGTATCTGTATCTATTCTAGTCAGCTTTATGTGACAACTTACGGGTACACTATTCATTTACACCCTGAAAGCAATCTCAAAAAGCAGTGTCCCTGACAAAGTATTGATTGTTCTGCGCTTTCGCATACTGTACATGTAGGTGTGATCTATAAAAAGCCGAAGATTGCCTGACTATCATGCCATCAATAGCTTTAGCACTGCAGGACCTACATGTACATGTACATGTAAATGTATACTGCATGTTCAGACTAATGGAAACGTATCCAAAAAGTGTAAGAAAGTTTGTATACTGAGAGATATCTTGTAGCTAAAAGGACGTTCATGTACAATGTAAACAGCAGTTGGATAACGTTTTATCAACAAACTACATGTGGTTATGAAAATATTAGTTAACATTACAGCTGGCACATCATCATTGCATGCTCATGTCATGATAAGCCCCTCCCCGTTCTGCAGTTTTTATACTATACACGATACAACGTTCAGATGGAAGGTCTATCAGGTTTTTGTTCAGAACAATTCACAAACATGTACATGTATTTGCTATTTTAAGATACATTCCCAACGTTTCATTTTAAAACGAAGTTGCTCATACAAGACAAAATACTGTAAATCTACAATGTACAGATCGGGTGTATGTTCATGCACGGTAAACATATTTGGCTTTTTTTTAGGCCCCACAATATATTTTGGTTGTCTGAAAGGGTTTGCTTTATTATGAATCATGGGTTGATACTGTAATGATACTTGTACTATGGGCCATTGATTTTTCAACCTCAATATTGCCGTGGTGTCTGTGTCTAATTGATAGAGCAGTCTCAACACATCGTTCACACAAGTTTACATTTTTCATACGTGAAAAACTATAAGTTACAATGTTTTGAGTGAATTACTCTGTAGCTGCGGAAAAGAGTGTGTACTTTGTATTATCCCCATCATCATTTCATCATTAGTGTTCATAAAGTGTCTCACTAACAGGCCTGCCAACCAGTACGATTTAGTCGTATTTAGTACGATTTTTAGAAGCAAATACGGCAGTACGATTTTCCTTAATAAAATATGATTTTCAAAAAAAAAAAAAAAAAGATTTTTTTTTTAATTTTTTTTTTATTTATTTTTTTAAATGAATATTTTGCGTGTGCGTCCGCCATTTTCAATGGCAAAATGTCCATTCTGTCCTGTAAAGTATCTTACAAGTATCTCCCATCGGCAATTTGGGGATGTTCATTGGTTCATCGAACACACCAGTCGTGACGAAATAATGCATATTCAACCAATGATCAATAAAAAAAAATTCTTCCTGTAGGTAGAAACTATAAGAGGCATTGATCCGCGTAACAATCCGTGTTTATTTTCAAGAATACAACTTTTGTCAGTAAAATACAACTTTTGACACTAAAGAATACAGTTTTTGAACTGCAGAGGTTGGCAGGTCTGTGACATTGAATTTAAGGGAAATTAGAATCAACATACACTGTACATGTACATGCATGAACGCAACCACATATTCAATTTTCAAGTCTAAATTTAGTGATAATGTGAGGACTGACACTAATAGAGACTCGCACATGTATGTATGACATGTACATATACTGCGCATACATGTCATCATATCACCTGTCAAACTATTCTAATCCTAAATCCCCAATTATGCTCTGGTTTTGTCCAATTCAAAATTATTTTCATGCCATTATACAGCGTATGTCATTTGTAACACAGCATACTGTACGTACATGTACAAGCGAATACTCGAATATTCGGACGCCATGTTTTTTAATATTTTTTTTTGATTTTTTTGGATTTTTTTTTTTGCCACCACCATACCTTTGGAGCAGTATCCCAGTTCTGTCGCCAAAAACGCATGCAATTTTACTTCGAGTTGCAGTTGAAGGCGCCGATTTAATAATAATAATAACAGTAAACAATGCTGTTTTAAAAACCAAAGATGGCAGAATAATCCATTTTCCTACAAGTCCAAACAGAAATCCAGACATTTGGTCCCAGTTTCTGAGTGGTGAGTTTGACAGTGCTTGAGTTGGGAAACATTTTTTTTACCGACGGCACCATGCCAGCGGCCGTCGCTCTCCCTGGCACGGGTAAGCGTGGGCCTGGACATTTTTTTTTTTTTTTTTGCGGCCGAATATTCGGGTACGAGAAATCGTACCCGAGTACTTGTCAACCGTGCGGCTACTCGAACATTCGACTACACGTCGCAGCCCTACCAGAAAGGCAACTATTACATGTTCTTTAATAACACAGAGTTATTGCCCTTCTGGCCCCTAGATACCATCTGTTGGGAACCAGGGATGCATTAATTTACACAGACATACTGTATACACAAACATATACCGGTAATGTAGTTTCTGACTCTCAAAAGACGATATACACGTAGTGGGAAAGAATTATAATGAACATGTGGGGAAGAATTATAATGAACATGTGGGGTTTATCCCATATAGTGATTACTACATGTATGTATGATTGATGACTGTTATGACATGCCATGTCAAACAATGGTTTTATGTGTGTATGTACAGGTGATGATTGGTAGTATTACTGGCAGAGAGTCATTCCTAGCATGTTGATAGATGAGAGAGAGTGTTGACAAATGTGAGAGAGGGTTGAACTTGATGTACAGAAATGTAGGGTGAAGAGAGAGAGAGAGAGAGAGAGAGAGATTGGGGGGGGGGGGGGGGGAGTACTTACATGTATATACACAAAAAATCATAAAAACAAGGTAAATTTATGGTTAATTTCATGAACGTACTGTAAGCCACAGTATTGATGTACAGGTAGAGGTACAATGCAAAATTGCATAAAGTATGTTTTATACTGTAGTTCATCGAAGTACATGTACCTTATGTACAGTACATGTATGTAGCCTACGTTTGCGCAATGCACACACTCCTCCAAATTGATCTGTTCACCTTTCTTTGTGTCTTTCGTTTCTTTTCTTCCCTCCTCTCCATTGAGGCATGATTCAACGTTTTATAGCTATGCATGCCTTCACATCAGATGGTAATGGTATGCACCACAAACATGTTCATGTACATTGTACATGTAGCTCTCCTTTTTTTCAAACCAAGTTGATCTACTCCTAAAGTTAAACCCACGTTTAGACTACTAGAATTCACGTCGCTAAATGAGAATCGTACATGTCTAGCTGTACAATATTAAAGTAATCATAGCTTTTCTAGTGTGAACGCTGTAATAAGAAACGTTTTACAGATGTGTATTGAGACATTTTATCTATAAAACACACTTTTATAGCGTTGTTTCCAATGAAAACTTGACACAGAACCACGGGGACTTACATGTAATTAAAAGACTGAATTTTCTCATCTGAACGTTGCCAAAAAAAAAAAAAGAAATCTGTTTAAATGGACAGGGCTTTATATTATTGTGGGTGTGCATTGATAACTGATCAATTCTCAAGCCAATTTCGATCTCTTCAAAAGTAGTTCTTAATACAACGTTTCTTGTTATTTTATGTATTTACATACATATATACATGTACATGTACACATGTACATGTACACTGGTACATGTACACTCAAGCCTTTTATTAAAGCAGACCGGGAGCCAAATATCTGAAAAAGCGGCTCCCGGTCCTTAATTTTTTTAGAGAACCGGGAGCCGTTTTCCAGGACCAGGAGCCGTTTCCAAAATTGATGAAAATATGTATTCTTTTAAATTATTTGTTATTTTATACATACGGTAGTTTAATTTCTACAGTTTACATTTTGAGCACTCTTATATTAAATCACTCATACCTTGGATAAATCTGTCATACATGTATGTAGTTGTTGTAGTTCAATTCAGCTGCCCGAAATCTACCCGAAATCTGCCCGAAATCTGCCCGAACTTGCTCACATTTTTGGCAATTGACACTCAAAAAAAATATGCGACCCGCGGGTAGCTTGCCCGCGCCCGCAGCCCGCTGCCAAGGCAGTAGTGTATGTAGTTGTTGTAGTTCATGTTTAATACTATTTTCATGCCGTTAAATGTCAAAAATTGAAAAATGTTAGGAAGGGGGGAATTAAATTATTTTTATAAAAAAAATACTTAAGAAAAACCATCTATAATGACAATGCAGAGCTGCAAACCTGTCACTTTCAAAAAACATATTACCGGTATTCAGCTTGAAAAAGCATATTTTAGGTGAAAAAACAGATTTTGCCTGTTTAACGGGTTTGTTATTTAGACCTGTCACTTAAACAAATAAAAAAATAAAAAAATAAAAAAATAATAATAATAATAAAAATAAAATAAAAAAAAGATTTGTTAAATATATTTACCTATTTGATCAGAAAAATCCATTATTTAAAACATCACAGAATTTTAGTCAATGAGTACGAGGGCCGCTGAATCAAGGCAAGTCTGGAGTTGCAATTAACTTTGTACATAAAGTCAATGCATCAGCAGGTCCGGTGTTCTGTTTTTCATTTGGCTTTTTGAAGATACCATTATATCCGAAGGGCATGCGATAGGCCAAAAAACTGGCAACAAAATCGCTGATTTCTTGATTTTTTGCGCTATTTTGATGAAACTGTTTCTTAAAACTGGGCTAAACCCCCGTGAGCTTTGGAAATATGACTCCGATTCCGCATTTTTGACGGCAAAATTTGGCTTTTGGGATGGATTTTTGGAAGTTACATCGAGACTTTCTTGAACTGACACTGTGTGTGTAGTGCAGTACAGCACTGATGTCATTTGTGTGTGTATGCATGGCTTGGGGAAATGCGCTCGTCTTAGCTTTGAGTGGTGTACATCCCCTGTATTGTGTGCTCCGTACTCCGCTAGGAGTAGGAGATAGCGGCCGCTCGTATTAGTGCTGCAATTGTTTCTGGGCGATTTTAATTAGGATTCTCATTATGTAATGATTTGTTAGGGTTCATTCAGTCCACGTTTAACTCGTATCAAGTAAGTTTTTGTCACATTTGTGAACATTTAGTGCTAGACATGTGGAAGTTTATGAAACAGAAAATGTTAATTCTCCCAGACCGGGCGCCTGAAATAAAAATGGACCGGCGCCCGGTACTCATTTTCCCCGTCTTACCGGGCGCCAAAAGTCAGGGACCGTAGGGTAAAAGTCGCCCGGCGCCCGGTTAATAAAAGGCTTGTGTACACTGGTACAAGTACTGATGATCCTTTATACGTACGTTTCTTTTTACGTTTTGTATGAATTTCCTCTAATCCAAACAGGGTATAAATTGGGTCTCTTTTTTTCAAACCCACTTGCCCGTATAATTATGCTTCAAGGACAAAGAATGCAGAGAAAAGGGTCTCAACCACAAATGAATTACTTTTGCTTTAGGAGTTATGTGGTATTTTTGGTCATTATTTTGTCATTGAACTTTAACTACCATACTTTTTTTTCATTTAGAATTTATACAGGGTAGAAACGTTTTTGTCATGATATCAATTAATTATGAGATTCATATTCATATCATGGGGACTTAATGTACATGTAATTCAAAGACTGCGAATGGTGTAGAAGTGTCTAAAGACTAACAGTTGTAGAGTATCGGTAATGTATTTGCACACCACTATTTTGAAGCTTGTAAACGCAATAAAGGTATACATCCTGAAAGGTAGACTAGAGCCTTGGCAGGTAAGGAACATCTTGTTTGCATTCCAAAAGCTCACAAACAAACGTCTCAGACGTAAATGTGTTTTGGAAGGAGAGAGCGTGGGAAAAACAGTAAAATGTCAAATACTCATATACAACTGCACAGTGCACACATACAATAGACCATTTTCGTAATGTAACCAAATTTAATGCACAAGTCTTTGTGAAGTGCCTCAATACAAATTATTTCATTCACCTGATAAGAATAATAGTAATTCAATAGTCAGAATGCAAACTGCATATATCAAGTGTTGCTAGGTAGGTCAAGCCATAATGTTTGTCCAACCTGGCAACAACTAATGTATGCAGTTTGAATTATGTCTATTGAAATACTATTATTCTTACCAGGTGAATGAAATAATTTGTATTAACGCACTTCACAAAGACTTATGCATTAAATTTGGTTACATTTCGAAAATGGCCTATTGTTGTAGTTGTGACCAAATGCAGCCTCACTGATCTTTCTTCATTGAACGTGTACATGTATTGTAGAATGTTTAACATGAGCACACATTGCTAACATTAGGCCAAGTAAAATTGTTTTTTAGTTTCTTTTCCAGATATACTTGTAGCTCACAAACAAACCGTCTCAGACGAAATGAGTTTTGAAAGGAGAGAGCTTTGGAAAAACAGTCAAATGTCAGATACAGTTGGCCTGTTGTACATTGATGTACAGACAACAGATGTACATTGTATTCAAGAATGTTCAACAACATAAACATCATACAGTCATAAGTACATTCGATGGCTCCACACTAACAATTTAGATCCCTACATTGTAGTTTCCTGTCCATGTATCAAAGCTAAAGAGGGCAAGCAAGATACATGTATTCATGGTGTCAAAGGATACATGTATGACAGCATCTTTCTAAAATATATTTGTTATGTTCAATCATATGTTGTATGGAAGCCGATGTTGCTTTTGCTTGACTGCCGCATTCAAGAATGTTTGACATTGATCTTCATATCATGCAGTTGTCACGTCATGTCCATTCAGTCAAGTAGCATTGATTCCTATGTCTGGATAACGTCTGGATAACGGAAGTTTAAGAGGGCAAAGGAGGTATGTTCATGACATGTTTATCATCTTTCTAAATTTATTTTTATATCCACATGTTGTACACAAGCTGGCTTGTTTTTGCTTGACTTTCGTATTCAAGAATGTTTAATCACAACATGCAGTAGACACATCTGTTCAAATAAAATTGATTTCCATGTCTGGATATTCTCAGGATATCAGAGGTTAGAGGGCAAGTGAGGTACATTTTCATGACATCACCTTTCTATAATTTAGGCTACATGTACAATGTATATGTGCATGTTGAATGTTCACACATTGCATAGAAGCTGGCATTGTTTTGGCTTGACTGATGCATTCAAGAATGTTTGACATCATCACAACATGCAGTCCTAGAAATTATGCATGCTCGTGGCATGACCAGGGTTTGACATTACTGCATGAACCAGTGGGGGATGGTACAGATTTAGAACCAGTAGCTGCGTCTGGCGCTGGGCTGGGCCAGGGGGCAAGTCGGGAGGGGGCTATATAGGAGGGGTTGGAACTTGGGAGAGAAGGACGAGGACGATGGCAAGAAAAAAGAGGAGGAGATAAAGTGTAGACGTGTGAGTGATAGGCAAACTTGTCTTGGAGATTGCTCCAAGTTTCTGTAGGAACTCCAAGATGACAGAATTAGAACAGTTAACCATGCCTAAGGTTTGTTGACCGAAAGAGAAGTGGAGATGAAGATGATGATGAGGATGATGATGAGGAGGAGATAGAGGCATAATAGGAGGAGGAAGAGAGGAGGAGGGTGAGAGGAGGAGAAAAAGAAAGTGGCAAGCAAGAGAGGAGGAAAGAGGAAGAAAGATGAGGTGATTAGGAGAGTAGGGATAGATAAAGAGGAGAAAAGGAATAAAAGGAGGAAGAATAAAAGGAGGAAGAAGGAGGGGAAAATAAAAATAAACAGAGAAGGAGAGTGAGCAACATGAGCTGGAATATGAGGAGCAGCGGAGGAGGAGGAGGAGGAGGAAGAGCAGAACGAGATGGAGGAGGAGAGAAGGGTTACAAGATAAACAAGCGTGAGAGAGTGAGTGACAGACAAACACGTCTGGCCATTGTTTCAAGATTCACATAAGATGACAGAATGAGAGCCAGCAGCCACGCCTGTAGCTGATTAACCTACATCCTTAGCTGAGAGCAGGGAGGAAAAACAAAACATCTCAAGGCTAATTGGAAGAGGGGATTTGATCTTCGAGGCTATTTGAGTTTATTTGGAAATGAACTTGTAAAGAGGGAGGAGAAGAAGAAGGAGGAGGAGATGGAACAAAACATCTCAAGGCAATTTGGAAGAGGGGATGTGATCCTGTAGGTTATTTGGGTTAGTTTGGAAATGAGAGAGATGATGAACAAGGAGGCAGAGAAGGAGTACATGTAGGAGGAGGAGAGAGAAGGGGAAGGGAGAAGGAGCAAAACATCTCAAGGCTATTTGGAAGAGGGGATGCCATCTTCTATAAAGCTACTTGGGAGAAGTGGAAGGCCTTTGTATCCTCTTCCTAATTTGCATGATTTTGTCTCATTGTATTTCTAAAGTGGGAGATAATGATGAAGGAGGAGAAGGAGAGAGAAGGGGGAGGGAAGAGGGACAAAACATCTCAAAGCTATTTTGAAGAGGGGATGTAATCTTCTAGGCTATTTGGGTTTGTTTGGAAATGAACTTGTAAAGAGGGAGATGATGAAGAAGGAGGAGGAGGAGGAGGAGAGAGAGAAGGGGAAGGGAAGAGGGAGCAAACATCTCAAGGCTATTTAGAAGAAGGAATGCGATCCTGTAGGTTATTTGGGTTTGTTTAGAAATGAACTTGTAAAGAGGGAGATGATGAACATGGAGGCAGAGGAGGAGAGATAAATGGAAGGGAAGAGGGACAAAACATCTCAAAGCCATTTGGAAGAGAGGATGCAATCTTCTAGGCGGTTTGTTTGGAAATGAACTTGTAAAGAGGGAGGAGAAGGAGAGAGAAGGGGAAGGGAAAAGGAACAAAACATCTCAAGGCTATTTGGAAAAGGGGATGCGATCCTGTAAGATAATTTTGGCTTGTTGGAAATTAACTTCCAGAAAAGATCAAGAAGAAGAAAGTAGAGGGAGAGGTATTAGAAGAAGGGAAGCGTCACAACTTCTCATTTTGAGGGGATGCTATCAAGCCTATCATGCAAGCTATACATGTGTAGGCTTGATCATGTAGGAGAGGGAGAAGAAGAATACAAAGAAGGAGGAAGAGGAGAAGGAGGAGGGCAAGAGGAAGAGGAATCGATGGAGGAGGAGGTAGAGGAGAACCATGTATAAAATAGGGTTTTCATGTAACAGATATAATATGCATAGAAACTTTAGTTGATAATGATGACAATTTAATATTTTTAAATACATAAAAGTGTCAGCAATGTTTAATTTCTTGCCCCCAAAAGCCCAAAATACATACCGGTATATGTCCTTCTTTTTTTCCTTCTAACTTTTATAATCAGGTGGCTTTCAGGCCATATTTTGTGGATGAACTGTCAATGTGACACAGATGCAGATTGCAGAATGTGGGTACATTAGTTGTATTGATTGAAAGTCTATTTACATTTACCATGCTGTGCAGGCACAGTACGGTATGAATGCGTAATGGGCAGGTGTGATCAAGATGGGGTCCCATGGCGGAGAAACTACCGTGCCTGGGAACCTCGATCTGGTCACTCCAGGCAACAGATTCGATTCAGACGTGCTTCAATTGAAAATGTGGATTTTTAGTATTGCTTACAGGTTCTGTTTTTGGTTTGTGTTGAGCACTACAAAAAAGTTTAAAGTCATCCTCTTATTTACATAATGTTAATACAACTTAATAGGACATTTGTGGCAAAAAAATTCTGTCCTTTTCTTGATGCTCAATTTGGAATGTGTACAGACTACAGAGAGAACATTATAACTTATAAGAGCAACAAAAAAGAAAAGGAGGGAGAAAAAAAGATTCCCATTGCCTCCATTTTTTCTCGGAAATGGGGAATATTCTGAGTGATTATTATTTCCTCACTCCATTTTTGTTTAGTCTATTCAATGAATGGGAGAACTGAATTATGAATTCGCAGCTTCATATACTTCCATGTTTAAGTTGTACATACATGAACACGTACATTGTACAGGTACATTTACTTGATGATAAAGTTTTTTTTTAATTCATGACTTGAAGATGAAGAAAATGGAAGAAAAGATAAAGTCTATAAAACTGCCCCCTCCCTGGCCATCTTTTCTTCCGTTATTCCAACGGAGATGGCAACTCGCTATCCTCTGGCTGTCGCAGGCTGTGTCAAGTTTAAAGAGAAGGTTGAGTTCTGAGGAGAGGTGAATAATAATTTATGAGCGTTATCATTAGGGCTGTGCACAACAGTGTAATGAGGTACCCGAGTACACTCCCAGGCTCACAGGCGAATACTCGAATATTCGGACGCCATGTTTTTTTATAATTTTTTTGAATTTTTTTGAAAATTTTTGATTTTTTTTAAATTTTTTTGATTTTTTTTTTTAATTTTTTGATTTTTTGATTTTTTGATTTTTTTGAATTTTTTGCCACTACCATACCACTCGGCAGTTTCTCAGGTCCCTCGCTGAAAACGCATGCAACTTTACTTTGAGTTGCAGTTGAAGGCGCCGATTTAATAAGAATAATAACAGTAAACAATGCTGTTTTAAAAACCAAAGATGGCAGAATAATCCATTTTCCTCCAAGTCCAAACAGAAATCTGGACATTTGGTCCCAGTTTTTGAAAGGTGAGTTTGACAGTGCTTGAGTTGGGAAACATTTTTACCGACGGTACCATGCCAGCGGACGCCGCTCTCCCTGGCACGGGTAAGCGTGGGCCTGGACCTTTTTTTTTTTTTTTTTTTTGCGGCCGAATATTCGGGTACAAGAAATCGTACCCGAGTAGTTGTCAACCGTGCGGGTACTCGAGCATTCGACTACCCGTCGCAGCCTTAGTTATCATTGTATTATGCAAGTGTGGAAGTACATCAGATAAAAAAATGTTCCATGAAAAGCGTGGCTCTTCAAATGCCTTAATATTGTAACTATAGCATGTAACATCATATAAATCGGGACGGATTTGTACGCCACACGTTCGTGTAGTCCCATATACAGGTGTACATCTTTCTGTGTATGTGCTTGTAACCAAGACTGGGCCAAATTTCTTATTATTTTGATGACTCCAGAACCTTGCAGTACGCACCAATAACATGTACGTGAACAACTTTTAAGTTGTGACTGGTCTAAGATGATGAGATGACATCAAGGTAGATGTAGGCCGGGAGCCTCCTCTCCCTGGGGCGGGCCTCCTAGCATCTCCTTACATAGCCATGTGATAGATGGGCCTCTAAAACATCTTAAGTCATGAATGTTACTTCATCCAAGACAGAGAGCTTCTTCACACTGACTGCAGGGTGCCTACCGTGACTGCGAAAGACATTCTCAGGCCTCAAACGTTCACACTTCATCTGTTTGCGTACATATACATGTATATAGTGGTGAAGGCTTTTGTTTGATTTCATTGAAGAGGTTCAGGGTTCTATCATTACTTGGTGCCTTCATTCTCTGACAAGAAGTGTTGCCCACATTAATCCCTCTCAACCCAGAAAAAGCAGCTGTATTTATAAAAAATGGGTACAGGTCTATATGTACATGTAACTGGCAATGCTAGGGGTAACTACATGTACATGTATAATTGCAGGACCCTCAGGAAAAATAGTGCAGCATTAATGATGAATGATGAGAATGTTCTACACAGCTCCCTCCTAAAAGATTAAAAACGAAACAAAAATGGCAACAACACTTTATAACATAACCTGTATCATTATTTTGTACAGACACACATGTAGTTTCAAATTAATTTTTTTGTATCTTCATCAAATACTATTTCATAGCATCAGGTTAATTAATTTGTTTTCCAACAAAATCGAAATAGGATTTATTTTTAATTTACTTCTAATTTCCACATGAATGCAAGTACCGGTAGACCGTTTCACATGAATTTATTGACTTTAAATAATACACAAGTTCATGCTATAAAATGAAGTACACTGTTGAGTTTGTCTATTGAATGTGAACATACCCTTACAAAAGCCAAGGGGATTGTAAGGCATGAGATATTTATTATTGCTGTCGTTCCGATGCAGGATCCTGCAATACGCGCTCCAGAACGATCGGCGCAATGATCAGTGACAGGAGTACAAATATTATACAACACTGCGCCAGAACGCGTCGGCGTGATAATCTTCCGACTGCAGTAGGATGAATTGATTTAATATATATACGCGCAGCGCTGGCAAGCGTTTAAGCCGGTACACTGTACATGCGCACGACACAAAATTATATATCGAGTGTCCCAACATTGACATTTCTATATTATAAACAAGTCGGAGTTAAAATAACTTCTACCACAGCTGTGCGTGTGTTTATAAACATGACATTTACAAATAATTTCTACGTACAATCGTGCGTTTGTTTATAAACATGACGGAGTTAAAATAATTTCTACTACAACTGTTTGGTTGTTTTTGAACATGACAGAGTTAAAATAATTTCTACTACAACTGTTTGGTTGTTTTTAAACATGACGGAGTCAGTTAAAATAATTTCTCCTAAGACCGTGTATTTGTTTATATTACATGGCGGAGTTTAAATAACTTCTACTACAAATTATGTGCGTTTGTTTATGAGCATCACGGAGTTAATATAATTTCTACCACAATTGCATGTGAGTAATTTGTTTATAAACATGACATTTAATCATAATTTCTACTACAATCATGCGTTTGTTTATAAACATGATGGAGTTAAAATAATTTCTACTACAACTACCGGTATTTGGTCGTTAAACATGACGGAGTTTATAATTATTTCTTCTAAGACCGTGTGTTTGTTTATAAAAATGACAGAGTAAAATGAATTGTACTACCACCGCGCTTTTGTAAATGACAGAGTTAAAATAATTTCCACTACAACTGTGCGTTGGTTATAAACGCGACAAAATAATTTCTACTAAATGTACATCCGAACACACATGACGGAGTTATGATAGAATTTCTAGGTCATCACAACTGAACCCAACGCTATATCCACACACACAAAAACAACCACGTGTTCAGCTCATAGTCCAACACACTGGTTGGGCGTACCAGGGATCCCTGGGCTTACGTTGGTGGGCGGTGTTAATTGCAAGCCTGTGCCAATCGATAATCAGCTTTGAGACTAATTCCTTTAAAAGTTTATCCATTCAGAATGTTAAAGGAGTGCTACTGTATATCGTCTTCGACTCGAAAAGGGTCTTCTCATTGGCTAAATAATAATTTGCAAGTTTATTTTTTGAAAGCAAATATTTGTTTTCAGTTGTCATTTATTCACCTGAGGTATTCCAAGTAGTATGAAGTCTGAATTGGCAGACTATACAAGCCCTTTCAGCTTCAGCTGGCTGGGGCGTGTCATATATCTTAGATAAGAACTGTCAAAACATGTCTGGGAAATGTAAAAAAAAACTGTAACGTAACCCCTCTTACTTTTATGACAATGAGATTGCCTACAAGTATTAGGCTATGCTTGCTCTGTGCGTGGAGTGGTATGCGACAAATTTCTTCCAGCAAAGAGCCATCCAGGGAAGGGAGGGGGGGGGGGGGGGTATTTTGATGTGAAATATTTTCAATCAAAAGTCGCCACCACGTTCTACCTCATTTTCTTTTTCTTTCGCAATTTTTGGAATCCTTTCATTATAAATATATATTTTAAGTCATGACCTTTTTATATAGGTATGCAAATTTTATATTTTTGACGTAACCTCAAAGGGCGAGTTAAAAAGCACACAGCTATGATTACAATTTGGCAAATTGAAATTCATAATTACTATCATTTCGTCTACAATTAGTTCATCTAATAAACAAGGAATTACACCCAAGAGTCTGTTGGCCATTCCGATAGGCCATGATTTCTTGTCGAATATAGAGACTTTTTTGCGATCGGGTGGGGTTGGGGGGGGGGGGGAGAGGAGGGGAACTGAATTCAGACAAGGATTAATAGTCGAGAATGGTACAACGAATCGTCTTCTTTCTCTTATAATGTATTGAAATGTCAAAGCTTCCGTGCGGGAGGGGGGGGGGGGGTACTGAATTCAGACAAGACTAAGAGTCTAAAATGTTACAACGAATCGTCGTCTTTCTCTAATAATTTAATGAAATGTCAAAGCTTCCACGCTTTGCGCTGGAGGGGGGGGGGGCTGAATTTAGATAAGCATTAATAGTCGAGAACGGTACAACGAATCGCCTTTTTAAAAAATAATTTAATGGAATGCCATATTTCCGCCTTGGAGGGGGGGGGGGGACTGAATTTAAATAAGCATTAATAGTCGAGAAATCGTCTTCTTTCTCTAATAATTTAAGAAGATGTCATAGCTTCCGCGCGGGACGGGGGGGGGGGGGGAACTGAAATCAGACAAGGATTAAGAGTCAAGAACGGTATACAACGAATCGTCTTCTTTCTCTAGTAATTTAATGAAATGTCAAAGCTTCCGCACGGGACGGGGGGGGGGGGGGGTTGGGGCTGAATTCAGACAAGGATTAAGAGTCAAGAACGGTACTACGAATCGTCTTCTTTCTCTAAAAATGTAATGAAATGTCAAAGCTTCCGCACGGGACGGGGGGGGATTAAATTCAGACAAGGATTAATAATCGAGAACGGTATACAACGAATCGTCTTCTTTCGATAATAATTTAATGAAATGTCAAAGCTTCCACGCTTCGCGCTGGAGGGGAGGGGGGGGACTGAATTCAGACAAGGATTAATAATCGAGAACGGTACAACGAATCGTCTTCTTTCGATAGTAATTTAATGAAATGTCAAAGCTTCCACGCTTCGCGCTGGAGGGGAGGGGGGGGGGACTGAATTCAGACAAGGATTAATAATCGAGAACGGTACAACGAATCGTCTTCTTTCGATAGTAATTTAATGAAATGTCAAAGCTTCCACGCTTCGCGCTGGAGGGGAGGGGGGACTGAATTTAGATAAGCATTTATAGTCAAGAACGGTACAACGAATTGTCTTCTTTCTCTATTAATTTAATGAAATGTCAAAGCTTCCGCACGGGACGAGAGGGGGGGGGGCTGAATTTAGATAAGCATTAATAGTCGAGAAATCGTCTTTTTTCTCTAATAATTTAAGGAAATGTCATATCTTCCGCGCGGGACGGGGGGGGGGGGGGTGGACTGAATTCAGACAAGGATCAAGAGTCAAGATTGGTACAACGAATTGTCTTCTTTCTCTAGTAATTTAATGAAATGTCAAAGCTTCCGCACGGGACGAGAGGGGGGGGGGGGGACTGAATTTAGACAAGGATTAAGAGTCAAGATCGTCTTCTTTCTCTAATAATTGAAGGAAATGTCATATCTTCCGCGCGGGACGGGGGGGGGGGGGGTGGACTGAATTCAGACAAGGATTAAGAGTCAAGATCGTCTTCTTTCTCTAATAATTTCATGAAATGTCAAAG
The DNA here is from genome assembly GCA_035222895.1 of Strongylocentrotus droebachiensis. Lineage (NCBI taxonomy): Eukaryota > Metazoa > Echinodermata > Echinoidea > Camarodonta > Strongylocentrotidae > Strongylocentrotus > Strongylocentrotus droebachiensis. The sequence goes on from JAVYIG010001043.1 coordinate 64,724, forward strand.
CTCCCGCACGGGACGGGGGGGGGGGGGGCTGAATTCAGACAAGGATTAATAATCGAGAACGGTACAACGAATCGAGTTCTTTCTCTAATAATTTAATGACATGTCAAAGCTTCTACGCTTCGCATTGGAGGGGGGAACTGAAATCAGACAAGGATTAATAGTCGAGAACGGTACAACGAATCGTCTTCTTTCTCTAGTAATTTAATGAAACGTCAAATCTTCCGCACGGAACGGGGGGGGGGGGATGAATTCAGCAAGGATTAATAATCGAGAACGGTACAACGAATCGAGTTCTTTCTCTAATAATTTAATGACATGTCAAAGCTTCCACGCTTCGCACTGGAAGGGGGGGGGGGAACTGAAATCAGACAAGGATTAATAGTCGAGAACGGTACAACGAATCGTCTTCTTTCTCTAGTAATTTAATGGCGTCAAAGCTTCCGCTGAATTCAGACAAGGATTAAGAGTCAAGAACGGTACTACGAATCGTCTTCTTTTTCTAAAAATTTAATAATGTCAAAGCTTCCGCATGGGACGGGGGGGGGGGGGACTAAATTCAGACAAGGATTAAGAGTCAAGAACGGTACAACGAATCAAGTTCTTTCTCTAATAATTTAATGACATGTCAAAGCTTCCACGCTTCGCACTGGAGGGGGGGGGGGAACTGAAATCAGACAAGGATTAATAATCGAGAACGGTACAACGAATCGTCTTCTTTCTCTAGTAATTTAATGAAATGTCAAAGCTTCCACGCTGCAGCTGGAGGGGAGGGGGGGGGGGGGGAACTGAATTCAGATAAGCATTAATAGTCGAGAACGGTACAACGAATCGTTTTCTTTGTCTAATAATTTAATGAATATTTATTGTCACTAAACAGAGATCCATATTTGACTATTCATTAAAATACTGCAGAAAAGGGATTTAATTCTAAAATCACCACTGAGATATTCGCTATTATGAGTCATGACTGGTATCGTGATCTTAGCATTGCGAACTTAAGACTCCTCAGTCATATCGATCATAACAATTTTTAATAAAATTGCTGAATTTTATAATCAAAATTTTGTATCATTGCTTCAATTTTCGAAAAAAATAACCGACATGACATGACAAGTAGGGCCTAATTCAAACAGGCACATCACAACCACACAAACAAGCAACAAAATAGGCCTACACCGCGAATAGATCGAGGAGCTCGAAATGACTGTCTATATAATAGGAACACTAGACAAGATTAGTTTCGCATTATTACGATTAGAATTTTATAAAAAGAATCATGGGTATTAAATAAATAACTTGATACTTTATCGTCTTTATTAACAATTGATTTTCACATCTATCCCAATTTTGACTCTCGTAGACTTAATTTCCCCATCAATCTATTCTCTCGCTCTCTCCCTCCCTCCATCTTCCAAGTGTACCCCTTCCTCTCCCTCTCTCTTGTCTCCATCTTTCCTCATGTTTGTTTATCAACACCCAAGGAATTGCGCGCAGGGCGCGGCCTTTGTTCAAACAAAGTTCAAGGGTTCAAATGGGCGGCATTTTGTCTCCTCGCATTCAAATCTCAAAATAGAACTCCAGTTCAGAATTGCGCAATATACCTCTCAGCCAAACATAAAGAAAAGGTTTAATTTTTAATGGGTCAAGATTTACGTGCCGATACGTCTTTTTTACACGAGGTCGTGGACAGAAATGAGGTTAGATTTATCATGGAATGTGTTGATAAAACCCAAGCAATCTATAGCTTGAAATTAAATTGTGAGCAAATAAACTTCACTATTGTAAAACCCATCGATCTATAGCTTGTAATTAAAACTAATCAGGAATAATCTCAATCACATTGCTCTGCAATTCCAACGTTAGCTAGCTCGCTCACTCCATTTGGCTTGCGCCTATACCATGCGCGGAGATAGCCAACGTGGCTAGCTACGTAGCGGCCGCGCTGTGTCTTCAGCTAGCGCATCCTTTTATGATTGCTGTGCATGTGCGCACTGAAATTCGTCCTCCTGCGTCGCGATGATTTCAAACTAATAATTAAATTTGGAGACTGCAGTCAGGCAAAGTGCGCGTACCAAATTCGTCCTCTTGCGTCGCGACGATTTCAATTTGATAATTAAATTTGGAGACTGCAGTCAGGCAAAGTGCGCGTACCAAATCGGCGCCGATCGTTCCATGCAGGATCCTGCATCGGAACGACAGCAATAATAAATATCTCATGCCTAAATAGCAGAGCTCATCAAGACTTCATCCCTACTTGTAATGGTGGATGACTGTTGAAATGATCATATCATCATCATCCTGAAGCGTAATGTTATTACATGTGACACATAAGCTGATGAGAAGTTTAATAGCTTGTTGATGTCTTCTTCTTTTATGATCATTGGCAGCACTTTAATAACATGAGGGTGCCTGACATTGCCTGTAGCTTTATGATGAGCAACATATAACTCTGTAGCCAAGGGGAATATTAGTTCAAGCTACATGTCATTGTAATAGTATACATTACTTTTATTTCTGTAAGGTAATCATTGGACTGACCTTCAGACTGCTTTACCCTTCTCTTCTTTGATTGTACTTTTCCTCTCCACCACCACCATCATAAATATTAACTGATTATTATCTTCATCATCATCATCATCGTCATCAACATCATCATCATTATCCCCTTCTCCTCCCCTCCCCTTCTCTTCTCGCCACCCCTGTCATCATCATCTTTATCATCACCATCCACTTCTCCTAGTGCTTTTGCTCTTCTTCTCTTTTAAAAATCCATTGTTTATCAATTTGTTCTCCTTATGTTCCCAAAACAATTACATGTATGTTCATTATTCATCATCAACATCAACAACAACAACAACATCATCCTCTTCAACATCATCATTGTCACCATTATCATCATGATCATTATCACCATCATCATCAACTCATCTGCAGAGAAAAAAGTTCTTGAACTGAATTCTGAGCATACATGTAGCTTTCTTGAAATGTTAGCTGTCCTTTGGTTGCAGTTCGGTAGTCCTTGGTGGCTTGGGGGATTAAACCTGATCCTCAATATGACAAGATGATTGAATATCTTGGGTAGACAGATTTCAAGATGATCATGTGCTGTCATCGTGATTTTTGGATATTCAAGGATATACAAGTAGGTAGGATGTACACTGTATATGAAGTCTTATTAAGATCCATCTTCATCGAGTTTGCCAAATAGTGTTTCACAAAGATCCTAAGTTGAACTTATCTCTAGGTTGGACTTAACAATTATGGAAAGCCATTAGCATCTTAAGTTATTTTAAAAGGCATACAATTTTGATTCAAATCATTCATATTTTATATTTTATATATTATCAAGGAAATGTTATGTTATTGATGTGGAATTTTTGCTTTTGAATATATTTTATTTTAAGGCTGCAAAGTGCAAGTGGCTCTCCATAACTTTTAAGTCCAACTTAGAGTTAAGTTTGACTTAGGATCTTTGTGAAACGCCCCAGGTCCTACATGTAGGCCTATACCCATAGGTCTAACCATTTTGGACTGCTAGCAATTAGAGATGTTCATTGATGGTCTTTCATATCAATGTCCAGACTCCAGACAGTCAATGAGCGAGCAGTCTCGTGTTGCTGCGTCCCTATGTCAGAGATAGCAATGCATGCTGGAGCGTGCTATCTGGTGTAATAAGAACGAGGCCGACAGACCTCGAATCAGACCTTGATTCAGATATCACTGACATACATCCATTAAAGAACACATGGCGTCCAGACGGATCTCTTAAACAGATACATGTGCATGTATCCCTTACAATGACAGATCCACAATGATGAAAGTCCTATCAATAGCAATTCTCATCTGTGGCTATATACATGTATGTGCAATCTTTACCTAGACCTGTACAAGTTCAGACAGACCGACAGACCTCAAATCAGATATCATGACAAGTCCATTAACAACACATGGTGTCCAGACTGACTGATCCCCTAAACAGATATCCCTTACACTAACAGATCAACATTATGATAGCCATATCATAGCCCTATCATAGCCTTATCATTGCGGTGGTCAAGTACAAGTTCCCATAGGTTTGTTCAATCTTCTCCATACTTGAAGTTGGGTCTATTATCTTACCGTATCAGGGGGGTGTTTCACACAGATTCTAAGTTGGACTTTAAATTTACGGAGAGCCATTTGTAGCCTTACAAGAAAATATATTCAAAAGCAAAACAAAAATATTTCAGATTTGTCATAAATCAAGAACATGAAATCTTCCATGATAATAGAAAATATGAATGATTTGAATCAACATTTTATGCCTTTTAAAATAACTATTACAAAATATTTGCATAGATACTTTAACAGCTTTCCATGATTATTGAGTCCAACTAAAAGATGAGTTCAATAGGATCTTTGAGAAACACCCCCCAGGTACAGTGTTGGTCCATCCACCCCAGGAGTTTGAAAGGCTTGCCTAGTGTCTCCTTGGTTCATCGATGAATGTCTTTGGCAAGATGCTGAGGCTGATTAATTAATGAACAAAGCGCTACTGGTTGCTTTTACACCTGTTTTAATAATAGAGAGAACAAAATGGGTGGATTTCATCTTTAGAAAGGCATAGTCATCTCTCTCTCTCTCTCTCTTTCCATCTTTGTCTCTCACTTTTCATTTTCTTTCTACAATGTAATACTAACTCTCTCCCCTCTCGTTCTCTCTCCCTTTCCCTTTCATACTCTCTATCCCCTCTATCCCTGGATTTACCCCTCTCTTTCTCTGTTGTCTCTCCATTTTTATTTATAACTCCCCTGTTCCTCAATTTCCTCCCTTTTTAATTCAATGAATATATTTTTCTTTTCTGTATTCTCCCTATTTCCTAAACACATCAAGGGGGATAATTAATAAAATTGTGCATACATGTACATTGTAGATCAGACCAATGAACATAGGCTTCATGTATACAACGTGTGTACATGTATGCATTAGCCAGTGACTTCTACTATAATTTGTGGAACGCGTATCTTAGCCGATTGAACTCAAGGCGTGAAACACCATGTCTGTGTAAATTGCCTGATTGAATTATCTTACCAACCCTGTGTTCATACAATTTTCTAAAGCTAGTACATGTAGTAGCACCAGAAACATGAAACCCTAATCACAATATCTTTTGTTTTTAAATGCACTTTTTGATACCTATATTTTTGAATAGCTCATTCATTCATTTGCAGCATTTAGTACATACATGTATTCAAAATCATGACTTTTTAGAAATTGATAAATTATGCAACCTTATTTAAAATACAGTCAAACCTTTCTATTATTAAACCATCCAAGGGAAACAGAAAAGGTGGCCACTGGCACTGTACACAGATGGCCTTTCTAGACAGGTTGTACAAAATACATGACCAACTTTAATAGGTGACCTTTGTAGAGAGGTTTCCACTATTAAAGACAGGTTTGAATCGTTACATGGGTAGAATTTGTAGAATTTTATTGACTCTTTGACCCCCTCTCGGGGTATGAGAGTACAAACAAACATAAAAGTATAAATAAAAATGCGTGACTTATGTATACAATTCACATACATTATACATAGATAATGACACAAAGATAAAAACGATAATAGGTATATAGTGTATGAAAGTACAAACATGAACAATGAACCAACTAGTAAACACAAATTATATATAAAAATCTACATGTACATATACATGTACAATGAATGTAGATAGTGACAAACTGACAATAATAAAAGGATAACTATAATGCAGTCTATTTACAAGCTAAATAGTAAACAAAGTAGGCCGTTTCACTATCCTACCTGAACAAAAGCGTATATGAACGCAACTTTAGACAGGAGACCGTTATAGAGAGGTGGCCACTATAAAGAAAGGTTTGACTGTATGCATGTAAATAGACATGTTTGATGTTTCAAAATCCTTGAAAATCGTTACTTGGGTAGAGTCTCTGAACAAAAGCGTAAGAACGCAGCCATAATACATGGCCACTATGCCAATGTAAAAAGACATGTTTGATGTTTCAAAATCCTTGAAAATCGTTACTTGGGTAGAGTCTGGTGAACGAAAGCGTACAGTGTATATGAACGCAGCTGTAATTGCTTGATTGAGTTATCTTATTTGACAGCGATTGCTTGATACAGGGGGAACAGATGTCTTGTCCTTTCGCTGACAGCAATCTATCTACCATTGCTTATACACGTGTGACACTAGGAATATAAACAAATGCAATTCATTGGGGTTTTTGGAATGACATTTTGATAAAGGTTACTTGGTAAGTCCCTGCTTGGTGCTAAAGCATAGGAATCCTGAAATACTCATGGTGTACAGTGTGAGTGATAGTCCACTACTTGTATGAACAATTCTTGAACAAAGTATTATGTATGGTACATGTAATATGTACTAGTGCTGTAACATCACGGATATCTCCAATTCCGTTTAACCGCCAGTCAAAACCGGACGGTTTTCGGTTAAACGATTTAATTTAAAAAAAAAAAAAAAAAAAAAAATTAAAAAAAAAAAAAAAAAAAAAAAATCGTTTTTTTTTTTTTTTTTTTTAAAATCCAGCAAGCCAGGTCCGTGTGAAAAAGCTGGAAGGAATTTCATTTAACTGCGAGGTGCATTTGAAGGGGCCGATTTGTGCTTGTTAACTTGTCACAAATAATATTAACAATGTTGTTTTTAGAATAATGTGTAAAATCATTAATGTAAATCCAAAAAAATAGAGGACCTATAGGATAGAACCTTGTGGTACGCCGTGTGTAAAAGTTGGATGAATTATTATTATAAACTTCATATTGAGATCTATTACAAAGATTACTTTCAAACCTAGATGACAGACAAGTGTTGTTCTAGTTTTGGAGTAGTGAGTCAACACACAGATTACTGAGCTGGGAGACATTGCCAGGCATAGTGCCAGGTGGAGGGGCATAAATCGAAACTTAAACCAAAAAAAAATTATAAAAAAAAAAAAAAAAAAAAAAAATTTATAAAAAAAAAAAAAAAAAAAAAAAAAAACGGGAAAACGAAACCGTCCAATTGAAAACGGAATCCGCCATGGACGGTCGGATACCGGACGGTTAAACGTTTGGTTACAGCACTAATATGTACATGTATTTAGACTTACAATTGTATCTCTTTTAATTGAAGCAAAAGAAAATGGTAATGAAAACTGCCTGGTCATCAGATGTGAGGGAGAAGAACAATTTGCACATCAAGTAAAATAAATTCAAAAATGTTGACCCTTTGTTGAAGTACTTCATGTAATTCAATACATTTTGGTCTATACAAGTTGCACCCTTTTATTTATTTTTTCAAACAGTGTACATGTACATGTACATTGTGGGTCTAACTCTCTTTACTTTGTTGTATTATAAATGCCTTCTCTTCTGTATTTTTACTTCATTTAATTTTTATTTTATCTTTTCATGTCTCTCATCAAAGCTTTATATTTTGTCTTATCTTCTGTTCATGCAGTTTGCTGCTCCCCAAAGGACTCCTGATTTCCACATAACTCTAACATGCCAGGGTGGGACGATGGGAACAGCCAAAATCTGACTTACTCGTCGCAGAAAGGCCAAGATTACAGCGCAGACTACCCAAACACGATCCTGAAATCAGTGAAAGAACAGGTAGGAATTCATAGCTCGTTTTCCTTATTTGCAACTACGGCTATTGTACATTGGTACATGTGTCCAATTCTCGAAGGGAAACTCTAAATGCATGATTACATGTTTAATATTATCACTGTTATATCAGTCAAAGAACAGGTAGGAATTCATCGCCGGTTTTCCTAATTTGCAACTTTGGTATTTTTACATGTTTAAAGAGAAGGTTGAGTTCCGGGAAGAGGTAAACAAAAATTTTGAGCGTTATCATTGCTATTATGCAAGGGTGGAAGAACAACAGATTAAACATGTTCCCTGAAAAGCATGGCTCTTTAAATGCCTTCATATTCTAAATATGACATGAAACATCGTAAAAATCCGGGTAAGATTTTTTCGCCATGTGTTCGTGTAGTCCCATATACATCATTCTGTGTACAGTGCTTTTAATTTGCCAAGATTTGGCCAAATTTCTTATCATTTTGATGATTCCAGAACCTTGCAATACACACAAATACTTATATACTAGATGATCAACCTTTTCTGATAGATTCCACACTGTTTCTTTCACAATGCAATCACATGACCAGAACTCAACTTTATCTTTAAACTTCATGATTACGTATCATTGTAGTACTGTAACAACAAAAGTGACAAGAGAAATATATGATCATGATCTAAAATGATCTTTATAAATCAAGTCCAAGGAGGTAAATGTATGTTTTTTATTCAGGCAGCAAAAAGAAATAAATAAATAATAGAAATAAGATACCGGTAATTGATTACAAAATAAAAACAAATGAATAAATTAACGATATAAATTAAAATAGACTACATGTATTGTAAACAAATATATGAGTGAATGAATGAATCAAAGAATGGATGATTGAATGCATACGGTAAATGAATAATAAATGTTTTAAAAGAAATTATTACACAATTATCATATATTTTAATAATATGGATTACAACCACTGACCTAATAAATCTTTTAAATCTTTTACCTCAAATTTGATTGTTGACAGAAAGAGTATTGAAAAGGTCTTGGAAATGTCAGCATAATGTGTTGATAAACGGAATAAACACCCTGACATTTTCAGACTTTTTTGTCTGGGAGTGGGAGAGGAGGGGAACAAAATTTTGTCATGAGTTTGAAATACATGTATAGTCTGTTATCAAGTCTCTTTTTTTTCTCCTTTCAAACAATTATTACAAATCTTTCTAGGAAGCCCAGTTTGCCAAGCTCACCCGCGAATTTGAGGCTGACAAGCTAATTGCAGCCAATCAGATTAACCGTAGCAGAGTCGACTCGGATACCGCCACTCTCAATAGCATCAGGTAAGATATTGACCAATCAGGTGAACTGTTTCATACTCAAAATTGCCCTTGAACAGTTATTGGACCAATGAGAATAACTATTTCAATCAGATTAAAAGTAGCAGAGTCAACCCAGACTCTGCCAATCTCAATAGCATAAGGTACATGTATGTGTATCGACCAATCAAAAGAACTGTTTGATACTGAATACTGTCCTTCAACAGTTATTAGACCAATGGGAATAACTGTTTTAATCAGATCAAAAGTAGCAGAGTCAACTTGGACACCACCACTCTCAATATCATCTGGTATTGACCAATCACAAGAACTGTTTCATACTGAATACTGTCTTCAACAGTTATTGGACCAATGGGAATAACTATGATGCCCACTTTAATACATCAACAATGCCTATGATTTTACATATTTTTGCTTGCTTTTTGACAGTGGGCTTGGCATGCAAGATATTATTTGCATTTATGACTTATATTTGACTTTTGAACTGTTATTCATGAATGTATTTTGGAATTTGCACGTAAGCATGACATGAAGGAATGTTTGCTGCATGATATGGCATTTATGATTAATCATGAATTAATGTAAAGCCTTTTTAAATGTCACTTTTAGTCAATAAAGGTGCACATGCATTTCAAAAAGTATTATCACTTGGCCCTTTGAAAACATGTTTGCACAAAATCACTTATCCTTAAGACTGTATACTATTATTGTCTATTAGTAAATCTGAAATTAACAACAATCTAACAAAGTGGTTATTTAACTTATTTTATTATAACAAGTGGTATTTAAGACATTACTTGGGTTATATAAGGAAGACTAATTTGCTTTCATTATCAAGTCATAAATGGTATTGGTAACATTTAATCAGACTATTTTGCTGGTCAATTATTCAACTTTAATAGTTAGTAAAAAAAAAGAAGGAAAATAAAAATATCTCTACTTTGCTTTGAGATTTTATACACCCTAAACCATTGGCAAAACTTTTTTTTGACAGTGTTATATTGTCATGAAATATTATTAGTAGTAGTAGCATTAGTAATAGTATTATTTATGGCAGCTTTTTCAAAAACTTACAATGGTTTTAGGGGGAAAGCGCCTTAAGACACATTTCTTATTTTTTTCACTGGTGTACTTACATCAAGACACTTTGACTGTCTGCCTGTATTTATATTATTATGCTGCTACTTTTATTTATCTGCATGCCCTGCTCTGTATTACCTCTTTCCTATCGCCTGTCCCTTCCCCGTCCCACCCTTCCCACGATGCATCACACCAGCGAGACGAACGATTCGTTCTCCTGGCGGCGCTCAGGCCAGACGGAGTCCCACATGGACGAGGGCAGTAGCTTTGTGGTGGACATCCCCTCCAATAACTTGCTTGATTCTTGTTTGTAAGTGGTTTGGTTGTCATGGTATCTTAATATTCTCCATATTTAAAGGCTTTCGCACACCTTACAACTAGTCTAGAACTTCAGTTTTTGTTGTGTGGTGGCCTTTATAATAGAGTACATCAGACATTTATTAACCCTTTAAATATTGAGTTGGTGTGATTTTCATCCAACATTCACTTCTAACAAGTTTGATTTAGCAAGTTTTCTTGTTTTAAGTCATGCACTTCCATCATTGCCATCATTGCAAGTTTCAATATTCTATACATCTGCATACACTGTATGGCTCTATTATACTTAATTAATGTCATTGTTATTTAATACTCTGATACAAGTCATGTCACTAATATAAATGGTTTGCAGTTGCGTGATTAATTGTGATTTAATATGTAAGTTTGTATGTAAGTGTGTATGTACATGTATGTTTGTACGTACACTGTACATAATATAATTCTGCAAGTCAGTTTAGTTTGCCAGCTTGCAAGTTTACCTGCATGCTAATACCATACCTTTCACCAAGCAATGTTCACTGGAAAAAAAAGTTTTATTACAGATTCTGGAATATCACAAACATCCATGTAGTTTTCCACACCTCAGTGGCAGACAGGCAGAGGGGGGGGGGGGGGGGGATATTGCCACATATATTTGCTGTACATGACTTTCAAGAAAATGTGACAAAAACAGAATAAGAAAAAGTAATTTAAAAATATTACCAGTAAAATGAAGGAAAAATAAAACTGATGTGTGCATGTACTTCACAGATGTGGTTCTTTCCATAGACTTTGAGCCATGAATAATAATAAACAGAAACTTCTCAAAAGTCAAAACCGAAAGTTGAACTATAATTGTTTGCTTTTACAATGCAACAAGTAGGCGTAAGGCAGATATTTTGTCAACTACCCTTGAACTTGAATTGCAACCACCAAAATATTCATCCTCCCCCAAAAAAAACACACAAACATTAAATCTGATTGATACACATCTGTAAAAAACCCAATAATGTTGCTCAACTGTTCCGGAACTGCTAACCTGTTTTTAAATAAAAACTAACGACCTTTCGCAAACCTCCAAATAGATTTACGCCAATAAACACAAACATATATCTGATTGATGCACGTCTGTAAAAACCCCAATAATGTTGCTCAACTGTTCCGGAACTGCTAACTAGTTTTTAAATCGAAACAAACGACCTTTCCACTAGCGAACACACAAATAGATATACTCCATTCTTTCATTCTTCCATTTGCATGACCTCACCTTTCCATTTAAATGATGCATACAGTACACCTGTGAATGGTACATATTCCCTTGTGTGTGTGTATGACATGACTATCTGTGTTTTGTTTGCATTGTGGCAATGGTGTGTTTACATTGCATATTTGTGGAGTGAGGTGGCCCTATTCAAACCCCATTCAAAGCCACAACGATTGGCCTTGTGTCAATAGGGTTTCATGCCATGGCCTTGTTCATATTTAGAAGCCATTTGTATTGTTACCTTGCTAGCGATGTGAATGCAGCATTGTATTGTCAGTGAGCATTCATGGCCCTGTTCATATTTAGAACCCTTTGTCACCTTGCTATATTAAAGTGTGCATGCAGCATTGTTTTTTCAGTGAGCGTTTATTGCCTTGTTCATATTTAGAAGACATTTGTCACCTTGTCGTAAGTGTAAATGCATCAGTATTGTGCCATTGAAGATCCATGCCCTTGTTCATATTTAGAAGCCACTATCTACTATTCTACAAGTGTGTATGCAGTATTACACAAGTAGATGGTTGGATATGCATTTTTGAAATAGATAAATGAATGAATATAATGTTGATGATTTCTCCTAAATTGTAAATAAATTTTGAATATATAGTTACCCAAATATCAAATTCGCAACCAAAATACAGTCGAACTGTTTCATAACAAACTCTTAGGAATCATAATGAAACTTGTTAATTTTATAATATCTGGGCTAAAAACTAAAAGACTGGGCAAAATGATTGTGTCAAATGACAGTTTGTTAGAATAAGGTTAACCTGTATCAGAAATTCAATTGCAGTCTAAAGTGAAATAGGGTCCTGTTTCATAAAACTTGTTTGTAACAATAACTGACTAACTGTTACAAGCTACTGAAATCATGGCATTTTATTGGCTGAGAGCAAATTTGTCCTAGAAATTTAGCCCTATATTTATTGATCTTTCAATTCTCCTCTAACTTAAGAGGAATTAGAGCAGCTTGTATCAAATTAGTTTTATTTCTAATCACCCAAATCAGTGGTACATTGTAATATTAAGTTAATATTTTCATGACAGCCATTTTAAGACGCCAACAAAATTTTCCTTGTAGCACTACACAAACGCTACAAAAAGCTTTCTACATGTTACAAAGGGGAATATAATTGTATAGCATTTATTTCTACAAACTTATAGTTACCTCATATTATGATCATTTACAATTCTGACTCATCAAAATCCTTTTAAACTTTAAGAATACCTGGCCTTGTTCATCTTACAATGCAGCTAGTTTTCCTACATATTAGGCCTGTCCTCATTAGCTCAAGTTGGCATAGTGCAAGTCTTTGCGCTGGTGAACACGGATCACAAATAGCAGGCTACAGGTATTTTGCCAAGTTTGCAAACTAGCCCGAGATATCTTGGGAAAGATTTCCCGAGCAAATAGTCTGCTATTTCGTTATCGGGCTAATTTCCTGAATCAGAAATAGAAGGATATTTGGCCAACTCCAGCTGATGAGGACAGGCCTAATTAAATCATTATAAGAGCATCAATCATACTCAAGCTATCATTGAGTGTTGTTAACCTCGCATACTTGCTTCAATGAGTGGCCTTGTTCACGTTAGGAGTTAATCCTTGAATAAAGTTAATCTGGGAATTCAATGCATTCTAGAGCTCACAAAAGAAGATCCAGATGAATTGTACATGTATGTACAATATATTGTGCCCTGTTCATTTTAATAATACAGTGTATTATTCACATTGCATCAACGGAATGGTTTTTTAATAGCCTTTTGGTCTAAAATCAATTAATATACTACATGATAGCTCTATTCCCATGGTCTACACCCAGCCTGTCTACTAGTACTTTCCTCATGGTCTAAAAATCATTTGTTTCTACTTATCATTTGGTCTTGAGACCGAATGGAGATTAGACCAAATGGCTACTAGCCTAAAATGGTCATTAGACCAAATGATAAATAGTTGAAACGATTGTAAGATCACATGGATATTAGACGAGCTGGAATTAGACCATATGGGTAGTAGACCAAACGGTGATTCACCCATTGAATGACCTTCCTATCATGAATTATTCCAGAATTATTCAAAGAAGATACACAAATCCCTGGAAAAAACAAGCCCATTTCAAGATGAATAATGGATTTACAGAGAATAAAAATACTGGTAATTTAAATCCAGATGCGAGTCATGTAATCCATGTATCGAGTATCATATCAATTACATTGGATGGCTCTCCCTAAGGAGAACAGATTCAAGATTATCAGAAAATTACTTTTGTGCAGTATGTAAGTCCTTGGAAAAAACAAGCCCATTTAAAATGAACAATGAATTCTATAAAATCCTGTAATTTACTATGGAACTTTTGGATCGAGCATCCCTACATTTGTGCATTTGTAGACCTAGCTATTAAAGGATATGTGCGTTCTATGCATATTGACATTGTTATTATTATTACTCGAAGTATAAGAATGTTGTAATCTTCCATGCAATTTACTGCTTGGCATAACTATTGTATTGTAAAGTTAATCTACAACCATAGATAATTGCATGAAATAGTGATATCCCTGGTAAATGCAAATGAGTAGATAGGTAAATGCAAGTGTTGGGGTACTGTGGTCCAGTGCCTAAGTCTCCGGATAAGTGGATAAGTCTCCAGACTGTGAACCATAAGGTACAGGTTTAAATCCATGTTGCAGCACTAATGTCCTTTGGCAACTAAAAATATGGTAATACTTGTGAACTATTGACCATTACTGGTATTGTTCGTCTCTTTACGGGAGAATGGCCAAAATCACGACTGCAATTTCAACCAATCAGATGGCTAGATTTCTAAAGAGAGGTATATAAAAAGACACTACTATAAACATTATGATTATTACCTATAGGTCTCTACATGTATTTAGATTTTGATCCTTGCTCCAGCTACTCAAATACCTGTATATTTATGACCTTTTCTCTATACGGGTAAGCAAACAAAACATAAATTGACATTACCAGTATGCCATTATTGATTTGGCTGTCAAATGATATTGATTGCTGTTTCGTTTTATATGAATAATTCACAGTATAGCCTTGTCATAACAACAAATATTTCATGCAACTCAGTTTGCCTTAAAGGTATAACAAAGTTTTGGGAAATTTTGAAAAATGGGTTGATAGTGATTCTTTAACATTTTGATATATTTGGATGCCCCTGTGGATGTATTAAAAGCACTAGAAATGTTAGCCCCTAAAACACTTTTGCTTTCGAGAAAAATTGAATATAAAGATTTACCGGTGCTCCCGGTAAATTTTGATAAATTTCAAATAGCTCCTACGGCAGTACAATGGTAGCTGCGACCATGACAATCTCAGAATATGTAGTTGTGGTATATAATTTCCGAACGGGAATATCTAATCGGCCGATTTTAGTCAAAAAACATTGTTTTACAGCTTGATTAATATCTTGACCTTGAGAGGGAGCTATACAGCATAAAGTATTTATTATTTACAATTTCATAACTTTAGAGTCGATTTCGACCGCGACAACGATCAGTGAATATTGTAGGATCGCATATGCTTCCAATATGTTCATTTGAACCAAATTCAAGACCCCATACCAAAACTTTGTATTACCTTTAATAGATAATATTGCTGTGTCTGCTATTTCTTTTTATTGAAATGTTTTGATGTATTGGATGTTTGTAATATGATCTGCAATTGCCTACAGTACACGTACCAGTACATGTGTAAAATATGATTTAACAAAGACTAAAGCAAACAACATATAATAGGGAAGAGGGCAAAACATTATGGACATGTAGGGTCTACTCTTATTAAGGTCCCCCCCCCCCCACCCTTCCAGAGTTCCACTCAATCTCTGCTCTATATCCTAGGGGTTTTCATAGGCAAAGGAACATGCAATTTCACCTTTCAAAATCAATGCAGCATATTTTTGTGATGAAGATTTGTTTTGTTTAACTTTTCATTAAACACTGTACTTTCAAGAAAAAAATGTTGTCGCAGTAAAGTGTGTATGACAGAATTCCCAGAAAGGGACCTAACCTATATTGAAAACCCATGCATTCACCATCAGTTTGAAATTTAAAGCTTATCTGCCATAGTTTACAGGAGGGATTAGACCGCCCTGCAAGGTCACTGGACAGGTGGTTATCTCATCAACTCAGCTCTCAGTTAACATAAGAAAAAGAGGATCATGGGGGACCAATGGTCACCGATTAGGCATTGTTTGTTATATAGATGGCGCAAGTAGCTACAAGTAGTGCAGTGGGCCTTTAAGGGAGAGCTTTATCAAGAATATCTTTTTTTCTTTCTGTAGATATAAAATACAAAGTTACAAACTATTTTGTCACCTCCTTTTTGAGTATTTGTAGAAAGGAGAATGTTTTGTGGAAGAGGCAAATCAATGATTACCGTACATGTACATCTTTTTTTCCTCTTAGATATGAAAACAAAATATTTAATCACACTATCGTCAGAGTAGTACTTGTAGAGAGAGGTTGAATAATGGTACCCCTCATACTGTAGATACCAACTACAAAATATTTCATCACCGGTACATATTTGTAGAGGGAGAGAGGTGATTTTTTTTGCAGCAAAGGTTGAACAATGATTACAGGACATTTTTTTTCCTCTTAAACATGAAATACAACATATTTTATCACACTATCGTCAGAGTAGTATGTATTTGTAGAGGGCAGAATGTTTTGCAAAGGGTAGAAATGTTTTGCAGAAGAGGTTGAACAATGATTACAGGACATCTTTTTTCCTCATAAACATGAAATACAAACTATTTTATCACCTTCTCTTTTGAGTTGTTGAAGAGAGAAAGAAGAATGTTTTGCAGAAGAGGTTGAACAATGATTACAGGACATCTTTTTCCTCATAAACATGAAATACAAAATATTTTATCACCTTCTTGTCTGACTAGTTGAAGAGAGAGAGAAGAATGTTTTGCGGAAAGAGGTTGATCTTTCCCATGATCTCCAGCACATATAAGCCCTGTCCTCATCAGCTCGAGATAGCCAAATAGCCCGCTATTTCTGATTTGGGAAATAATCCCGAAGTTACAAATCGCATCTTCATTAGCTGGAGACATGACCTAGAAACTTGAAACTCAAGCTTGAGAAAATAGCTCAAGATATTTTGCTCAGCGTTTGTGCATAGTGCGAGTCTTCGGGCTGGTGAAGAGGCACCGGACAAATAGCATTGCAAATTGGGGCTGACAAAGACGCAAATTAACTGGATGATTTGCGGTCGGGATAGTTTAAGTCTCGGGATATTTGGCAATCTCGAGCTGATGAAAACAGGCCTATGATGAACCGCACATTCCTTAGACATGAGCCAGTCTTGGCTTGTTAGCTTGAGTCAGTAATACAAATATACAATGACTACAAACTTCTTATGTTCCATGTACATGTAGATGAACAGGATGTTCTAAATTGAATTGAATTGAATGGAATTTATTTATGCATTTTAAAATACATGGTGTGTTGTTTTGTGTCGTCAAAGTTTTGAAAAAGAAAGGGAATTAAAACTAAATGGATTTTATACGTCTGTATTTAAAGGAGCTACACAAAGAAAATTTACTAACAAATGAAAATTAGAACAAATTACATATGGATGGAAAGATTTTCTCTTGAAAAACACGAATAATTTGCTGAGAAATCATATAGATATCATGGAAAGGCGTAAAATGCAATTTTTCAAGACCCTTCTTAGACCCCCAAGCGCCCCCGAACGTAAGCCAAACACACGAGCGTAGCGAGCTCTGAATAGTGACGTCACACCCTGGACAAACAGCTCGGCACCGGCCGCATACCGGAGTCGCGCGTGTATTAGTCTGCAGCTAGACAGCCGTGTCCAGGGTGTGACGTCACAATAGTGACGTCATACGAAGGACTGCTGAAGGCAGTAAATCTGGATCTCAAAACTAACATTTTTTAAAGTTGATTTCTGCGGGCCCCAAACATATTTTGAAGATGACATTTGTTGAATTTGATCAGTAAGGCTTCCCCTTCACAATGATATGAATTTTGCATCAATTCAATACACTTTTGCTTCTTGGTGTGACTCCTTAAATATCAGATCTCCATTTCAAAATAGAAAGGTTTTTTCATCACGCTTGTGTAAAGGGGCTGTTTTATCCCCCTCCCACTTTTTTCTTCATTATGCATCAACAGATTTTATTTTTGTTTTGTGCATGTCATAGTAGTATTCATGTTGTGTTGCTGTGTCTGCGTTTTATAATACTGTACAAATGGTGCACCAAATTGTTATATTGATATTGATATTTTTGTTATTATAATTATTCTTAATGAAGCTATTAATTTAAAGGATTTTAACATGAACACCTCCTTGATCATCCCCATACATACTGGTATTCATTAACCATGCTATCATTAACCATAACTTGCATGTATCTCGTCGTACATGCATTTGGCTTTAACATTGAATGAACTGAAATGCATGTGCAGTGTAGCTAATACTTCCAGTGTGTACTAATGATATGATGTGATCCTAACAAAGTTTTAATTGGCATTCAAATTTTGTGCTATCAACTCTTGTTTGTCTTCTGTTTTAACTGTTTTAAGAAGTGTTTAATTTCTTTCTATTATAATTGGTTTCCTTTTATTTTATTCTAAAATTTTGCCTCATTTTGTTGTCATTGCAGAAGAGAACTAGGAGAGAGAAACATTGACGATCCAAACATGGAGTCACTGCAGTATGCAGATCGTAAGTACTTCAAATTGGTAGATTATATTTTCACATAAACATGTTAAATGACGATGAAACAAGTCCATTTGTAACAATAATCTAAACAAAAATTAAAACAAAATACACTTTGACAATATTTGAGAAAAGTGAGGTAAATTCGCTATTAATGCGTCTGTGTTATTTTGAATCTTCAAATCCCTCTTAGATATTACTGTACAGATTTGTGAGGTCAGAATAACACCAACGCATTTTAGATACTAAAACACTTTTTAAGCCTTTCAAAGTTTCAATATATATAATATTTGATATCCAAATAATGTGACCTCTCCCTTCCTCTAAAAAAAATGTTTGTTTGGAGCCAGGGAAATGTTTCTAATGGAGTCACTCTGATTGAATAAATTATTGAATAAACATATATTTTTTGTTTATCTCTATAGCATATGCCAGCCCTTACAACACAACCAGGTCACTGTCACATGACCCATATGGGGGTGGAGACTATGCACCCCACCCTTATGATGCTGGGGTAAGTACCTTTAACTAACGTCTGAGAAACCTCTAATTGGTTATAATTAGGATAATCATGGCTTAGGGTAATTACCTCAAAGCTGCTAATTGGTATACTAGAACATTGTAAAGTCAGCCTATTAAAATTTGTTTAATACTTACGCAGTGGAGCAAGGCACATCAACATTTTAATCTGGTTTTCTACCCCATCCCCCGTTATTTACTTGCCTTTATTATTATACTTCTTCTAGTAATGATAATATTGATGGTAGGTTCTTGTATAGCACTCATACATGTACATGCCAGACTTGACACTCCTTGCGATCCGCAATCATTACTTGGCTTTATCATGGCTGCCATTATGGCATCTAGCATTTCAAGGAATTAATTCCTGTCAGGTACCCATTTACATTACCCGGGTCGAGTAAGACAGTTAGATGTTCCTGAGAAAGAGAACATGTACTTCAGTTTATAGAGAGAAAGTTTCCGAGTTTTCATTTTGCCCTGTCTTTACAGAAAAGCTCCTTGTATATTCATATTATTGCTTTAACGTTACTTCAAACTGATCCCACAGTGAATCTTACATTTCAGCTTTACACTGTGTAAAGTTATTGTACATTTTGGAGTATTGTTGATCAAAATTTCAACTCAACTTTTGAGTAACACCTATATTCCACAGACAGAACCTCCATCTTGTCTTTCTGTGACAATATCATATTTAAATATGAAGATAAAAAGAAAAAAAGAACATGTTATGATTGTAATAATCTCATTTTGCACACTTTTTACTTCCTCATGGCGCAGTCACAAGGCTATGACCGCCAGTCAGACTACGGCTCCCCCCAGCACTCCAACTATCAGGAGTATCCCCCGTCAGAGACCGGGCAGGGGGGCTACGGGTACACAGACCCCCCTCCACCAGCCAACGATGAGTTTAACGGGTACACCAGTGATGCCCAGCCGAGGGAGAGCTTCAGGGAGGTGGACCCAAGGGCGGTAGAGATGGAGGACCCCTATGGCACCAGAGATAGGTGAGATGATGTTGATGGGGGTGGTGGTGATGATGGGTGTGTTGAGAATGGTTGTGATGATGATGTCAATGTGTGGTGGTGGTGTTAGTAGTGGTGGTATTAGTGGCTGTGGTCATAATGATGATGATGATGATGATGATAAAGATGTTGATGAACAAAAGGATAGCTACCAGAAGGTGTACCTAAGAGCAAGAAGGATAGGGGATTCAACTTGGACTTGGGGAAGCGTTGGTGGTGGAAGTGGTGCTGTGCTGTGCTGTTGTTGCTGGTGGTGGTTGTGGTGATGATGGTGATGGTGATGGTGATGATGATGGTGGTAATAATGATGATGACAGCGATGAATACCTGTTACACTTCTCATAACAAAAACTTTAGATCTTTTATTTATCCCTTTATACTCCATGATTTATTGGAAGTAATGATAATCAATTTAACTCTCTTTTTCATCTTTTCCCCTTCTCTCCTCCTCCATATAGATACGATGGTGCTGGTGATGATGCGCCCTACCGTGCCCCTTCCCCCATTGGACCAGACCCTTACAGCTCACTGCCAAAGACAGAAGACCCTTACCAGGCATCACCTGGATACAGGGATCAAACCTATACCCCTCCACCAGCAGGTGAGCCACGCCCTTTTCTCCTTCCCCTCTCCTGTCCTCATCCCTGCTCTCCTGTTGGTTAGATCAGTAGGATTTTAGATGCAGTGATATATTTACCAGTTATCAATGGGGTATCGTGATTACAACCATACCCCTTCAGCAACAGATGAGCCATGCCCCTTTCTCCTCCCCCCCCCCCTCTCTCTCTCTCTCTCTCTCTCTCTCTCTCCTCTCCCAATCCCCATTCTCCTGTTAGTAAGATCAGTACGCTCTCATTAATGTATGAGATGTCCAAAAGGTGTTTGGAAGCAATGATGTATTTACCAGTATTCAATGGGGTATAGAGATTACACCCATACCCTTCCACCAATAGGAGAGCCTCCCTCTTTACTCCTTCCCCTCTCTCCTCTCATATCCATCTCTACCGTTTTGCTCTTTAAATAAGCTCTCACAAATAAAAGATTTCCAAAAGGTTCAGAGAAACAACTATATGAAGACCCCTACCAGTCATTAAATAGCACTAATATTAGAATACACTAATATTCCTAAATAACCCAGTGAGCCACTCCCCTTTCCTCTACCCCCCCCCCCCCACCCCTTTTCTCACCCTATACCTCCCTCATCCAGGTCCCTACTTGCCTTTTAGTTAGATTAAAGGGAGCCAAAACCTTCATACTAAGTTACTTTTGTTGTAAAGTTTAAAAGATTTGAATAAAATCAGTGAAAATTTGAACAAAATCGGGCAAGGAATAAGGAACTTAGAGCTTTTTGAAATGACTAGTCACTAAAGGGCGGTATTCAATTTGATGACATCATCTGTGGACAACTCTCCATGCCTTTTGTACATAAAATTTCACAATTTTTTTGTTTTCTTTGTATTTATTTGTGTTCTTGATCCGACTTCATAACATGTGAAGTAGAATATCATTTTGCATTCTATATCTTGCTTTCAGGGGAGTAGATTATCTCAATCACAAGAAAGAAGGAAAAACATGAAATTTGATGTACAAAAGGCATGGAGAGTTGTCCGCAGATGATGTCATCAAATTGAATACCGCCCTCTAGTGACTAGTCATTTCAAAAAGCTCTAACTTCCTTATTCCTTGCCTGATTTTGTTCAAATTTTCACAGATATTTTTCAAATATCTTGAACTTTACAATAAAAGTAACTTAGTATGAAGGTTTTGGTTCCCTTTAATAAGGGGTTTGTTACATTATGGTGCCAATGCAAGATTGAGTTGTTATGAGAGATAACACACTTCATTTTATGTGCGTTAACAAACTTTACTTCCCATCTTTGCATGTTTTGAACTCATAAAGCATTCTTTGAATTGACCATGCTATAATTGTCCTTGCATGATATGTATCTCTTGTTTGATGCCAGCTCTTACCATCCGCTAACTTTCTTCCTTTCAATATTCATCTTCCTGCATGCATTCCCACCTTCTCTCAATCTCAAGTCGTCTCCCCTATCCTAACCACCCCTCCCTCGGGGGTCGATGACTACGGCAACCCCTGGGATGATTACCCTTTGACCTCCGACCCCGAGGTCGCCCCCAGTGATGTCGGCCTGGAGGTCGAGGCCTCGGGGGTCAATCCCCGTGATAACTACGACCATCCCCGCCCCGCTACTAGTGCAGGCCCAAGTATGCGTGTGTGTGTGAGTGTGAGGCACGTTTGCCGTTTGACAACTTTCACCAATCGTCCCGTTTTTCCTGACTAACCAACCAGTGATTTTCATCAAGTTGTTCAAACAATTTTAATTGCAGTTGTACGATGCTAGCTCCTTCCACAATCCCTCCACATCAATATCTTACTCTAACCAAATTATTAACTTTAACCCTGGACCCAACACTATTCCTAGTCATAACTCTAAACATTAACCTTACATAAAACACTATACCGGTACCTTAAACAAAGAAAAGCCCAGAACAGATGTTGCAGGAGCAAATCTCGAGTCAGCTTTATGTCATTGACAGTTCTTGATCATATACATGTATATAGTAGATTCAAGGTTCCTTTCTAGACAATTGCATGTACATAGACTGTCATTTAAATGATAATTGATGTTAAGTGGAACAATTTTGCGAGTAGAGAACACTTTGTGAACTCTCTACCAAGAGGAATCTTGACGTGCTAAAGTTTTCATGAAGTCTGATCAAATGCACAAATACTACACCTTGCACTCTTGCACCTTACATTCTGTCCTAAACTGTACTGGTTAGACCCTACACATCTTTCAGATAATTTTTATCTTTGGCACAAGATCTTTATTTAATTATTTTTGACACTGCCACTATCAGACCGTCTTCTTTGTTTGATTGCACGTGTGGGACCTATATGCACGAGTGGTGTTTTTGCACAAAGAAAGATAGATCTGTGAATTAAATGAAATGTTAGTTTTGCAAATCATTTTCTTTATTTGAAAAAAAATCCCATAAAAATATCCCCCCTCTCTCCCTATTTTAGGGTACTCATTGTTCTCCTGTTTAATATTGTTGTTTATTCTTCATTTAACTGATCATGCATGTATGCACATCCTCTTTTCACAAAACGATGCATACTTTGGTACATGTCACAACACGTACCCATTATCACATTTCTTTAAATCTTTGGAAGAGAATGTATAAATAAAGAAAATTATAGTTTCATTTTCATATCTCCATTGAACCAATAGGTGTTTGGATTGAAGTTCAGTTTTAGGAATTCATCTTGAACCTTGTACTAACGTTTTCATGAAAGAATCTTTCTCACTGCTCACTGCTCTGTGATATCTGATAATACAGGCCTAATGCCTTC
The DNA here is from genome assembly GCA_035222895.1 of Strongylocentrotus droebachiensis. Classification (NCBI taxonomy): domain Eukaryota; kingdom Metazoa; phylum Echinodermata; class Echinoidea; order Camarodonta; family Strongylocentrotidae; genus Strongylocentrotus; species Strongylocentrotus droebachiensis. Next base: position 87,944 of record JAVYIG010001043.1, read on the forward strand.
ATTTAACTTTGTAGTACAGTCAAACCTGTCTCTAGCGGCCGCCCAAAGAAAACACATAAAGTAGTCTTTGTAGACAGGTTCCTTTAGTACATGTTTCAATTAGAAACCATTTTCAAGGGAAACACAAGTTGTGGTCTTTGTAGTCAGGTGGTCACTAAAGCAGGTTCTACTGTACATGTATGCTTCTAAGTACCGCAAATCTCTGTGTATAAGACTGGTAATGTCTCCCAACTCAGTAATTGGCGTGTTGACTCACCACTCCGAAACTAGAACAACACTCAAATTTGTCTGTCATCTTGGTTTGAAAGTAATCGTTCTGATAGATCTCAATATGTAGTTTATAATAATAATTCTTCAAATGTGTCTTCTATTACACACGCCGTACCACAAGGTTCTATCCTAGGTCCTCTACTGTTTTTGAATTTACATTAATGATCTTACACATTCAACTGTACCTCGCAGTTAAATGAAAGTCCTTCCCGCGTGGGTTTTAAAACACGGACCTGGCTTGCTGCCGACAGAGTCAGCAAAAAAAATAATCTTTTTTTTGTCTTGGCCCCAAAATAGGGGTGCGTCTTATACACAAAGATTTACGGTACTGTCAAACCTGTCTTAGGAGCTACCTCTGTATAAAGGCCACCTGTCCATAATGGCTACTCACATAGTCTCCATCAAGAAAGAAATGTGTGTTGTAGAACCTGTCTAGAAAGGCCAGCTGTCTACAGTGGCCACATGCCCTTTTACCCTTGGGTGACCTTAGTACACAGGTTTGACAGTAAAACAAAGTTAAAGGATACGCGGACCAACGGCCATATCCCACACGCGCCACAATATCCTGTTGGGTTCAGAGCGAGTGAAAGCTTCAGTGCATAGCCTACACTTTTAGTTATACAGTGCGTCCCAGAAAAAACGAAACCGAGAATTATGGATGTTTTATCATAACTTAATCAAAATTATAATTTAGAAATGACATATAATTGTAAAGCTTAGATCCTCCTCTTTCATTTGATGCTATATGATGCATATTTCATGCATGAGTGATTACAAACAATTTGAAGAGAGGAAACCCAAAAGTCATTTGTCGGGCGGTATCTGAATTTTAAAGAGAAAATCACATTTCTAGGAAGTTAATTTGTCTGCCCTTTCATGTTTCATATGACACCTCAATCAGGAAAAATGAGTCAGGAATGCAAAGTTCTGTTTATCAAAAGTAATGCTTGCGTTTCCATAATTTGATTATACAAGTTCGTTTTCACTGGCTGCCTGGCGTAGCAACAAACACAGTTGACAAAAGCCTTGACTCTGTTTCGTTGACGATCAGCCATGCATCATGTCTTTCGTCTTCTTTGTGCATGGCTGATCGATACTTCTCGGTTTCGTTTTTTCTGGAACGCACTGTACATGTGAATAGGCCTCTCATATTTTGATGACATTCATAAACAAATGTATGTAAATAGATATGATCTATGTATAGCACAAAGGTCTGTTTACACAAGTATGATGAGTAGGAGTGTCTCGTCCACTTGACACATTGTTAACCCATGAAACGCCTTGGCATACTGGCTGTGGTCTGAACCAGACATGCCAATCATTTCCCAAGGCTGTATGGGTTAACCGTCAATAAATGATGCTACGAGGAAAGAATGCATGATCCATGGACAGTCACTGGTTGTACGCACGGCGTGTGCCACTGTTTGTACATGTATGTGTAGATTCCGGTAGCTAATTAGACATATAGATAATAGCACAGTTTCTGTTCATTTGGTCACACCTGTTGGTATCTAGCGTTTAATTGTGAAATTATCGATCAATAAAAACTCACGCGTGTGGTGCTTTTGAAAAATCTGTTACAGAACGACGGATCGTGTGAAGGGAATATAACAGACTTTCATGTCAGCGGGAACGCTTATGGATTTGCTGTTGTTTAAGCATCATATTTTGACAGTGATATTTTAGTATTTTGGTGTTTCCTACCAGAGCACTTTGAAATCTAAATTGGTCACCGCTCCATGTCTCTTTTGTTACTCGCTGGGATATGTGATGAATTAACGCCCTGGATTTTAAGGATTGTATCTGATTCCGGAGGAGAGATTACCAATACTGGTACTTTGTAGTGGAAGTGATAACGTGGAATATCATCGTGCTGCTTAATTGATTAATCATTTACGGCTTTGCTCCCTATTTGAGGGACTGACGAGAATTCATAGGAAGCTGAGTAATCTTTGGGTTGGATCCGTTGGACATGATGTAAAATCACACTTGGTGTTAACACTCTGTCCCATGTATTTGTTTCAGTGTCGGTAATTTGGTGGAACTACATGTACGGCTTTGGATTAAGCTATGGATTGGATCTGTTACATTCAATCAATTTAGCCCTTTAAAAATCCTTTCCTGAATGGCCCATTGATAAAAGTGGTTTTGGGATTTGCTCAGAGGCTGAAAATAGCAACACTAGGATATCACTGTATTGTCGTTCATTTGCTCATTCTCTGGTTAAATTTCTCATCAACATGAGATGAATAATTCTTAACTTGAGCCAAAGAGCCAACGATGTGTCGATTTGATGGGAGATTCATGATAAATTCCACGTTCATGGTTTAACTGTGAATGAAAAGCTGCATGACGGATTGCTATAATGAACTCATAATTAGATGAAGAGAGATTTACCCACGTGGATAACGCTGAATGGGACTGACAGGTGGTAATTACATGCTTTTCAGTACAATACTGCTGGATTACAATGTATATAGGAGTCTCCTTTCATGCCGGTGAAACTGCAACTGAAACCTAGTTGCGTTGGATATATCTGCTATCCTTGTGCTAAAAATGGAGCTTGTATGGAATTTTCTGTGGAATACCTTTCTGACTACATACAAGTTATTCACTAATGTTTTGGGTGGAAAACCTTTTTGACAATCAACATATGAGTAATTCACTCATTGGAAGACATTTAATGCTTTAAACGTATTGTCTAGATCATGTGTAGTGATTTCCTTTGGGACATACATGCATGTATATCATCAAGCTCAGTTTTAATTTAAGATAGTTCATCGATTGGAGCACTTTTGCCCAAAATGTGGATCTAGGAGATTTTTTGTACCTGACAATATGGCAACAACACCAAATCTACTGTGTGAGAATTTTGAAAGCAGTGTTATGAATTGGAATGAAGTTTAAAACAAATTTTTATGGAGAACTGATCCGTGGATACTTTAAAGGATTAAAGGGCTTATCTTGGAGATACAATATGACATTTAACCCTTCGCCTACTGGAATCAGGTGGTCTCTGTATGAAGTTTATGGGAAGGAGAGAATTCAGTCGTCAACGTGTTAACACGATGGAGACAAATTTGTAGTTGATTTTCTTCAGAAGTATACAGTTCAATTAGTTTGCCTTGAAAACAACCAAGGTGTGAACTAAATATACTGTACATCAACTACAGACTTCTATTATTGATTATAGAAATTTTGTATGGGAAGACATTATCTAGCGTTGGAGAGCTTGATTTGCTAGTATTGACTCATGAAGTTTGCTGAATCGGGGATGGAGAAAGTGAGCGGATGGTTCACGCCTCTTCAGAAGACGCAGAGTTTAGATGAACTCCTAGATGGTACATGTATATGGCTTGTAATCTTATTCAATTGTTATGTTCGCTGCGGAATAGAATCACCCGTTGACTTGTTCTACACCTAAAATCAAGCTACCTTTCTTCAGGGATGCCAGTTTTCAGGCAATAGGGACTTTTAGATTTGCGTGGACTGATACGTGTGACGTCCATTCAAGGCAGTGCATTAAAAGGACGTCGATCGTAGCAATCCACGTCATCGTTGTGCAAATCTAAAAGTCCCTGTTAGCCTGAATTCAGGCCCTGGCAAGTTATTTTCAGACCATAGTTTAGGCTTTTTTGTGTACAAAATACATGTAGATAATTCTAGGTGACTTTCAGGCCCTCTGATCAATTCTAACTGGCATCCCTGTTTGTGATTTATAGCGGAAGAGTGCATCAAATCTGCTTTGCGCTGTTTTTTCAATGCTTGCACACAAGCATGTGTAATATTGCCATTCTGTGTGATTTTTACCGTATAGTACTTTCAAAGTAAAATGCAATTAAAATTAAATGAATTCATATAAAATGAGAAAAAAGAAGGGACTATCATTAAAAGCCCTCAGAGGTTTGACAGGTTGACGGTCCAAGTAATGGCCAGTTATAACATTAATATTTCAATGGACAAGGAAAAAATAAGGTAAAACAATGTTGTTGTTGTTGTTGATGATAGGGGGGTGGGATTGAATTAGAAAATTAAATTAAAAACAAATGATAAAATAATGATAACCTAGTGATAAGGAGATACATAGCTTTCTTTGAAATGAATTTAGAAACTGGATTTCTCTACGTACACGTTCCATACTGCATGCATTCTAAAACACAGATGGCCTATTCCCATATTTCAGTCAACTGTTGTTTGTGTGTGTAGGTGTTTTGTGAAGCAAAATCAGTGAAGGTTGTTCATTGTTTTAATTGACCCTAGCTCAATGCATAAGAGGATAAAAGGAAGTAAATATTGATTTTTGCTTTATTTATCAACACTTTATAGTAGTTACTTTATAGGTACTACATGTATAGGTGAAAAATAGTCCATCATGATGATTGAGTTTCCCTTTTGATGCACTTTGTTTTGTGAGTAATGTTGCTTTTAATGCACCACACTGTTTTGTTTCCATTTTGCAGTGTCGCACATCCCCTCCATAACCTCCCCCTCTCTCCTGTTTGGTTTGAATGATTCATTTTCATCCATGTGACTCTCTTCCAAATGTACTCTTATTTTGTATTCAATGATTTTCTTTGTTTTTGCCGAATAAAATGATAATAATAATTGACATTGTATTACACTGAAAGCATGTTTACGTTTGGTGGTTTAGAGAAGAAAGTTTGTGTATGAAGAAAGAAGATATGAATTCATTCTTAAACTGTTGTAATTCATAGCAACGATGCAAGTTTTTGATATGATGCTCTTTTCGTTTTAATTACGTTTGGCCATCTGGAAATGCTGACTCATATTTAAACATGATTTCCTTAACTATCTGTTAGCAAAGATGATCAATTTTTTTCTTTCTATCTGCTGTTTATAAATGAAATACATTTCCATATATCATCATGTTTCCTCCAAGATTACTGTTGCTGCAGATGACAATACGTAGGCCTTCCAGTTCTCTTGTGAGCAGTGACGATATGTTTTTATTTGTTTTACCACCGTAATGCATTTCTTCTCATATTCCCTTAATACATGTGCCGAAAAAGTCAGGCCGATTATTACTTCTCATAAATAACTATTTACGATTGGTGCTTTCCTTCTAATAGAAGAGGACCCGTACGTATCATCTCGGCATCAACCCTACGATGATTACGAGGCAGATAACAGAGGTCACGACCCTGACCTTGACGAGAGGTCACCAGCTGGTACCCTCGATAGGACGCCCTCACATGATCCCTTCATACCACCTGAAAAAGGTAAGAGACTTTGATTAATTTTGTTCATTTTTGTTCTTCTTTCTTCTATTGGCTGACGTCAGTAATTAGAGTCTTTGAACACTATCTTAAAGCCTGTCTGTACTAGTTTGGCCAGGAGGTATTAGACCTCCTTGCACTCGCAGGTGGTTATCTAATCAAATAACCTCTCAATTAACATCAGAAAAAGGGGATCATGGGGGACCAATGGTCACCGATTAGGCATTGTTTGCTATATAGAGGGCGCAAGTAGCTATTAGTAGTGCAGTCGGGTTTTAAATAAGTTGTTCAAAAGTGTGATGAACCCAAATAAATCTATTTTAATTTTGTTTTAATTTGTACGTGGATGAAGTTTTCACAAAATCTGGAGTAGTTACGTTATGTGAAAGTTTTATTCTACAAACAAAAATTGAATTAAAACCAATGCGATACTTGATTTTGGTGGTTCTGGGCCCTGTTTCGTAAAAGTTGTTATCAAGTAACAATAAGCTACTGAAATCATGGCATTTGATTGGCTGTGGGAAAAATTGTCATAGTATCTTAGGATTTCTTACTGAACAAGTTTTATGAAATGGGCTCCTAGAAGGTTTCTTGTAGATGACCTTATTATCTGTCCGCCTGTCTCCTTCATTAGATGCTTTTTGTTAAGAAACTCTTCTATTCAATGGTTATTGTTAAATTTTTCTGCTTGTATCTCAATTTATTTGAACTCTGTGAAGCGCTGTGAAACTATTCAATATATTTAAGAGCGCTATATACTGTAACTGACTTTTTATTATTGTTGTTAGTATTGAAAATTACTGTCATTCACAAAATTTGTGTTTTCATGGTGCAAGGTGCAAGTGTTTCAGGTGCGACAGTAATTCTAAAAACACATCTACATGTATTTAATTTGTATGATGGTCATTATCACTGTCAACTAGATATAGATAATAGATGCAAAAGTTTCTCATTTACGATTCGTTATAAAAGCAAGTGGCCTCAAGATTTAGGGTAGAAATTATTTTCATTTTGCTGATCCGTTTTTTAGATGGTTTTACTGTATCATGTAGGAAAGAGGCCCAATTTTCACAAACTAATAATTTGGATGACTACATTGTAAATTAGAGAACCTTGCAAGTGAATAGCACATGTACATGTAGTTGGCTTTCACACTATGTTCTGCCATATTCGCATTCCTGTAGCTGAATATGTGGAAAACCAACACGCAGAATATGATCCTGACGAAAAAGGTATAATTTTACATCTGAACAGTGATCCTTTTACCATCCATACCACCACCACAAATTGTCATTTGTCCTTTTATTATAGCTAATCATTTGTTTTCAGCCAAAAAGTGCTCATTCGTCATACATTCTGTGAAACATATTTCAAACAAAAGGATTTACTAGTGTGGTATTCTGAGAACTATTTTATTGTGGTTTGGTGAGAGGATTTTAACTTTCATGACAAATTTTCAATTGAAACAATTACTTGGTGTTTGTGCACCGCCATGAACCAATAATGTGCTATGAGCATAGATTTATTAAAAGGACAATCATCATTTTTTTTCTAAAATCAAAATAAAATAATTTTCAGAATACTATCCCATTACCAGGTATTTCATTGTATCAGTCATGTTTCATTGATCAAGAATTACACAATATTCATAAAGTTTTGAAATTCTTTTTGAAGTTTTTGCTCTGTACTCATGTTCATGAATGAAGTTAGAACAACATTTAAAAGACGATATGGAGACAGAAAAGTGGGGAAGAAAAGAGAAAGACATTGAGATAGAGGAAGTTGCTCAAGCTTTCACTGACCTGTTTCTCTCATTTTTCTGGTTCTATCGACACCAACTTAATATCAGGGTGGACTTCCTCTTTAACTTTAGTATATATGTCACTTGTTCTGTAGCAGCCTTTTCTTTGCATCCATTTGTTTCTAACAGCTTAACATCTACTGTACTAATCAAATTACTTATTACTAATCATACCTCTTAAAAGGTGCTTGGTAGTCTCAATTTGGATGCAATTCAGTCTTGCTGCATTATAATTATTTAAAAAAAGGAAAATAATGTCTTCCAAAATGGGCTCGTTTAAGACATTGTCCCAATCGTATTTCAAATCACATGAAACACTTTTCTTTACGTAATGAGGATGATATTAATGATTAAAGTTGATAACCCTGTTAGAGTTTGGAAACGATCTTATAAAGAGTAGAAAACTACCTTCAAATTTCAAGCTAAGGCCTCTGTTCATTTTTGCATCATACCAGTAATTTTGTTGTTGACTTGCCCAGATAAATTTTTGTATTCAAAATGCTCATTCATTGCTCTTCATCCTCAAACAAATTTTATGGATCTATTGCCTCTGTTCAATACCTCAAGGTTTGTTCAGATATGATGCAAAAAGAAAAATAATACACCATGATTTTTTGTTTACGTGTAAAGTGAATGGCAGCAAGAGAGGACTTTTGCGTATTGGCTAAGCTCTGTGTTATACGATTCAGAAATGCGAAGCATCATTAAAAGTGAAGAAAAAAACGCTGTGTTTTTGCAGCATCATATCTGAACAAGCCTTTAGAGAATTTTTTTAAACTATTAGATGATTGCGCAGGATTAACTTTCATATGTAACCTGCCCCTGCTTCTCTAACCCATCCTACCACATTGTTTCTATACCCCTTTCACACTCGTCCTTTCTTTCTAACCAAACATGCCATTTCCTTCTAACACGCAACAACAGCGCAATTCATCTTCCGGCCCTCCAAATATCTTTCGGGCCATTACCATCACCACCTCCCCACCTATCAAGACCTTTTGTCGAGAAAGTCGTCTAAGTCATCCTTGAGTAGTCTTGGTGAGGAATTCCGTGATAACAGGACTGTATAATTTGTGTAATTGTCTCTATTGACTATATGCTCCAAGTCCAGTGGGGTGTTTCACAAAGATCCCAAGTCAAACTTAACTCTAAGTTGGACTGAACACTTATGGAAAGCCATTAGCACCTTTGAAAATATTTGTATAAAATTATTTGAAAAGGCATAAAATGTTGATTTAAATCATTCATATTTTCAATTATCATGGGAGATTTCATGTTCTTGATGTGGAATTTATGAAAAGTCTAAAATACTTGCATTTTTACTTTTGAATATATTACATTTTAAGGCTACAAATGGCTCTCCATAATTTTTAAGTCCAACTTAGAGATCGATCAGTTCAACGTAGGGTTTTTGTGAAACACCCCCCAGCTGTAATAGTATGCATGAAGCTTGCATGGGGAATGCATTATTACCATCAAACTAGAAACTTTTGTGTGCATGAAATGCTTACAAATATTGCAAGTTAAGATTCGTAAAAATGTATAAGCCATGAAATTGATGAATCGAAACCAAAATCATACTTGGCTTCAATAGCAGGTTGCGAAAGATAATTGCTTTGAAACTAGCCATTGTTTTTAATTTGTCTCTGGTTTCGTAATATTAGTACCTACATGTGTTATATGTTTTTATTTAATGTTGGCTTGAGAGTTCAATGTAATTAAAAAAAGTGCCTTATTATTTCATTTGTTATTTCTGTATCTCTTTATACAGGTCTAATCATTTATTTATCTATTCATGCACATGTTTATTATTATTTTTTGCTTACAGTAAAACCATCATTTATGTTTGAATTCAGGCATTGTACATTTACACTGTTCTTGTAATATTAATTGTTATATTCACATAGACATGCATGCTAAAAAAAAAACAGCCAATATAAAAGCATGTTACCCTTTGTCTCACATGTGGGCATTTATGTAAGAAATCCTTTTTTTTTTTTAATAAAGGATAGATGAATTATATTAATAAATCAACTGTCTCATTTTTCAGGTGATATGATACTATATATATTGTCCTTGATAGTATAAACATATTGCCCTCTGACATTGTACAACTCATGTAGTGTGGTTACAATTGGGCAATATATCCCCTCAAAAGTCAAAACCAGTCAATATTTACAAAGTGATGATTTGTGATGTGTAGTATATTTGTTGATTGTCCATTAAGTTTCCAATATATGCTAATTTAGTTTGTTGTTGTTATTTTAGTCTTAAGGGCGTGTTTCATTCAATTATGAATATTTACGCCGAATTCTAGTTTTTTAATAATTTTAAATGGAAGCATAAAAGGAGGGGAAAAAAAAAAAAAAAACGGCGCTGTTCAATTTTTCGCAATTTGCGGAGATTCCAGACAGGCTGTCAACATAAAATCATTTGACCGTTTTGTGCGTATTTTCTGGCCAGCCCGGTTCGGTACATTGAACAGGCTTCTCGGCTTGCATGTTCATTCGCAGCCTAGGCCCCTCCAATACCGGCCAAGGCTATGCGATGTCTGTCGGTGGGATGTCTCCTTTCCGGGATAAAAACAAAAGCAAACAAAAAACGAGAAACAAAAAACAAAAACATTATAAATTTAAATAGACTGAAAAACAGTTTTTGAAAATCTTGAATTATGCAGACGTTATATCGTAGTCTAGTTTGCAGGCACTTAACAAATATATGTCGGGCCTATCGCGTAACAGTGTCAGGGAAATAAATTGTCAAGACTACAAATTAGAGTGTATGTAAGTTTGCAATACAGTGCGTCCCAGAAAAAACGAAACCGAGAAGTAGCGATGTTTTATCATAACTTAATCACAACCATAATTAATGAATGATACATATTTGGAAAGCTTAGAATCTCCTCTTTCAGTTGATGCTATTCACGTTATGCATATTTCACGCATGAGTGATTAAAAGCAATTTGAAGGAAGGAAACCAAAAAGTAAGGGCTACTTTAAGCAAACAGAACTTTGTTATTCCTGGCTCATTTTTCTTGATTGAGGTATCATATGAAAGAGCAGAAAATGAACTTTCTAGAAATATGAATTTTTCTTTGAAATTCAGATACCGCCCGCGAAATTACTTTTTGGTTTCCTTCCTTTAAATTGCTTTTAATCACTCATGCGTGAAATATGCATTATCTAATTAGCATCACATGAAAGAGGAGACTCTAAGCTTTCCAAATATGTATCATTCATTAATTATAGTTGTGATTAAGTTATGATAGAACATCGATACTTCTCGGTTTCTTTTTTTCTGGGACGCACTGTATATGCTAATTTTGATGTACGGTACATATTGTGAATCAGAAGAGGTCATGCTATTGTCCTCATTGGTCTGTTTGTCTGCCTCCATCTATACCTTGCATTTTACAAGAACAAGATTCCTATTTCTGTACTTTGTGTGCTGTATTATTTGATCATTTATCATCCAATCACTAATTTGTCACATTCTCAAGAAATATAAATTGGGCAATTCAATTTTACCACAAACGGTACTTAAAAAATTACAATACTTGGGCAGGTAAGGGTATGAATAATTCAGTGATTATAAACTGCATGACTGTTTTAATGTTTCATTGTAACATATTTATTTTAAGCACATAAATTAACTGATGAAGAGGGTACAACGAAATACCATAATTCAATATTTTCTTTTATCAAAGCGAGTGATGAATCATTCACTTTTTTCTTTCACATGGTGTATTCATGTGTGTTTTAATGTCTTTTTGTTCAATATTTTAAAGCAAATAAATAACTCATGAATAAAGATGTTAGGAAAAAAATATATAATTTGATATTTTTGTTCTTGAACTTTGCAGGTGATGGTAAATGGAGAGCCCCTGACCTACAGGAAGTGATTGATTACCTGGGTCATCCCAACCAGTCTATTGTTGCGCATGCAGCAGGTTACATACAGCATCTCTCATACCAGAATGATGACATCAAGAGAAAGACAAGGTCAGAAAGAATTTATTTTGTTTTCTCCTGTATTTTGTCACACAACTACAGGGAATCAAAATGTTGCTGCCAGACTTGCCACATGTTCACTTAAGTTCTGTCGCATGAAACCTATCCTCTGTCAATTACTGACTACCCATAAGGTCATGAATTTTTACAAAATACTCCTTCTCACCTTCAATACAATTTTGTTTTCCCCCTGTATGCTGTTCACATTTATGCTGTCTATGGATTCTCACTACTGCCAATACGCCTGAATGCCCAGATATATAGCCTCTTAACCACTTCTGAGACTTACACGTACATATTTCCAGTTTACGGGGCTACACACACACACACAATCAACGCCGGCATGCACAGCACAGCCACTCTTATTTGACCAAAAGTGACCTGGCCACCAAAAAGCGTATCTTACTCTGTTATTATGTTTGCTTCCTTTGCGTTTAAATAATTGTTGTTCCTCCTCTTCTTTGCAGAGAAATGGGCGGTATCCAGCCTTTGGTGGGGTTGCTAGGCAACCCGGTAGTGGAGATCCACCGGACGGCATGCGGGTCACTGAGGAACCTGAGCTACGGCAAGGCTCATGAAGAGAACAAGGTGAAGATCAAAGGGAACGGTGGTATACCGGCACTGGCCAGGCTGCTTAGGACATCTACAGATAGAGAGGTAAGGAGGAGAAGGATGGTGGTGGTGGTGGTGGTGGTGGTGATGATGATGGTGGTGCTGGTGATGATGGTGGTAGTGGTGGTGGTGATGGTGGTAGTGGTGGTAGTGGTGGTGATGGTGGTGGTGGTGGTGGTGGTGATGATGGTGGTGATGATGATGGTGGTGGTGGTGAGATGGTGGTGGTAGTGATGATGATGGTGATGCTGGTGGTGGTGGTGGTGGTGGTGGTGGTGGTTGTGATGATGATGATGATGATGATGGTGGTGGTGGTGGTGGTGGTGGTGGTGGTGGTGGTGGTGATGATGATGATGATGATGGTGATAGTGATTGTGATGATGGTGCTGATGATGATGGCAGTGATGGTGGTGCTAGTGATGATGATGGTGCTGGTGGTGGTGGTGATGATGATGATGGTGGTGGTGGTGGTGGTGGTGGTGGTGGTGGTGGTGGTGGTGATGGTGATTATGATGATCATGGCATTTTTGATGGCAATGTTGATGTTGATGAAGAGGATGATGATGAGGATGATGACGAGTGATTATGGTGATAATAATGGTGGTGGTGATGATTAAAATGATATAGATGATCATTGTGGTTTTTGGTTATGATGTTGATTGTGGTGTGGATGTGGGTAAAGTTGGTGGTGATGATGATGATAATGATAAATGACCAAAGTGATGTTTGAGTTTAATATTGGTGGCAATGATGATGAAGAAGATGAAGAAGAATAAAAAAAGAAAAGAGAAGTACAACAGGGAGGAGAAGAAGATGAGGGAGGAGAAGAAAATGAGGAAGAAGAAAAAGAAGAAAGGAGAAGATGATAATGGAAGTGTTATTTTGATAAATGGTAATACTCTTGCCATCACGTCTAGTATTAAACCATTTTGTTTCTTTCTTTTGAACAGACCAAAGATCTTGCTGCAGGGACTTTATGGAATCTCAGTTCATCAGAGGTAAGTACATTTTATTCGTTCTTTCTCATCAAGATAAAGTAAATTGGTAATCAGTTTGAACCTTCCTAAACCTTATGTTGTACCTCTCCGAATTCCAGACAGTTTCTTTGAAAATCTTAAATACTGCATGACCAAAACTTTATTCTGAATCATTTATTAAATAGATAACTTATAGTGAATGCCAATGATCTCACTCAATGAAACCAATTAAAGCGGGACTGCACTACTTACAAAATGTATAGCTACTTGCGCCCTCTATATAGAAACAATGCCTAATTGGTGACCATTGGTCCCCATAGTCCTTGAAAACAAATGTTAATTGAGAGCTGAATTGATGAGATAACCACCTGTTATTGACCATGCAGGGAGGTCTAATCCCTCCTGGCCAAACTAGTGCAGATAGGCTTTAAATGTTTCTCATTTTTACATTATTCACTCAACAGCCCTTGAAGAAGACTATCTTGGAGAATGCTCTGAGTGTACTGGTGAACAATGTATTAGTGCCAGAGTCTGGATGGAAGCCTAGCGGTAACAGTCCTTTCAAGCCTGCCGACGAACCGTGGACAAAGACCTTTATCAACTCTACTGGATGTTTGAGGTAACAGTATATTTGTATCTATGGGTGCGTTCAAGCGATTTTTTGAAACTAGAATCACAAACATGAATCACAAATCAAAACGCTGACCAAGGAAGTATAGGTCATCTTCGGCTTGGCTTTCTAAATTTGTTTATGGTCATTGCCATCTACGTATACAACTATTAAATGCAGCTTACTATGATATATGGCCAAAGACAATGCTGCTTAAATTAATTGAAGCTACTGGAATCTAGTAATAACATGTTGTGAAGAACTTCTAGGAAACTCTGTAGGGAAACTTGCAACATTTTATTTGTACCGAGTTTTGAAAAAACAATCATTCCTTCCATGCCTTTTTATTGTTATGATTATTTTGCCCACCATTTACGCAAATGCTGGAATTGTTTATTTGTTTGAGTTTATCTTAGATATTATGTTGTATGCACATTGTCCTGTGTAACTTGTGTATTGCGCGTTAGTGTAATTGGTCAAAATAAAGGCGAAAGCTTGTGTGAAAAAAAAAAAAAAAAAAAAATTGTTTACGGTCGACTGTCGGCAAAACCAGAAGCAGGCCATGATGATTACTCATAGATCTCTGTTCCGTTCAAGCAATTTTTAGCGACCGTGATTCACGTTACAAAACGCATCTTTTTCAGCGTTTCATGTTTGCGTTTTTTACGACCGACAAAAAATTGCTTGAACGCAACCATGTTTTATACTAAACGTCTTTAAAAATCGTGTTTCTATGGTGAAAAAGCGTCGCTTGAAAGCACCCTATGATTTACATAGTGCATAATACTTGTACATCTACAGTGTGCTTTTAGCAGTTACATTATTATTGCCCTGGCTATCAGATCAGGTCTTCCTCGCATATCATGTTTTCACATTCTCCACTCCCTGTGGAGCACTCTAGCCTTATGCCATATTACGGACACTCCCTTTTATTATCACTGTAGTAGTCCTTATTTACGAACTTACACAACAATTTTTTATTATGCAAACAGACCCTCATTACTTTGTAGTATAGCATGAACATCATTCCATTAGAATTGTTTACATTTTAACACTTTTTTGTTTTTGTAAGCTCGCATTGAGGAATTAATTGTAAGTTCCTCTCATAGCACTGTTACTTCTGAAAATAATGATTCAAAATGTGCAAAACCCTCGAGACTGGTCAATAATTTGGTAGTAAATAATTGCATTAATTAGCCTTTCACACCAGGGTCATTCCATGTCAAATCACCCAAAAAATCTGAAAATCTGAACCCGACCATTTTTGATTTTGATGAAACTTAGTGTACTTGTTAAGTGTGATCTCACAGCACCAAATCCAACATTTTAGGTCAATTGGGCGAGGGGTTTGGGGGATACGGCCAACCAAATTTTGAGATATTTGCAAAAATGGGGGTGGCGGGCCTACCTTTGAACCCTTGTATCTCGGGACCTAATTGGTCAGTCTTCACAAAATTTGTATTGTTGGAAAGGGTATTCAATAAGGATTCCAAATCTGCCGCCATTTTGAAAATTTGTACATGTTGGGGTACTTTGACCTCTTGACCTAAGATTTGACCTTGAAATTGACCTTGTGGATCACGTAACCGTGACAACATTTTTCATGAAATGCAATCTCTGACATGTTCACTAAAACATATAAAAGTTTCAGAGATATAATATTTTTTGTTTAGGAGCAATAAGGATTGAAAGTATCCATACTTACAGATATTCACAATAAACCCTATTATAATGTATACAATACATGCAATATGCACAGTACAACATACATCTTCCACATGCTTTTTTGTTCTAGTCATACCCATTCTAAATGTCAGCAGTACTTGAATAGAAATAAAATGACAAGTTCATATAGGCCTAAAGGGTTAACAGGATGTAAGACTTAGGCCTCTGAGTCGGTTCTAGGATAATTACCCCCCCCCCCCCCCCCCGAGGACAATTACCCCCGAGGACTATCACACCCAGAGGACAATTAACCCCAGAAAATTACCTCCTAGGACAATCTATCCCCCCCCCCCCCCGAGGACAATTACCCCCCCCCCCCCCCTGGAAAATTACCCCCAAGGATAATTACCTCCCCCAAAAAAATCTGCTTTGATTAAAACAAACTTATTATCAGGATGGACTTCCCCTTTAACGAATAAGGGGGGGGTAATTGTCCTAGGGGGTAATTGTCCGGGGGGTAATTGTCTTAGGGGGTAATTGTCCTATGGGTGTGATAGTCCTCGGGGGGTAATTTTCCTCGGGGGGGGGGGGACATTTCCTGGGGGTTAGTTTCCAGGGGGGTAATTATCCTAGAACCGACTCAGAGGCCTAAAGCCGTACATCCTGTTAACCCTTTAGGCCTATATGAACTTAGAATGGATATGCCTAGAACAAAAAAGCATGTTGAAGATGTACATGTATGTTGTACCATGCATATTGCATGTATTGTATACATTATAATAGGGTTTATTGTGAATATCTGTAAGTACGGATACTTTCAATCCTTATTGCTCCTAAACAAAAAATATTATATCTCTGAAACTTTTATATGTTTTAGTGAACATGTCAGAGATTGCATTTCATGAAAAATGTTGTCAAGGTTACGTGATCCACAAGGTCAATTTCAAGGTCAAATCTTAGGTCAAGAGGTCAAAGTACCCCAACATGTACAAATTTTCAAAATGGCGGCAGATTTGGAATCCTTATTGAATACCCTTTCCAATAATACAAATTTTGTGAAGATTGACCCATTAGGTCCCGAAATACAAGGGTTCAAAGGTAGGCCCGCCACCCCCATTTTTGAAAAAATCTCAAAATTTGGTGGGCCGTATCTCCCAAACCCCTCACCCGATTGACCTAAAATTTTGGATTTGGTGCTGTGAGATCACACTCAACAAGTACACAAAGTTTCATCAAAATCAAAAATGGTCGGGTTAAAACCATTGGGTGATTTGACATGGAATGACCCACCAGTCTCTTAATTGAATAAGCTGTAACAGTGTAAGCTCTTTCCCTAATATAGGAATGTGAGTAATAAAGATTAGTCTAAATGAGGAGAATGCTCAAGACAAGAAGAAATGGAGGGAAGGAGTGCCATCATGTCGCAGGAGGCAGTAGCCCCTTGTTAGAGGGACAATATTAACTTTAATAAATAATAATAATAATAATAATAATATTTGATAAATTATATAGCGCACATATCCACCCTGCAAGGTGCTTAAAGCGCTCCAATATTACCCTGGCTCTTTCGGTGCTCACAGCATTCAAGGAATTCCTTCCTACCGGTCCCCATTTACTTCACCTGGGTGGAGAGTGGCAAATGTAGATCAATGTCTTGCCAAAGGACATTAGTGCCGCGGCGGGATTTGAACCGCGGAATGATGATGATGATGTAGGTATGTGCATGAGGTAAAAAAACAATTGAATCGATAGCCTTCCACACCAGTCTCTTAATTGAATAAGCTGTAACCGTGTAAACCCTTTCCCTATTATAGGAATGTGAGTTCAGGAGGCCTAGAAGCTAGGCATCGGATGAGGGAGTGTGACGGGCTGGTAGACAGTCTACTACATGTACTCAGCTCATCAATGAGAAACAATGACATGGATAATCAGGTAAGCTGTTGTTGGTATTTAAAAAAAAAAAAAATTATTGCAATATATTTAATCAGGACAACAAGAATCAGATATACATTGTAGATACACAATCTGTTTTCCATCCTGGTCCTGAACAGAATAAAAATGTAATTGTAGTTGTTTTATGGAATTTATTCAGTACTGAATATCTCAGCCATATCTTCACGTAAGTGTTGACAATATCACAGGTGTATGCCTACTGATGCAATGTATAATTCTTTGGATTTTTCGTTTTGTTGATAGTATATTACTTTGTACATTATATATTTATAATATTATTGTATATATTGTGTTCTTCTAGTTGTAAACTGACCCTCTCAGTCTGGGCAGCTAGTCAGTTCTTATGGACCAATTAAACAAATATGTGCCAGACAAGATAGACAATGTACAAATAATGCATGTGAAAGAGTTCATTATACGATGTATCCGCACTCAAGTTGAGCCTGTATGCATCTATCGTATGGAAACCATGCAGGCTGAGTACGATATATGAGTACTATATATGCCTAAACAGCCTCAACAAGAGCAGATAGATTATTTAATGAATAACGCAAACATGCATTATTTTCGGGGGTACAACAAGACTTCTAGATCTTTCCTATTTGATGTTTAAAGAATTCATCCAAGATTGTTTTGAGTCATTATCAAACCTTGGTGATATTATGTTAGAATAGGAGAGCTTGTAGTGGGAAACCTTGTCATTAGCATGATAATTCTCTTTCAGGTTTATTAAAGTGCATTGTTACTTGTACCACAAGGTTCTATATTAGGCCCGTTGTTGTTTCTGATTAACATCAATTATATTTGTAATGTATCAACCACGTTGATTACATATAGTTTGCTGATGATACAAGTATTTTCCTGTCTCATCGTGATATCAATATCCTTGAAAACACCATTAACAGGGAACTACAAAAACTTTTTAAAAAAAAACTCTCTCTTTCAGGTTGTGGAGAACACGCTTTGCATCCTGAGGAACTTGACGTTCCGTATAGCGAATGAAGCAAATCACCCTGATGCCATACCGCTACGCAGCACGACCTCTAACGCCCCGGATACTCAATCAAGACCACAACAGAAGAAGAGTAAGTGAACAAGTTTCAGGTGTGCTGTGTCTCAGTAAACCATGATCAGGTTGGCTGTTCTTGATGGTACTAATTATGGCAGAAAGTTAGTTGGTGTATGAAATGTGATTTTTATGTTCGCTTTCTTTTCCTTAGAGAGATATCTGAAATTTTCAGTTGTTTAAAAGCTCCTGTTTTGTACCAGTCTTTAATTCTTGCTTTTGCATGGAGGGAGTACTTATTGTGATTGGGATTGTGCTCTTATACATGCTACTCAAATAATGCTGACAATAGTATCACTAATACTATCATTGAATGTCAGTTCAATATTTTATTTATCGTTTCACCTGATGACAAAAACATTGACATTGATGTTACTGATTTATTATATTTTATGATAGATTTATCCTTTTACCTGATGTAAATTTGTTTACCTCCAGGCCCACAAAGTGGTTCCTTGATCTGCTTTGGTGGTAGTAAAAAGAAGGATGCTCAGCTTGCTTCCAATGGCACGGCAGGGTGAGTTGAGCAATCATTCCCTAAATGTTTTGATTGATAGAACATACAGTTAACAACTAAATTATTTGTACCCTTACCAAGATTTTTAATTATCTAAGTATGGGAAAAATTGATTTGTCTTAATTTATGTTTCTTGAGAATGTGACATAGTAAAGCTTACATCCAAAAGTATTGAACAGAGGCCCTAGTGGAACTACAGTGTAGTCCACCTTTCATTCTTGAGTTACTAACAATTCAAAAACATCAAATCTACCATAGGAATGAATAATTTAGTTTTTATCTGTACATACATGTATATATATTTTACATGTTTCTGGTAATCTAACTTGAACATGGAACTCTTTTAAGCCCATCCACACTTTGAAAAATCATTCTAGTAATAGCATATATTAAACATGGTGACATTACACTTGGATTAATGTTGAACGTACACTTGTTCCCTTCTTGCAGTAAAACCGGCACATGGAACCCGTCCCAGCCGATCCCTAACTTGAAGAAGGACGTCCGAGGCATTGAGAAGCTGTGGCAGCCAAGCATCATCAACCCGTATCTCATTGTACTATCAGAGTGTTCTAGACCAGCCTCACTGGAGGCAGCTGCTGGCACGCTACAGAATGTGACAGCTGGAGAGTGGCAGGTGGGTTGAATGGGAGATAGGGGGTTCCCTGAAAACAGGGGACTCCCCTTGATGATGTAATTCATTATCTATGTGTGATGCGTGTGATTGTGACTTATGCTCTTTGACCAGTCTTCTATTCTTATGGCTGGAACGTTACAGAATGTAAAAGCTGGAGAGTGGCAGGTAGGTTTCCTCAGGAGATGGGGGACTCCCCTTGATGTAATTCATGATCTATATATTTTGACATAAGTGATCTTGACTTATGCTCTTTGAGCAGACTTATCTTCTTGTTGATGGTACGATGCAGCATGTTACAGCTGGACAGTGGCAGATGGGATGCATACCAGATATAGGGGAGTCCCTTTTTTTAGAAGAGTCCAAGAAAATAGCGGACTCCCCTTTCTAACATTCTTCTGGTTGTTTTCTTGTCCCTAAGCTTTCTTGATTTGTTGTCCTATTTTGTTTCTATTTCATTTTGACATACATAGAATTGATACATACATTGTACATATAGTTTGCCATACGTGTGTAGCTCTGCCAAACTTTATACAATTCCATTTTGCACATTTAAGAGAACAGCGCGAGTTAAAAAGCAGAAGAATACAGTTTCTTACTCAGTATTTTCTCTCTGCTTATTCTCGGAAATCATGAAAACTTAATACAAACATTGGGACACTTGTAAACTTAACTTGCAGTGCATTTGTAACTATTTTCTCTGTTCCAATTCAATTTTTGTTTTTAGTGGGCAATGTATATCAGAGCTGAGATGAGGAAAGAGAAAGGTCTACCAATCCTCGTTGAGCTTCTGAGAATGAAGAACGATCGTGTGATGATAGCCGTTGCCAAGGCTCTCCG
Organism: Strongylocentrotus droebachiensis; assembly: GCA_035222895.1. NCBI lineage: Eukaryota > Metazoa > Echinodermata > Echinoidea > Camarodonta > Strongylocentrotidae > Strongylocentrotus > Strongylocentrotus droebachiensis. The sequence goes on from JAVYIG010001043.1 coordinate 108,136, forward strand.
TAATCTCGCCATGGACCCACGGAATAAAGACCTCATTGGTAAGAATGATATATTCAAAATAATAATAATAATACTGACAATATTTATGAAGCCCAACATATCCATCTGTAGAGATGCTCAAGGTGCACGCAAATAATTTAAATTAATATTCAACACACTTAAGATTTAAAAAATATTAAATGTCACTTAAAGATCACACAACTTCAACTTCAACTTCTTAATAGCCTAAATGTGCAAACTTGAGTAACTTACTGATTCACCAGGTGGAGGATAAATGCAAATGGAAAAAATAAGTCTTTTCCTTGTTTGTTTGTTTTTTGATAGAGGAAACTAGAATAGGATGATTGTTCTTCTTTTTAGTGTTGACAATTCTTGTATACGTCATGTTTACTTTAGGATCACCCATGTGGATATATTTCTACTGTGGTTTGAGTGCAAGAGAACAAAGCTTTTATAGATCATAAGATGTATGTCTCACTTTAAAGCAATTTTTTAATGCAGTAATAACATGGTCAAGCAGAGCTTCAGACATCGATTAACAATGTTTAATCTGAGATGCATGGCCCTACATGTTACCAGTGTCTGTGATATGGTGTAGTATTGAAGCCCTAAAAAAATGGCGCTTCCAAATGATCATGAAGTCCATCAAAAAGTAACAATCTTTGAATGACCGTTTTTACCATACTCATTTTTCTCAAAAGACTGTAGTGTTATAAAAACCGTTAAGAAAACGAAAAATGACATTTCGATTTCCAATAATAAATATCTTGATAATCAGACAGGTGATCGGCTTGAAAAAGTCATGGGATTCCTGACTGACCTAATAGTTTATAATTATGATTGCAGCATGAGCTAAATCAAAGATTTTGTTTTAAAATCTGAGTCACTTTAAATGATGGAATTTATATTTAAGTGAATATTTGTTGATTATTTTGTATGTCTGTTTTTTTCTCACAGGCAAGTATGGTATGCAGGACCTTGTAGAGCGTATGCCGACCTCAACCAGTGGGAGGAGGACCCCTAAAGACATCTCTCAGGACGGCATTGTAGCTATCCTGAACACCATGACAGAGCTGGTCACAAAGAACCAAGAAAATGCAAAGTAAGTAGAGAGGGAGGGAGAGGGAGGGGGAGAGGGAGGGGGAGAGGGAGGGGAGGGGGGAGGGAGGGAGGGAGAGAGCGAGAGAGAGAGAAGGAGGACACCTAAAGACATCTCTCAGGACGGCATCGTAGGTTACAAAGAACCAAGAAAATGCTAAGAAAGTAGAAAGAGAGAGGGGGGGGGGGGGAGGCGAGAGAGAAGGATATTTCTCACAAGGGCATCGTAGCCATCTTAAACACCATTAGAAGGAGAGGGATAGAGAAAAGGAGAGAGAGAGAGAGAGAAAATAAGAGATGAGGAGAGAGGGAGATGTAGCTTGAGGGGAAGGAGGGTAAGAGAGAGTTCAGTGCATCATTTATCTCCAAGATGGCAGGCATGGTGCGTGGTTCATCCAGAGTTCAACCTCTCTCTGCCGCACACATAGGGGATTGTATTTAGATGGAGACTGAGCAGACTTTGCACAATGCTCTCAGTGATCAAGAAGAACATGAATAATCCTCTCTCTCTCTTTCACACCATGATCCTTTATATGCTGCTTATAAGTACCGGCTTGCATGGTGATGTAGATAAACAGTAGGCTTGCGTTTGCACCATGTGAGAGATAGTCAACATGTTTGAAACGTCGACCCACTCCTACAGTACCACCCATCCTCTCCAATCGCTATAGTTCTCCTTAGAACTATAAGCTAAGAAAGATAACCAACTTTTTTTTCCAAGACTACAAACAGTCCTTTTCAGGACTACACAAACTCAAGAAATAAAGATTACTGAGAGTCTTTTTCAGGACTCCCCAATCCTCCCGCCTCTCTCACACGGTGCACCCCAAGCCTACTGTATAATATCTTTGTCCTATTAAAATCTGAGAGGTGCCCCTTTTCCTTTGTAAGAAGTGCCCCTTCCCCATTTATCTCGACATGCAATTCATTTTCCCATTTGTCTTTCATCTGTAGGTCTCTGCGAGGTGCATCAGGTATCGAGCGTCTTGTTTCTCTCACCAAGGCTAATGGTATCTACCCTGCCTCAGTCATCAAAGCAGCATATCAGGTAGGTCCACAAAATATTAAAGGGAGATAATAATCAGTTTCCATACATGTGCAGAAGGCCATAATTCATGGACACCAGAATTGGTGATAATTCAGATTCAGATTAATTTTATTGGTCCATTTGGAAATTCAGTTCGTTGGTGATGGTGGTGGTGGTTATTTTACCTGACTTTTAAGAAAGCATAAATGCTTGTAAGTAAGCAACCAGACGGCCGACTGCTTTAGGTCCTCTCCGATGGACCTGGTAATGAGGATTAATGCCTTACCAAAGGGCACTAGCGCATCAACTTGGTTTCGAACCCGGGTCACCGGATTACGAGACCACTGCTCTACCAACTGAGCTATCGTGCCTCCTGGCATTACATAAAGCACAGGAACAAAATAAAATAGAAAATAACATACACAAATAGATAATATACAGTAGCAAAATGTACAATGACATATTCATATGGAAACACGGATATAAATCGTTTTTACACAGTGGAATAATATAAGAAAGTAAATGGACTCACAACACTATTGGAAATGTACGATTGCGTAGAATTCGGAAATAGTATTGTTATTATTATTGGATGTACAAGTCAGCACACGGGGAACCTGTAGGCCAATCAAGAAATATATCCTTGTCTCTCGGAGAGTCTTTGGGTGAGGGGAATGTAAGATGATGACTTTACCATAGGGGGGAATGGGTGGAAAATGCAGAGCATTACATAAGGCCTATTGGTCATAAAACCGAAATCTAGTCTTACAAATCGTAACAATTGATCCTTATCAATCGTAAGTCCTCTAATCAATCGTAAGTTTGCAGTCTCCTATCACTTATGTAGTTACGTAGTTAATATTGACTCTTTGTAAGACGAGGCCCTGGTGATTGACAACAACTGTTATGGTTTCGAACCCGGGACCTTCCGGTTACAAGACCAATGCGATCGTGCCTCCTCACTGAGTCATCGCTTGATGACTATTAATGGTCTGTACAACTGACCAACGTTCTTTTGACATTGATAACAGGTGCTGCATGCCATGTGGGCCTACAAGGACATGCGACCTCAGTACAAGAAGGACGGATGGGAAGAGAAGTTCTTCCACGCCTCCAGCACCTTCACGACGCTCCCCAGGAAGACAACGGTGGACGGCTCCCTGCCGCCAACGGCTAGCGGGAGCAAGAGCGAACCAACGAGCAGAACAAACACAGTGCAGAGACACAGTGAGTAGAACCGATGGGGATGAGGATGGTGGTGGTTGTGGTGAGAGTGTTAGTGGTGATGGCAATGATGGTGGTAGTGGTGGTGATGTTGATGGTGGTAGTGGTGGTAGTAGTGGTATTAGTGGTGGTTATGGTAGTGGTGATGTGGATGGTGGTGGTGGTGGGGATGCATGGGGTGATGATGGTGGTAGTGATGGTAGTTGTGGTAGTGGTGTTGTTGATGGTGGTGGTGGTGGTGGTTTTGATATCAGATGTGTAAATTAAAATGTGAAGATAGTATTGGGTGGTGATGGTGGTGATAGTTATGGTGGTTATGCTGATGAACATTTTACAATAAGCAATTTTATTGATGGTGATGATCATTAAGAAGTTTTGTTGTTGATGATTCTGATAGCTATACTGAAGGGGGTTGTGATCCTATTGTTAACAAAATGACGATGATGTTTCTGGCTAAATCTAAGGAGTAGCATTGAGAGGCTACCATTGACAGGATTTGTTGTAGTAATCCAAACTCCTGTGATATAACTGATCTCCTGAGTCATCTCATCCTGTCATTTCTAGGAAACGACACCAACGAAATCAGCCAGCCAACCAGGCCCGCCCCTGAGCTAAGCCACACCCATCATGACGAGGCCCCGCCCCCCTTTGACGACCCTTACACCGCGTCCCCTGGCCATCAGCCCATGTACGACGAGCGATCTGTGGACAGAGACTTCGGCGGGGCAGGTGAGAAAAAAAACAGAAGAAAAAAAAAGTAGTTAAGAGTTGATTCTCAGACTAGTAGCTTGTGGTGGTGGTGATGGGCGATCCTGGGCAATGTGACCCGTTTGCAACATGTTACAACCGAAAATGAAGGATATTTTGATATGACCATTGATTAAAGAATAAGGGTGCTCCGTCGTAATGCTACCATTTAGTTATAGTCATATCAAGACATTCATTCATGGACAAAATATATGAGTAATTGTGTTATGTCATTCTGGACACAATGATTGTGGTGGTGGGTGTTATGTCGATGATCGAACTTACATGTTTTTTGTTTGTTTTGTATTACCTGTAGTATTATTTGTTTTTGTATACATTGCATTGAAAAGGTTGAATTTCATGTACAAATAGATATAGAAAGCAATACTTACAGTCATGTAACAATGGTATAAATAATTTACACAATTTACAATTTAGAATTTAGAGAGAGTAAATCAGTAAACAAAGTGTGTTTTACAGAAATAAATGAATGTTTGTGGTTGCTACAGTTATGTATGTCATGTTTAGCATGTTACAAAAAACAGACACTCACAAATTTCCATAATTATATTCATAATGCTACTGAGGGAATAAGTATGGTTTAAGGGATCTTTTGAAAGAAGCAAGACAGGTTATTTCTCTGAAGACCGTTTAATTAGCTGATCAGAAAATATTTAAATGTATAATTTCATTCATGATTCCAACACAGAGAGGAAACGTGTTAAAGATGATCCTTATTCAAATTATAGACCCAAATCTACAGGTAAAAGAAGAAGGAATGACATCTTTTACATTCTTTTATAGATATAATTAAGCTATTCAAAGCTCTATGAATACTATTAACTTTCTACTATACCAGCATACTTAAACATGGAAAGCCCTTATTCTATACTTGTACGTGTACAGTTAACAACTAAATTATTCATACCCCTTGTAAGTTTGAAGTTTATTGTGACTTTCCCAACCCAAGAATGAAAGGTGGACTGGCTGAATTAGGGCCTTTGTTGAATAGGTTTAGATGACTAAGCTTTAATATGACACATTCTCAAGAAACATAAATCAGGACAAATCAATTTGCACATTCTTTAAAAAATGGCCAAACTTGGTAAGGGTATGAATAATACAATTGTTAACTGTTACTAATACATGCATATCTACTACTGTATCTTTAGGAATGCTCATTAAATCTAGCATGAAAAATACACATATTTCTCTTTTATCTACTTAAATGTCTAATTCATGAAGCCTTTAATACTTACTAACACTCTCTTATATTGTTATATACCTACAGGTGTACATGTAGCATTTAGTTTTATTTTCAGTTTACAAAAACTATTTAAAAGCCAGATTTTCTGTTACTTATCAGCACTTTATAAAACAAGGTGTTGAGAAACTCTATTTCTACTTATCTATTTTTTAAAGAGTGTTTTGGATGCTCCTGCAATTAATTTATGCATGTATAATATGAAGGAGGGATGAGTGCTTGTGAATAATGATGTCAGGTTGCTCAAAAGAAGAAGGAAGAAAAAAAAAGAAGGAAGAAAAAAGAGCAGGAGAAGAAGAAGAAGGAAAATGAGAAGAAAGAAGAGGAGGAAGAGAAGAAATAAAAACAACAACAAGAGAAACAACAACAACAAGGTCAAGATCAAGAAGGAGAAAGGGGAAAAGGAAGAGGAGGAGTTTATTTTAGTGTACATGATCACTTTTACTACTGTTCTTTGACTGTTCTTTAACTCTCTAAATTATGCAAACTGACTAAAGCTCTATATGCAAATGTATAGCTTGATCTTAAAACTGTGCTTTTTATACTATGTATGCAATTACAAGGGTTCGTGCTTACCTAATACCTACAACTTAATATCTGCAATACTTATCTTTACTATGCATGTGTGTTTCCTTGCATAACCTTTCTTTTATAAAGATTATCTTGCTTCTATACAAAACTTTTAAACTATGATGGTGACCGTTCTTTTATCATCTTGCTTGTTAACTAAATATTGATTGGTTTTATGCATGTTACATTCATACTGCATTTATCTCTGCTTAATTTAATTAACAGCCGGGCTGGTGATTTTTATGTTGATTAACTCTCTTTGATACCCTAAGTTTAGAATGGAATAACCCAACCTCTGCATGCTCCCATACCTCTGGAATGTTCCATGTTTCTCTAACGGGGTGGTTCATGAATGCATACCTGCATCATACTAATTTCTAAACCCATGTCTTTATTTCTTCATTGCTTCTCTCCCCAATGCTCTTCTTGCTCTGTGTGTATGTATTGTAGAGGATGATTTGATCCACCGCCTAGAACCCTATACTAGAGAAAGTGTGTCAACGTTCAATAGCCAAGGTAGGTGGAAACCCCCTCTGTTGTGAGTGGAATAACCCTCTGCACCATTGTTCAGCACTGCATCTAGACTGTTCCACTTTTGTAATGGGGGTGGGGGGGGGGGGTCATACTAGAAAAGAAAGTTGTTCAACATTAAATAGTCAAGAAAGGTGGAAACCCCCTGTTTTTTTGTGCGGAATATCCCTCTGCACCATCGTTTAGCACTGCTACTCGACTGTTCCACGTTCATGAAGGGGAGGAGGGAGGTCCAGAATCTTTTACTAAATAAATTGTATCTACATTCAATAGCCAATGTAGGTTTACAACAAAAACTTCTTTGTTAATGGAATAACCCTATGCACAATGGTTTGGCACTGCACCTAGATTGTTCAAAGTAATATAATGCATAATTATGGGGGGGGGGGGGGAGGTGCATTACTTTCATTGATAAACCGCTCTAGACCAGACATATCAACGTCTTCTAAAAGCCCATTTAACCCTATTTAGCCCGGGCTATTTTGAAACTGCATAGCCCGGGGGGGGGGCTTCTCAGGCCCCCCCCTATGATCTCGGCCGTGAAACGCCCGATCGCCGCGAAAATTTGCATACATGTCAAGTGAAGTGTATAGAATACTATGGTAATTTCAATTTTTTGAAAAATTCACTCATTTGCATATTTATGGTAATTTATGCAAATAAGGTCATAAAATTCACATTTTTGCCCATAAATCAGACATTATTCATATTTAAGCATTCTTTCTCACTGCATATATTTGTTAGACCATTTGGAATAATAATACAACACAAACAATTGAAAAACCAGGGTTATTCCTTATGTTATCTATTGTTTTGATAATTTCTTATGTATTTCTTTGTTTTTTTTACTTATGTATTTTATTGTTTTTGTTGTTTTATTTCATTTCCACCTATAATTCAACTATTTTGACCCCAAAATAAACACCTTAAACTATCAACAAGACCAAATAACCAATGTTTTATCTCTTTATTTGAAAAATGAGATTTCCATATGTTTTGTACACAAATCACAAAAATGAGCGATTTTCGGGCTGACATGCGAAGACAAAAGGACACGTGACTTTGTAATGGTAGGTCCGATTTTCGAAAAATTTCTTTCAAAAGATGCGCAAGACTCGAAAGAAAAAAGTCACAAAATTTCAGTGCAAAATTTTCTTGCGTTAAAAAATTATCGCGAAAAATGTCGAGGGGGGGGCTTCTCAAGCCCCCCCCCGGGCTAAATAGGGTTAAGGAATTTGTTTCAGAAAATAAAATTGGAGGGAAGATCACCCATAATGCAATTGTACATTATGATCTAATGCCAAATGTTCAGACTGCCCCATTTTCAGGTCAGGGGAGGGGGTATATTTTTGGTTATGTATTCCTCTATACTAGCAAATTTAATCCACACAATAATATAGTACAGATTTCAACATAGTTTCTTTGCTGATTTATTCATTTACCTATCACTTGCATGTTCTAATATATACATTTAATCATTCTATGTTTTCTTCTGTTATGGAAATTATAAACATCTCTCATTATTCCTTCTATCTCCCTTCCTTTCTCTCTCTCTCTCTCTCTCTGTCCGTATTCTTGCTTTACCTCTTGACTACTGAGAACAATTTCCAAATGTATAAGCACCCCCAGCTCCCATAGGAAACGGGTTAATGTTTATATCGTCGCTGTTTTCACGAAGTGACGGTAGTGAAAAAAAATTGCATTCACTTTGCGTTACGATTTTCCTCACTACCGTCACTTCGTGAAAACAAGGACGATATGATGCATTGACTCTAAATATATTAGTTCAAATTCTTTATTTGTTATTATCTAACCACTTTTCTTTCCAATTAATGTGTTACTAACTGAAATTGTGTGACAATTGTTTGTAACTATATATTTGATTCTGTTTTTATTTTAACCCAGTTTGTGTCACTAGGTTGACTGATTAATTGTTGCAAACATACATGTACTATTCTACCATGGGTATTATCTTGAGAATAAATGTACATCTACTTCTTAATTACTGGGTGAAACTTCAACCTATTTCAAGCCCAAACAAAATATACATATCTGGTTTTTTTTTCTTTCTTTTCTTTCCTTTTTTTGTCCCCCCCCCCCCCCCCCCGGGTATCCTTTTCAGATGTAATACTGTTTAGATAGTACAGTCGAACCTGCTTTAGTGACCACCTGTCTACAAATACCACATTTTTGTTTCCCTTGAAAATGGTTTCTCATTGAAACATGTACTAAAGGAACCTGTCTACAAAGACAATTTTTTGTGTTTCCCTTGGGCGGTCGCTCTAGACAGGTTTGACTGCATTATTTTATCTTTCTTTTTAAACACAAATGACCAGTCCTGTTTATTCATATCTTCTTCGTTTCTGCCTCCCTCCCTCAGAGCGCCTGGCTGATCACATGACACCTGGTGAAGAGATCGCCATGCAGCCGATGTCATCTGACTACGCTGTTAACCCCTACGCTAGCACCAACCGTAAGAGCGTACCCGTCGGAGGCGTCTCTGTTTATGGGAGGGTGAGTATTACATTAATACTAATTAGATCATTTTAGCAGTGTGGTTTTCATGTTTAAAAAAAATATATATATATATAAAAAAAAAAAAAAAAAAAAAAGGAGGAGGTGGCCCCCAAAAAGGAAATGGGCGGGGACGCTAAACATGAATATTTTTTAAATGGCCTTATGTTTTTGGGTTATCCGTACATACATCCGTCCGTACGTCCCGTTCTCGTCATCGCGTTATCTCAAAAACCAATCGATGGATTCCAGCCAAACTTGGGTCATGTACATGCATGTATCTTGCAGAGCCAATGAACTGATTAGATTTGGGGGTAGCGAGATCCAAGGTCACAGGTCATACGCATATCCTCGGAGCTCTGTGTTATAAGATACAGGAATGTGACCTGTACTGCACTTTACGCCATTAAATAAAGCTCCTTTTATCACGTATTGTAGACTGAACATTCATGATAAGTTGTATTCCATTATTGGAATAAAATTTCTGATCTATAATTCTCAATTTTTTTCTCCTTTTCCTTTTAATTTTGCACCAGGCCCCTGAACCCCAGGTTGAGCATTCAAACTACACAACAGTGGACCGCTCGATGAGCCATGACAGCTACGATCGCAGCAAGGATTACGGGGATTACAGTACTGCTCAGCATGTGCAGCTACAGGCCCAGGATGAACCAGCAGGCGACTCATGGGTGTAATGCTACACTCTTCTACCAACCACACCCTTCTACCAGCCCCACCCTGTTTTTACCCCAACACACATGTACCCATACAGTACCACAGCCGATTACACTCGAGCATTAAGACCACAGCAAGGATAACAGTGAATACAGGTGCAAGATGAACCGGCAGGGGACTCATGGGTGTAATGCTACCCCCTTCTACCAGCCGCGCCTTGATATACCCCAACACACCCATAGCAACACTCAGCTCTACAACCACTGGAATTGCTTATACATGTACATGAAGCTATCTTTGTTATGCTTGAACAAGGGGAATTCTTTGACATGAGACAAGTAACTCTTATCCAGTCAAATTCAGCCATGTGTATCAAATTCAGTTCACCGGTAATCCAATTTACAAATTTAAAAATGTTAACAAAAAATTATTTCACTTTTGATGGGCTGACAGCCAATGCAGTACTGCAGATCCACCCCTACATTAGTTAAACTGCTTATTTAGGATAGTGGCAAAGTCTATGATGTGTGTAGTGTATGAATCGTACACCGGGCATGTGCCAGCAAGCTGTCTTAAACAAGTGTATTTACTCTCAGTTTTTAGATGTTTTCAAGCACAATTTGATCATTATCCACTTACTGTACACAATATAGCTTCATATTATCGGTTTTTGATATTCTCTTTTGACGTATCCTAGGTAATGGAATTGAAAAGGGGATTGAATTACAACAAAATATATTATAATTAGATGTTGAACGTCTCGTACAGAATATTTCATTAGGTCACAAAGTATTTCTTTTGATGCATATATCAAATACGATGTATTCTGGTGCACTTAAACTATCATACTGTCACAATCATTCTGAAATATAACACTAATGGTATTCAATTTACTACAATTCATACAGATTTAGAGAGATATATTTTGCTGCTACTACCGATTTTATATCATGGTTCTACTTAACTTTTGATACCGTATTCAATGTGGAAGAATTTGCACTTTATTTTGAACTCTGAATGGTTATGCCAGCCCCCCTTTTCAAACTCAAATGTGTACATGTAAACATTTGATTTAAGCACAAAATGCACCAGCTATTCAATAAAGAATCATTCATTATACCATTGGTATTTATTAAACCTTCTAAAGTCATCTGACTAAGTTGCAAACTATTTTAAGATTATATATATATATATTTCTTCCTTTATAACCATTGCTTCCACAGTTTTGTAATTCACATTTATAGCTTCAAACCAATTCTAATACAGAGATACTTAATTATGATTATTTACAGCTTCCTAAAATGTCTTTTTAAAAGCGTTCCTCTCTTTTCTGAGTGATACTTACATCAGTCGGTTCAGAAATAGATAAAAGCTGTTTTTATGATACACAACTAGATATATTTCCTATTCTCATCACTTTAACTGATAGATGTGAAATTTCACTGTTACATTTTTCATTGATCGACTTGTCATAATCACGATGACTTTGCCTGATATGAAAATTGAGATGCTTTTCATCTTTTTGCATTTGGGTGTTGTCGGAGAAAGATAAATTAAGCTTTTAAGAACTGAAAGTTACCTAATGTCTTAGTTCTAAGCTTTTTTTCCTGATCTGATAACACCGGTCGTTCCAAATTACTCAAAGTTTTGAAAGATTGCTTCAGAATAGAGAAAATTATCCCTTGACTATTTAGTCATTCAAGCTTTTAATATTCATCAAATTATTCATGTATTCAGGTTTATTAAAAAAAAACTGACTTTGATTCTCTATGGAGTTCTAGTTCGAAACGATGCCCAAACCGTTTTCATTATACTTGCACATCATTTTGTTAGTAAGAGTACGAACACACAAATTTGTTATATAGCTACCGGTATACATTTTGTTAAAGCCATACAACAATAAATTTTTGTCTTAACACAAGGAAGGAGTCTGTGACTAAATGCATTATTTAATAGTACGTACATGTGAACATCAACAGTAACAAAAACTATGTAAATTGTACATTTTGATGATCAAATTCATTCATCATCTTTGCCAAGTCCAACAAAACGGTGGACATACTTGTATGAAGAAAAATGCCTTACGTTTCATTCTTGTAAAAAGAATTATTGTTCAACAATTGAATAACTTTGACGAAGATGTTGCTGATAAAGATGTTCATGATGATGATAATGATGCTACTTAAGAATTTGTTGTTGCACTGCTTTTTGTATTCAAGTGTAAATAATTATCATAAAATGTGTATGTGAAAATACAGATAATTTGTTGGGATTGAAAGAGAAACTTGTAATAGAAAAATATTGTAATATGGTATAATATATTTATCACCTCTCTCTATCTCCCTGCCCTGTTCCTCTCTCCCTCTCTCTCCTCTTTCTCTCTTTCTCTTTCTATCTTCCCCCATCCCCCTTCTCTTTTTCTCTTGCTTTTTTTAAAAAAGTATATGCTGTCCTCTCTCACACATTCTTATTCTCTCTCTTTCTCTCTCTCTCTCTCTCTCTCTCTCTCTTTCTCTCTCTCTCTCTCTCTCCCTCTCTTTTTCTCTCTCCCTCTCTCAATCTCTTTCTGTTTCTATTTTGGGGGTAATGATATGTTTGCAGGGACCTCAGGGAGAATAGTATTAATACTGATGAGGCTACCCTGGGTAAACAAGAAATATTATCATTATTATTATTATTATCTCTTGTTTCACGTTATGTTTACTTATTGTCTATCCATATATTTTTCTGTCTTTTTCACATTTTCCCTTCTTTAAAAATTCTTTATATCACTTCTCCCTATGTCAATTACTTGTTTTATGCACTGCAATGTATATGCTTATGTAACATATTGTATAGATGTTTTTATACATAGTAATGTCATTCTGCATGCCATCCCCATGAAGCATAATGTAAACACCCGAAGCTCAGCTGCATATAGGCAGCTACAACATAGAATGGACTGGTCCATTTTAGTGACAGGGGTGTCTGAGGTAATGCATCTAGGAGGGAGAAAGATTATGCCATTTACCTACCGGTATGTATATTTTGTATTCAATGCTAAAGGTTAATTGTCTTTTTGGAGGCAAAAGGGTGTTAATGCTGGAAACTGAGGCAATACCCTTCTGGCCTCAAAAAGACAATATGTGCAGTGTGTTCTTAATACACAATGCTCATATTCTGATAATGATTTTTGGATGATTCCATGAGTTGGAATTCCAAGAAAATGAAGGCAAATGATATTTTATCCAGAAAGTATGATTGAAAATAAACCAAATAGAATTCGAAAAAAATTTGAATAATAAAGGTACTATTATGTAGATTGATGTTAATGTTTGAAATACTGTATATTCCTGCATTGTTTTTCTATTTATTCTTCACAAATTATGTTGTATTCATAGCAGTGTAAAAAAGTTAAAAATATAGATAAACAAGGAAGGCATTACAACTAGCTTGACTTGTGAGGAGAAATGTCCTTATCTGAATAACCAAGTTGTAATTAAGGTAATAAGAGCTACATGTAAGCTGTCAATCTGCATTGGCTGAGACATGAAAATACAAAAATATTAAAACGAGGAAAAAGAAAAATGCCCAAAAATACAGATGCACAAAGGATTTCTTTATTAAAGTAGGGACTTAAATATGTAAATGTTCTGCTTTAAAGCGTCTATAATAGCTCTGCGAACAAGTCAATTATACTATTAAAAAATATAAAAGATGTTACATGTACATACCTTCTGTGATTACGTTCTTTGTTTAAAACTTAGCCAGATTTTCAATTGTAAATTCGAAGAGGGGAATTATGTGTGGGGATAAAACATTAAAAAATATAATCAGGATAATGTTTTTTTTAAACATAGCCAGTCTTTTTGATACTCTTTAAAATATTGATTATGTAACAGCTAGTAGCACTGTGTGGATGTGTTTCTTTGAATTATGTTTCAATTTATCATGTTGACTTTGCGTTTCTTCATGATGAAAAAAAGCGCTCTATTTTGTATGTGTAAACTGTGTATTTTGTAAAGTTGAAAAGCATGTATATATTTTGGGCACTTGCGATTTGAGAAAGAAACTTTTGTGAGATGTGAGCCAGCAGATTTTCAAAGAAGTAACGATTTAAATTAACGCTACTATGTGTTTATTATAGCTCTGTGCATACAATTCTTCCGTATGTTAGCTTTAATTAAGAGAGTTATTTTGTTAGTGTTTTTGTAATGTTTACAATAATGGATAAACTGCAGAGGATACCATACGGTTTGTGTTCATGAAAGGTTGATTTAAATCAATAAAAAATACAAACTTGCAACATTTGATTTGTCTTTGTGGTTTTGTTTTGAAGTCACTTGCTTGATGATGACATCAATTGTTGTGATCAATTTCAATCCAATCTCTCTCTCTCTCCCATGTTTCGCTTTCCATCCCTCTCTCTCTTCTTTCTCTACGTACTATCTCTCTCTCTCTCTTTTCCTTCTCTCTATCTCTCTTCTTCTCCTTCTCTCTATCTCTCTTCTTTTTCTTTTTTCCGTCTCTCTTCTTCTTGTTCTCCTTTCTATCTCGCTCTTCTTCTCTCTTCCTCTCTTCTTTTTTCTCTCTTTCTTCTTTCTCTCTTTCTTCTTCTCTCTCTCTCTCTTCTTGTTCTCCTTCTTTCTTTCTCTTCTTCTTTTTCTTTTCTCTGTCTCTTCTTTTTCTCCTTCTTTTTCTCCTTCTTTCTATCTCTCCCTCGTCTTTTCAACCTGTCAATCAATAATACTAATGATGTTCTAATTTAGGTGCATCTTTTTTAATATATAGCACTTACATTATATTACTGTCACTTTGATTTGAGTCATTTCTTTTAATTTTTGTATTGGTATGATACCGTGCAACTACAAATACTAGCCACTTCAGGTAACAACATGTATTTCTTAAATTTGTTTTAAATGCTTATAATTGATTTGTAATGTTTTGTTGGAAACCTGAATAAATTTGAAATCTTGAACAACAGATAATTTTGTTCAGATGATCAGACACGGACCAGGGACCTGTTTCACGAAGCCTTTTTTCAATGACAAATGACAAAATCAGTGACAAATCTGCTGATAACCAATCAGAAGCAAGGATTTTAGTAGCTTATAACAAAAACTGTCATTTGTCACTGATGACAAGTTTTGTGAAACGCCCCCCAGCTATTGCTTGTTGGATGCAGCATCGCACATATACCAAATTGGTTGACTGCCGCACAGTATGAGTGTACATGTACATAGTATACACACCTGTATAGCTGTACATAATGAAGTGGAACCTTGACTGTTTAATGTAAAGAGGTCCTTGTTATATTAGGTATCAGAAGAATATAAAAGAGCTGGGACCAGCAAAACAGTTTATATCAGACATCTTTATAACTCCACTGTATATACTGTATAGATAGATTATTTATTGGTTTCCACAATATCTCCTTTTACAAAGAGTGTAACAACATATTGAAAATGATTATGATATACATGTTCATACAATACCGGTATACAAATGATGCACAGTTTTTAATTGCGTCGGTAGGGATTGTGTGCACAAGGTACATGTACCTTTGAATGGTTTTAGACCAAATTCAATCAAAGGTAACGTGTGCACACAATTCCACTGACCCACGAATTAAACCTGTGCATCATCTGTTTTATAAGATGGGGCCCCAAAAATTGTCAAAAATACAAAATTTTGTTATTTTACAGATTTACCGGATGCATGGCAAAATCATGCGTCCGGTAATTTTTGTTTACCGGACACATGATTTTTTTACCGGATGCATGATTTTTAACTTATCATGAAATTTAAAAAAAAAAAAAAATTATAGAATTTTTTTTTTTTAAACAGATTATAATTATCAAAAAACACGAAAAACAAATATTTATCACCCCAAAAATCAAAATTATATAACAAAAAAATATTTAAAAAAAAAAAAAAAATAGAATTATTTAAAAAAAAGGATATCGGTGGTATCGATTGCTGATATCGCGTGCATCCAGTAAAAATAATTACATGGTAATTGACCAATCAGATTGCAGGGATTCTTCTACCCATCTTATAATACACATTACATCCCTCCTGTATAGTTGTTAGTATTGCGATTGTACAGAGCACGAAAAAGGTATAGATAAGTACTATCTACCTGAGATAGTACTTATTGTAAAGTAATTTTTTGCTGCTACCCCACTTGTCCACCCTTGCCCATTGAATACGCATAGCAAAGTAGGTTACGCGAAATGTCAAAGTCAATGTCAATGTCAATGTCAAATGAGCGCGCATCGCTCAAAACTTGACGCTCTGAATTAGCACTATCACACACAATATATTATTAGTTTTCACTATAATAGTGATGATATTACAGATCAGTTCTTATTATTATGTAAAATTCACTTTAAATATACCTTATTGCCGACGTGGGATATAAAACAAATATTAACCTCCTTTACTCGGCAATGGATACAAACTAACATCGCCTCGGTGATCTCGGGGCTACCGAGATCACCTCGGCGATGATAGTTTGCACCATTACCCTCGTAGTCGATTAATATTTGCTTACTATTCAGAAAATTATCCTTCAGTTGAACTTCAGAGATATAGTGGCGGAGCCTATGGAAAAGTATAGCTGTATGTTAGAGAAAGGCGACATTGCATGACTATAAAAGCCTAAAGCAAATAAAACCCTAACCAAGAGAACAATAAACCCCGAAATATATATGAAAGATTTGAACAGAAACAGATTCAGGAGTGAGCACCGACCGGTACATTGGAGAAAGCAAACATTGCATGACAAAGAAATCAAATAAAACTCTGATCGTACCAGGAAACGAAATGATACAAACGGAACAATCAAAGTATACATGTATGTCTACTTATACTTGCCTAGTTATTTATAATGCATACAATATACAGTATACACTGCATGTGTTAATTGGAGGAAGGCAAACATTGCATGACTAATAGATAGCAAATAAAACGCTCACCCTACCAATGAGAAAAGTAAATGGATTATAATTAAACAAACAGAGGCAGGTGTTAATAATGCACCGTTACACGTCAACATGCTTACATAAACAGTTTATATAAAGCCCCCCAAAATGTGTTTGAAGACAAATATTGAATAAAGAATACATAATTTGGGTTTTCTGTTGTACCAAAAAATCCTTGCAGAAATGTGTCTTAAATGACATCCTCTTCCACATTATGATACAATTTAAGTGAAATGTTGATATCAAAG
Source organism: Strongylocentrotus droebachiensis (assembly GCA_035222895.1). NCBI lineage: Eukaryota > Metazoa > Echinodermata > Echinoidea > Camarodonta > Strongylocentrotidae > Strongylocentrotus > Strongylocentrotus droebachiensis. Next base: position 124,999 of record JAVYIG010001043.1, read on the forward strand.
TTGTAGCGCTCCCAACATTTTAGAGGGGCTTTAACAACTAAATATTCATACACTTGTAAATTTGATTTTTTTTTTTTTTTTTTTTTCATAACTCAGCAATGAAAGGTGGACAGGTTGAATAAGAGTCTTTATTGTATACTTTTAGAAACATGTACCGTATTCTATTCTAAAGAAACATATTCCCAGAAGAATCCATTTTCACATACTTGAAAAATTACAAAACTTGGTAAGGGTATGAATAATTTATATGTACATGTAGTTGTTAACTGTAAATATACATGTACATGTATGTGTGCATCAAAATGCTATCAACTCTGCATACATTTAAGTCAACGCTTTTGGGACCACAATTAGCAGTTCAACTTATGCAAAATTTGACTTGGAAAGTGTAAATAACACATCGTTTGCATACATGTAGTATGGTCAAAAATTTGGTTTAACTTCAGGAAAATTTAACTTTGTGTGTGTGTGATTTTGAGTTATGTATGGTTCCTTTCATTACGATGCAGATTGGCAACACAGAAACTGACAGACAGCATGAAACAAACACACTCATTCAGGGTAAATATATAATGTGGTATCGATGAATACCTCCTTTATTTCTAAATATTTTATCAAAGATTGCTTGATAAGCATTAGCTGCATAAAATATGAAAAATTAATGTACAGTACAACAATGTCTAGTGAATTATTTGGTGCTTCTACATGATGACCTCCAAAAATTATATTTGTATTTTTATATCTTTTTATTACATACACATGTGCTGTACGTGAACAAGTACGACACGATTATACATACATTCTACAAGTACCAGTGTTTGTGTAATAGAACTACCAGCAAGTGTTACTGAAATTATTATCAGGAAATTAGAGGTCATAGTCTGTAATTAATTATGCAATAAAAAAGTATGCACCATCAATTGAAATCATGGTATCGTATGGACTGTGGAGCTCAGACCTGCCAACCTCTGGAGTTCAAAAACTGTATTCTTTAGTCCCAAAAGTTGTATTTTACTGACAAAAGTTGTATTCTTGAAAATAAACACGGATTGTTACGCGGATCAATGCCTCTAACAGTTTCTACCTACAGGAAGATTTTTTTTGTATTGATCATTGGTTGAATATGCATGATTTTGTCATGACTGGTATGTTCGATGAACCAATGAACATCCCCAAATTGCCGATGTGAGATACTTGTAGGATACTTTACAGGACAGAATGGACATTTTGCCATTAAAAATGGCGGACGCACACACAAAATATTAATTTAAAAAAAAAAAAAAAAAAAAAAACTTTTTTTTTTGTTGTTGAAAATCGTATTTTATTAAAGGTATTACAAAGTTTTGGTATGGGGTTATGAATTTGGTTCAAATTAACATATTGGAAGCATATGCGTTCCTATAATATTCATTGATCGTTGTCCCGGTTGAAATCGAGTCTAAAGTTATGAAATTATAAATAATAAACTCTTTATGTTGTATAGCTCCCTCTCAAGGTCAAGATATCAATTTAGGTAAGAAACAATGTTTCTTGACTAAAATCGACCGAATAGCTATTCCCGTTTGGAAATCATATATCACAACTACATATTCTGAGATTTTCATGGTCGCAGCTACCATTGTACGGCCGTAGGCGCTATTTGAAATTTATCGAAATTTACCGGGAGCACCGGTAAATTTTTATATTCAATTTTTCTCGAAAACAGAAATGTTTTAGGGGTTAATTTTTTTAGTGCTTATAATACATCCACAGGGGCATCCAAATATATCGAAATTGTAAAGATTCACTATCCACCCAATTTCCAAAATTTCCCAAAACTTTGTATTACCTTTAAGGAAAATCGTACTGTCGTATTTGCTTCTAAAAATCGTACTAAATACGACTAAATCGTACTGGTTGGCAGGTCTGGGAGCTACATGTAGGTTATAACTCAGTCGTTATAAACACAGAGTTAACTTCATTCTGGCTCTGTACTGGGCCATGTTACATAAAACTTGTTCTCAATGACAATTGCTCAATTATTCTGGCAAATTTGCTCTCAGCCAATCAAATACCATGATTTCAGTAGCTTGTAACAGTTATTGAAACTTGTTATTGATAATGAGTATTATGAAACAGGGCACAGAACAGGCGATATTAAAGACATCTCAGATCATTTCATGAACAAATTATTATTTTTCATTTCCATTGGCTTCATTTTTCAGTACAGTGAAACCTCCCTATCAAGACCACAAAAGCCTAATAGAAATACTGTTAGTTGCATATTATACTGACATATTAGCCTTTGTAGACAGGTGGCCACTTAGACAAGGTTTGACTGTAATCGATCATTTCTCTATCAATATAAAGGAATTATATCACATGTACTTCATGTCTAATGATGAGACATTCAAGTCTTCAAAGATCATAAACAATCATGATATTCTCAATTTTGTTTTCTCTTCATTTCATTTGTCAGTACAGTGAAACCTCCCTATTAAGACCATCCAAAGCCTAATAGAAATGCATACTGACTGTAAGTTGCACATGTATTATACTGACAAACTAACCTTTGTAAAAGGTTTACTGTACATGTACTTCATTTCAAATCATCACAACAATCATATATATTCTCTTTCCATTTCCCTTCATTTCATTTTTCAGTATAGTAAAAACCTGTCCATAAAGTTATAAGTCCATCCATGATCCAAGGGCAACAGAAGGTGCCCACTAGTAGTAGACAAAAGGCATTAAATAATGATAATACTGGTAATAAAAACGGTGCTTATAAAGTGCTTTCCACCAAAGATTCTAAGCTCTCTAACAAACAAAATACAACAAAAATACATATATTAAACAAATAAAAATCTACAAATTACATAAAAACCTCTAAATTACAATGAAATATACATCAATGTGAATAGAGTAAGTTAGTCATCAAAAGTGATTTTGAATTAATGTGTCTTAAGACAAGTTTCGAATTGGCCGACAGTCCGACAGGTTTCGACATGTAAAGGTAGTTCGTTCCAAAGTTCAGCAGTATAAAGATGGCCACTAAGACAAGGTCCGACTATAATTGGTCATTTATCAATCAACAAAAAGGAATTCCTTCATACAATTTCACACATACATTGTACATGTATATTGTCACATAAACATAACAACACAAATATGTACTGTTAAACATATGTTTAAAAATGTAAGAAACATTAAATTGGGCAAAGCCCAGCTCAACTCTGCCCCTCCCCCCTCCAAAAAAGGATTAAAAATAAATAAAAACAAATTAAAAAAAAAGAATTAAAACTCAACCAGCAAAATTTAAAAATTTCAATTGAGTAATCTAACCTGTAATCCTGGCCCATGTGAAAGAAGTATAGTTTTGAGGCAGTTGCGTGAAGACATTGATAACAAGTTTCCAGCCATAAATTAATGAAATCAAAACATTACATCCATGATACACCCGACTCTCCCTTCTGTATCTACATGTATCTTTATCTCTGTCAGCTGTCTCCCTCTCCCTCCTTCTCTCCCCCATCCCCTCCCCCCTTTCTCTCTCCTTCAACTCTTCCTCCTTCCTAACGAACAGCAGTGGCGTGAAAAGACTTGTCTAGAACATAAAAAGGATCACTTTTGAAAATCATGTTTTAAAAGTTAGAACAACATCATTAGGATAACTAACAAACCACTTACTATTAAAATGTCTTTTTTTGCTGCTACAACACGTAGCTTAGGTACTAGTACTGTGCAATTCATGAAAGTCTAATTGTCCAAATCAGCTTCACGAAATTACAAGTTTTCTCATTTCTAGTTTTATGATATATTGGTTACGTTCATCATTTTAAAGATGTTCATGCGTGGGTACATAGTCGTTCGTGAAGTAGGCAACTTGGCGATTATTCCTGATCACTACATAACACTGAGCCAATTCACATTACGCTCCTGTGCGTATGTCCGTGTGCTGCCCTCTATATACCCACGCTTGAGCAACTTTAAAATATATATTTATAATTATGGCAATAAACTTGTGAAATAAAACATAAACATGTAGTATCAACATTCACAGAAACAGTACATTCACAGTTTCAAAACTTGATGCTCTGAATTATAACTGAATAAGCAATATCACACACAATACATAATTAGTTAACACTATAATAGTGATGATATTACAGACAGTTGTGTCAACTCACTCAAAATTCTGGGGGGTGTTTCACAAAGATCCTAAGTTGGAACTTATCTCTAAGTTGGACTAAACAATTATGGAATGCCATTAGCATCCTTGAAAATATTTTGTAAAAGTTATTTTAAAAGACATAAAATATTGATTCAAATCATTCATATTTTTTGTTATCATGGGAGATTTCATGTTTTTGATGTGGAAAGTCTAAAATACTTGAATTTCTGCTTTGAATATATTCAATTATAAGGCTACAAATGGCTCTCCATAATATTTAAGTCTAACTTAGACTAAAGTTAGACTTAGGATCTTTGTGAAACACCCCCCTGGGTGGAGAGAGGCAAAAATAGCTTAAAGTAATATCTTGCCAACAGACATTGTGTCATCCAGAGTCCACACTGACTCACTGCATCAAGACTCTATGAATGTAAAGCAGTTTGAGGACAGAGTACAGACTGTTTACCAAGTCTACATTACAGTGTACATGTGTGGGAAGCATCAGGCTAAATTTGTCACAAAAAATTGTTTGAATTTTCAGTCCTTCATTTTGCTTCATCTTACATGTACATGTACATTTGTAGGAGAGATTGTTTTGAGCTTAAACATTTGAAAGAGTCAAATTTAATAGATTCCCTACAAAATAGGCAGTATAATAAGCAATCTACACCTGTACATGTACCAACTTACCAAGTAAATACCAAGTGTATGTAAAATAAACGAAAGCAAGTAATGAAAATATCCTATGTACATTTCAAAACCGAAAGAAAAGAAAAAAAAAATTAAAACAAAGAACAGAAAATTTAACTACATTTTGTACATATATATTGTATATATTCATATATGTTCATGATGTGGTAATCAAATTCAAGACAGATATCATGATATTCTGATAATAAAATAATTAATAAAATAATTGGCAAAATGTTCAAATACTGGCAAGCAAATGCAAGGGTAGCTATACCCATGCTTCGCAGAGTCTGCTCACGACAAAAATATTCATAATTCAAACTTTTTATAAAAATCTAATCTAACCCGTGGGGCGTGTGCCTTTTATTCCAATCCTTCACTACAGTCCTACGACCTGCTTCCATCTTTAAAACAAGTAAAATACAGAATCATGATAGGAAATATTACACCTCACCGCTACAAGAACACAATTATTTATCAAAAGCCTCTATACATAATTGCACTATATAAAGTATAAACAACCTCTATTCAACACCTCTATTCAACACCTCTATTCAACCTCTATTCAGCAGCATTAATCCACCCTTAGCAGTGACAATGATCCATCGAAGTGCCTTACAAATCAGTATTACTCCTTAAACAGGCAACACAAGATTTCATTTTCACTGTATCAGGTTTCATGAAAGAAATGTATAGATATTGATATTGATATTGATAGTACACATAATTAAAATAAATGCTTATAATCAGTGAAAACAAAACACATTCTTTGGATCTGAATATACTGTTAATTCAAATGTTTCATACATAATTTGCTTCTAAAGATATCTTCACTATTTTTCTTGTTTTTTTTTAAATTTTCTGTTATAATAACTTTATTTATGGTTCATGTACATTTATTGTTTTTCAATAATACATTTACCGTACCTGTACTAGCTTCACAGAAACAGTAGATTCCCTGGTACATAATGTCAATGAATTTGTGGGAAAACCACTAAAATAGACAGAATCTTGATCTAAGTGAAATATACCCAAAAGGGAGAGATCCTCGGCTCATGTTTGGAATAAAACATTGAAGCGTCATAGTCCCTCTTTCCATTTTCAATTCTTCTGATTATTGATGTTTTTTTGAAAATTTCACAATATCATTATAGTACTGCATCAATCACAACTTCAGCTATGACATACAGTTGTACATGTAAAATGTACATGTAGAAGCTAGAAGCACTTAGTGAAAGCAAGATGAAACAGGTAATTTTTCTACTAATTTTGAAGAAAGAACTAATTATTATTCGACTTTGGTATTCTGGTACACTTAAAAAAAAGTCTTCTTCAGAAGTGACTTTAAAGATAAAGGTGAGTTCTGGTAAAAGAAAAGAAAATGTATTCCCACAGAATCAAACGAAAGTTACACTTAATGTTCAAGATTACAAATAAATGTCATTTGCCAAACAATTTTGGTAGAAAATTTATGATGGCTGACTAATGAGCATAGAAAGATTAGGAAAACAAGGGTAGTAGCCCCGACACGATTTGTGTAGTCCCATTTTTCTGTGTACAGTGCTTGTTACTTTACAAGGACTGGGCAAAATTTATTATGATTTTGATGACTCCAGAACTTTGCAGTACACACCACCAATACTTACATGTACACTGTACATGCTGCCACATGCTACATGATCAACTTTTTCTGATCCATTCCACACCTTTTATTTCGCAATGCAATCGGATGACCAAAACTCACCTTTATCTTTAATTAGATAATTCCTCAATAGGTTAACTACACAAGGACATCTCATTAGATCATCTTACAAACCTGTTATCAGTCTCCTTGGCTATTAACCTTGTGGACTGTCAATGTTTTGAACTACAATCACAGAAAATGTAAAGATACTGAGAGAGAGAGGAAAAAAAAACGATATCTCTTTCTGTGGCTAATAAAAGATGGCATTTAAAAGACAATGAACATTTTTTTTCTTCAAATTAATGGTGATTATTTTCAATGTACATGTACAGTATAAATATGAATGAATTACATGTGGGACATTAACTGAAAGAAAAAAAATACATGTACATGTACATGTACATGTAGGTCTAAAAAAGTAGCCTCTACTGTTCAATCGTCTTTGTGCAACTAAATATAAAAATGTTCATAAAATCTGGAATAAAAAGGCTAAGAAACACAGCTAAATGTACATGCATGAATATTCCCATTTTGTTTGTACTTCTGGGGGCATTTCACAAAGACTTTTTCCTATGACAAATGACAAAGTTCAGTGATAATTCTGCTGATAACCAATCAGAAGCAGGGATTTCAGTAGCTTATAAACTGTCATTTGTCACTGATGACAAGTTTTGTGAAATGCCCCCCAGGACTTAAAATGTACATGTATTGTATGGTTCAACTACATGTACATGTATGAATTTAGTGTTGGTCATTTGCAAGCCATCATGACTCAGAAAGCAATTGCAGTAAAAAATGTACAAAATATAGCTCCGTCACCCCTAAATTAAAATTTTGTCCCCACTACGCCCCCTTCATCCTTCATTTCGCTTGCAAATGACCGACACACAGTGAACCTCTCATGCAAACTGAATGGCATTTGCAGATCCGGGTAATGAAAAGGTGAAAAGGTTAATTAATCTTGTAATACTTGTAATAAAATTTAAAAAACGTTTGACAAAAATATCAAAGACCGCCAAAAAACTCATGAAATATTCCTTAATTACATAATATAATATTCATAATGAAATCCAGTGGCTACATAATATAAAATACATGAATTTAATTTGTGGCTATGATAAGGTTAGGGTAAAGTGAGTAAATCATGCTCATCCATAATATTCTGCGTTCTGTCCCAGATGGCTTGCATGGCTTCTTCGGCTGATACGACCAACTCCTTAGCTTTGTCCATATCCTGCAAACAGTATCGTTGAATAAGCTGCCTTTTGTTCGGTAGCGTCTTGATCGCGAGATACGCCATCTGCCGCACGAACCACGGATGGTACTTTCCGAGTGTCTCCCCGTACGTTTTCGAACAGAGAGTCGACGTCGGATCCGTCTCTTTAGCGGGAGTTAGTCGCGTGAGTAGGACGACGAAGAATTCCAACGCTCGATGGAGCCGGAGGAACGTCCGGGAGCCGCTATCGCGACCCTTGTCGTTCTTCCGCGCTGTCAGGTTCTCGCGCATCTCGAAGGCGATCATGGTCTGGACGGTGGTGAATTCCTCAGGATGGTCCGCGCGGTGATCATGGATAATGTTGTTTTTATGTTTCATGTCATTAGCTACGAATCCGAATACAGTGCCTAGAAGCGATAGCAATCTACAGAAGGAAATGAAAAAAAGAAAATGAGTATTTTCCTGTACTTCTTCCTCCTTTTTTCTTCTTCTCCCTTTCTTCTTTCTCCTTTTTTTTTTCTTCTTCTCCTTGTTCTTGTTTTTGTTCTCCTTCTTCTTTCTTCTCCTCCGTCTTCTTCATCAAGTTCAACTTCTCCTTGTCGGGGTCCTTATTTTTTAATCTATTCTAGACTCTACTTCTAATCTTACTTCTTTGCCTAGATCTATCCAATTCTTTTTGTGACCCTTTTTGCTTCAAATTCTACCATGTCTACTGACTAGACTACTGTCTTCCCCCTTTATTTTCTTCCCTGATATTAATCGGGGAATTAAACATACTAACAAATAGATCTACATCAAATCTAGATAGGCCAACATATTGATAAAGAATACATAATTGTCCTAGACTCTTAGACTTGGACTTCTTTTTTTTTCTCGAAGTGTCGTGTGTTCCCAAAACATTATTACCAACACACGGGACTACACGAGTGCACGCCATACGAATACTTCCTGGATCGCAACCGCCGTCTAGGCGAGTCGGGGCATGCAATGCATGACCAACAGTCAGAGACGATCGTCGGTTAGTTTGGACAGCAATATTACAGTCTAAATCTTACCTTGTAATTTCAGAATGTCCTCTGAGGTAGTGTTCAAGATCTATCGTTCCATCTTCGTGAAGGGCTGCCGTAAATTCACTCCGGATTTTCTCCAAATCGAATCCATTTGGGGCCATTTTGCTTTGCGTTTTCAAACGGTTTTCAGATACAGTTGTCATAATCAATGCAATGTATATGTACCGTGTATGTTGTGTTCGTTCGGCGTACGTGCGCAGTTTCTTATTTATGAGCAATAATGTGCGTCATCGCTAAACGACGCTAATCTGAGGGGGTGGTTTCTTTCCACATATTCATTGATGACGAATTAAAATCGATCCGTTCAGGGTTTTTCCGTTGCGTTGGCATCCGACTTGATTTAGAAAGGGGAGCCGTTGTTCATTAACTTGTGTACATTTTTAATTAAATATTCCCATTGCCATGCATTGGGAATCTGCCGCTGTGTTGTTTTGTAAATTTGTTGGTTCTGCTGTTGGTTTTATTGTTGTTGCTGCAAGTTGTTGTTGTTTTGTTTTCGCTGGCGGTTGCGCACTTTTCTTGTTGCTGTTTTCGGAACGTGTGTGATCATGCATGAGTGTTGCCCAGGGGCGGATCCCGGGATGGGGGGGGGGGGGGGGGCGGACCCCCTCCCATTGGCAAAAACAGGTAAATGTTGCCTTTTTTGGTTTACAAAAGAAGAAGACGGGTCCCCTTCCTTGCCACATGCACCCCCCCCCCCCCAACAAAAAAAGGTAACTTTTTTTTTTTTGGTGCTCAAGGAAGGGGGGGGGGGGGTTGAGTTAAAAATATATATATATTAGTGCTCCCTAACCCCCTCCCCCCCCCCCCTCCCCCCTCCCCGGTAAATATATTCTCACGTGGACCCCCTCTCTGGCCCCTCCCTTGCCGCCGGCTGGATCCGCCCCTGGTGTTGCCTACATTACAAGTAAATTTCGAATGGGTTCCAGGCACATTGTGGCCTAGCAGCTAGGCAATAAGAAGGCAGATGCTCTAGCTCAAAATAAGCGGCTTAAACAAAACAATATAGACATTTTTGTCAATAAAAACAGATTTTTTTGTTGTTGTTGTTGAGTGAAATGGATGATTTGTAGAAAAAGTGCGTGGCCGAAATTATTGGAAACTGCCGAGAAAGGCAGATATCTCTGTATACTATACAACGAAAAGAAAAATATAAAGGTTTTTTGTCGGAATTTGGATGAAAGAATTTTACACCAATTCCGTCTTGGAAAGCGTATACTTAATAGACTTAATTATTACAATTACTTAATAAAAAGGCATACTGGCCTTTGTGTGTATTGTCATATTTTCGAAACTATCGAACATTTTATGTTATCATGCCCTAAATATGAAAGACAGAGAAATCGTAACGTATGTATCGCAGACTTCATGTGACGAATCCTAACCTAAAAAAACTACTTGGACTAAAGAAGAAAACTGCTCAATCATTTTAGCCTTTATAAAACAAAAGGTATTAAAAGATATAAGGGCAAAAGGAGAAAAAAGAAAGAAAAGAAAACAGATGATTATTATAATGTTTGTAGACATGCGAAGTCTGAATAAAATAAAATATGGCAGCTGATCAAATGCGTATATTATTAAAATATAAGACACATTATTTATCAAATTAACTCTATAAATTGACACCAAAACTTCAATTTTTTTAGTTCCAACCAGTTATAATACTAAACAACTAACAAATAATGAGTAACGAGTACAAAGATTAATCCTCCATAACCTCGCACTACGCCAATAACAAAGTTCAAGGCGGGGTCAAGGTAATATAAAGTCCTTATCTCACACTGACTGCATGCATGGGCAAGAATGAGAATCACAGAAACGTAGAGCTGCAGAAGAAAGAGCAAGACGCCCTCTCAGACCAAGCCTTGCCAATCTTTGATCATCGAAATCGATGGATAGCGCCAATAAACACAACAGCAACGACAACAACATTATATGCCAACGGCGTATTCTTTAGTAAAATCTTGTGTTAGGGACAAACTGAATAATTTAAGTACATGAACAGATATTAATATTATAGATAAATGGATGAATAAATAAATAGATAAGTACATAAATAAGTAAACAAATACATATATAAATATTAATTAAATGCATTTAACAAAATGTATACATTGATAAATAAAGATCTGAATAAATGAGAAAAAAATACATGAATAAATAAATAAATAGTTAAATGAATATTAAATAAATGGATAAATAAATTAATAAGAAGATACGAAACAGAAATAAAAACAACAGTAAAATTAAAAGGCCGAAATTAAACTGATGATATAACAAATTAAATCCTTACAAACTAAAATTTACAAGTAAAAATGTATATATTTTTTTTAATGATATAGGCCAATAGTTTCAACTTTCAACGTTTATAGCTAGGTGAAAATAAAATAAAATACCGTAGGCTTGGTATTTAGTGTAATTTTGTATAATCTCCGATTTACCTTCCTTCTTTTTTATTCTTTCTTTCTTTTTGATTTCTTTCTGTATTTACTTTCTTTCTTATTTCGTCATTGTATGCCCTAAATAGCAAAACCGTTTAACTAAAATTGCAAGCAAGGCCATTACTCGAGCCAGCACTTTAGGGCTTTCTATTAAACTTTCTCTGTTTGTTTGATGTCTTCCGAACCCACTTTACCCTAGTGAGTCAATTTAGGATATATAAAGTAGATATTGATTAAAATATACATTCAATGCATGTCAAATGAAAGCGCATGATCGATCCATATAAAGTGAAACGTTTCATATCTTTTTCCCTATAAATACGTAAGTGACTACAATCAGACATTAAAAATTGAATGTCGGCACCAGTTTTCAAATTATTGTAATTTCTAAATTTAAAATACATGTCGACTATGTTTGATCGTGAGTGGGGATATCAATTCCACCGACGTTATTATTATCAGCGCGAATTACGAACTTGCTATACCAGATTGAACGGCAGAGATCGGCAGTCGGAACACAGTGGGGAAGACGTCATGTTAGGAGTAATTTCCATCGAAAAAGGGCCAAAATAGGTAATATCTACAACAAAGAATGTTGTGATTTGGTTTCAAGAAGCCTCCACTGACCAATAAACGAAACAAAAACTAAGTGTTATCTGATTTTATTTTATTTTTTGTTGGTCAGTGTGATTAATTTTGAGCACGAAAGATGTCCTGCAAAAGTGATCGCAATATTACTCACATATTGTGTTAATTTTCATTGATTTTTTTCATCTGAATAATTTCTTACGTCTGTTTTATGTAATAAGCAACACTATCCTTTCTTCTTTTTTTAGTTTATCTTTATCTCATTCAATGAACATACATGGAAAACAATCGAAACATGCAACAAACTCATACTGCAAAAGCCATCTACGTGGCTACAAGTTTTTGTTGATGTTTTGGGGACATGCTACATGATCGCCTACGTCACATTATTCTTCTTTTTTACGACTTAAGTAAGTATTTAATATAATCTGAAGTATTTTTTCCAAATTCCAGAGGTCATAAACTTTCTATTGATAATTATATAATTATATGTTTATTGAATGTCCGCTTTGAGACCGTGTTCGAAAGAATTATCTGGTACCCATTGATCATTGTGCCGTCATTATAACTCAAGCTTTCTTGTTCAAGTTCAAGTTCGTTTATTTACACTCATCATTAAAAATACAAGAACATATACAACAAGGCAATGACGATTTCGTCATTGCAATTAAATACGGAATAATCACAATGATAAAATATCATACATTCGACAAAAAACAACAACAACAACAACAACATAACATTATGGGAGTGAAGGGATGAGCTAAAAAGGAGTATGGTCCTTATGCTAGAGCCCATCCCTCATTATAATTAAAATAAAATGCAAATAAAATGTTGTACGATTGGAAGCATGAAAAAATGAGGAAAAACAGGGGGGGGGGGAGGTAAAGAGCCATGTCAGATTTATCTTAGCTATATAGGGCTTACAAATAAAGGTCGTGCTCGTATTAAGTGCCTGCTACAAACGGATAGCAAAAGATATTTTAAAGAAAAAATATGAATCAGTTTGATTTTCAAATATGGCTAAGCATAGCTTTTTCACTTTTAATGGTGATTTTGTATTATTGTTGCAACTGGCTGCTTCTAAATCGGTCAATCATTACAGCAATTTCAAAATGTTCAATATCAGTCAGCTTTTAGAGATTTATAAAAAAAAAAATCGTTATCGAGCAACATTAAAGCCATTAAATCTAGAATATCAGAATGGCCTCATTATCCATTGTTGAATACATAGAGGTTCTGACCCCCCCCCCCCCCCCCCCCCTCCCCTTACATTCATCGAATGGCTTGAAATCATTGGGAAATAGAAAGAGAAGGGGGCGGAGGATTCCGAGAGAAAAAGACATAAAAGAAAGACATAAAGAAAGAAAAATGCAGGGAAAAAAAGATAAACACAAACAAGAAAAAAGGGGGGGGGGAAGGAGAACAAGAAAAAGGGAAAGAAGAAGGAGTAGAGGTAGAAGAAAACGGATTGAAGGCATGAAAGGAGAATGAGAACACGAAGAAAAAGATTGCATATAAAAATGAAAAGAAGAGGGAGGATGAGAAAGAGAACGAGAAGAAGAAAGGAGAAGAAGAATTTAAAAAAAAAAGCACGAAGAAAGAGCAACGTGAAAAGTAAAAGATATGACTCCTCAATCCCCTCCCGTCCCATTTTATCGATTTGCACTGTTTTCTCTCTCATTCGTTTCCAATTGGTTACATCGATCTCTAACTCTCTCACCCCCCCCCCCCCCCCCACCACCCCACCCCACCACATGATACCAGAGTCTCCTCCTAATGACCAGGATACATTAGCATTTCTTTTTTCTTCATTCTTTCTTTATTTCTTTAATCTTCTTCTTATTCTCCTCCTCCTCCTCCACCTCCTCCTCCTCCTCTTTCTTCTTCTTCTTTTTCTTCTTCTTCTTTTTCTTCTTCTCCTCCTCCTTATCCTCCTTCGTTTTCTTCTTCTTCTTCTTCTTCTTCTTCTTCTTCTTCTTTTTCTTCTTCTTCTTCTTCATCATCATCTTCTTCTTCTTTTTTAATGACTTTCCATCAGTTTTAATCATTAAGAAATTATCTAACCTCCCCTTTTTTGAGGGGGTGGGATTTATATGAAGCTTTTCATTTATTTTCCAGCTATGTATCTAATTGTAAAATTAACCCACTTCTGCGACGGAACCGGGTTAACATTTCTTACCCGTTCTTTATTTTTCTTTGGTTTGTATTTTTGACGGAAGCGAGGTGAATATCTGACCAATATCTGGTTATGAAAAGATTCGATTTCTATTACCTGCTCTAAAAATCCACTTTTGATTTCTATTAGCATGTTTGTAGATCATCATTTCAGGGCAGCCGCTCATGCCGAAGTTAGGAATTGCTGTGAGATGGAAATGAAGCTTAGAAAATTCCGTATTTGATTCTTTCCTCAACAAAAAGTTTCTGCATATTACCTCAACGCTTCAAAATCACAAAATAGGTGGAAATATATATTCACGAAAATGAATAATTGAATCTCATGTGCAACTTTCAAAACGTAGAGATGTAAGTAATATTAAAAGTAGAATCGACTGATTGGACTCTACACTATGGTTTGTTTGAATTTCATATTTACTATTTAATAGTGTTACAGCCCCCCCCCCCCCCTTTTCTGGATGTACGAAGTCCAAATATTATGGCCTCATATTGGGGCAAGGTGGTATCCGGATTTCCTCATATTTCAGCAGCGAAAATAATTTTTCGGGAAGCGAGATGCAAGCATAGTCATATATCAAGATAGGACTGGTAGGTCGAGGTACCAGAATATTGTAATTTCGGCAATTCCCTCTTACCAACAAATGCGTAAATTTTCGAAACTGGAGAGTTTTATATCGGAAAAAGGCGACATCCCCTCGCGAAATTGTGCATTTATGATTTGATTGAAAGACGAACCAATTCTCTCCCATCTTTTATCTTCTCTCTCTCTATCTCTCTCTCTCTCTCTCTCCCTCCCTCTGTTTTCGTTCCTCTCAGGGCCTTTTGAGTGTCATTTCGTTCTCATCACGAATTATGTTTCGATGTCTGTAAACCTTCAGAACCAAGGGAAATGTTAGTAGATGGCCGCAGGGGCCGCAGAGTGGCAGAACCCCCCCCCCCCCCTCCGGCTTTCTCCGCCATGTAGGCCTACTAAGTTAATTATTGTCTTATTCAATAATATTAAAGCCCTTTCATACACTTTCTTTCAGACCGAATTGTCTCAGACAAAGTTCTCAGACTCGTTTCCCCGTCCAAGACACGAAATCTCTACAAATACAATATGCTAGCCCCCACCCCCCCCCCCCCCACCCCCCTCACCACCACCACCACCACCTATACCACATTGATTCGCAACCAAAACAAATTTCTAGACGTCAAACTTAAACATGATCAGTTTTCAAGTTTTTGCGTCATTACCATCAATCGCATCTCATTGCATGTTTAAAGCTTGCATTTTGTTTTCTTTGCCTGTCAAGTTTTCACTCTTTCGGGTTACTGTCTTATTTATCCATGCTTAGCCATCTCTTAGAAATCTCTTCCCCGAACATAAAGATGACGTAAGAGTCGCCAATTCCACTTTTTTAGAGTGCTCTCGATCTAAGAAGAAAAGAATTAATCTTAACTCTATTTTCACTCTCCAGAAGAGTCACGTCATGCAGTAATCACTCGACTTATTATTATTATTATTATTATTATTTTTTTTTTTTTTTTTGGGGGGGGGGGGGGGGGGGGGGAGAGAGTATTGAGTAGGCCTATATTGTAATAATTAAATAAGTCTACACTTACCAAGACGGAATTGGTGTAAAATTCTGTCATCCTTCCGACAAAAAGCTTCGTTGTATGTTATAGAAATGTCTGCCTTGCTCGGCAGTTTCCCATAATTTCTGCCACGCACTTAAAAAATAAATAATAATCATCCAATTTCACTCGAAAATTATTGTCTGTTTTTATTGACAAGAATGTGGAAGTGCATGTTTTAGGCCGATTTACGAGTTGAAACGTCGCCATTGGATAGATGTAAGAAATGCCATAGTTAAAGTGAAGAGGCAACTTTGACCGTCTTTAGATAATTCCTTAAGCTGAGACATTAATATCGGTTGATGAAAAGGCGGTGTTTTGACCAAATCGGAGAAAATCGAGAAGAAAAGAAAATCGGGTTTATTCAGATTAACGACAGTCAAGTCGGTTTCACACGGCAGCAGTTAATAACATGAGAAGAATTTTCCTTCAATTCAGTTGGATTTCTTTGTTGCGAAGAACTCGTCTCTAGCGTATACATGCCGAAGTGGGGAAAGTCTCTAAGGGAAGAAAAGTTTCTAGAATATGAACCAAAATTAAGGCTAACTTAAAAGAAAATGTCGGTTATTTAATACATACAGAAAGGTTCTGAGATGAGAAATTGAACAGAAAAGAAGTCACCTTTACTTTCGCAGACAAATGAAAAATTGCGACCCATCAAATTAATCGAACAACTAAGGCAGGCCCGTATGCATCCAAAAACAAAATTGATCATAATAACAACAAAAGAAATGACAACAAAATACCCATCTTTAATACAGAGAAACATATTTTCCACAACATAATTTGTCATCTCATATCCCATATTATTATTCATAAAAATCAAGAAAATCAATTTCTAATTCAACTTTTAAAAAATATTGAGAAACATTGAGAAACATTAAGAAAACACAATATCGACTTATGTACATTGTCGCTCATAACGGTGGAACATAAACAAAATCTCTGGACGGCCATGCATTATGGCTCAAGGCATGGGCACACAGAAGATTTTTTTATGTTGGGGACCGGGGTAGAATGCAATAAATTATTGAAAATTTATTGCATTTTCTGTTTTGTTTTTTAATTATGGAAACTGCCCCCTACCCTAGCCCCCGTTGCGTACAGTCATGGTTCAGTGACAAAGCAATGACCTCATAACTGTGAGGCCCCAGGATCAACACCGTGTCGATGTGTTTGTGCCCTTTTGTGGGGCATTAATCCTCATTACTGTCATTTATGCCTTAAGGGCATAGGTCCCCTAGTTGATAAACATAGTAGCATATACATGCTTTAGCAGTCACGCAAAACACACATTGGCAAATTATTATTCAATACAATCTGAGAATGTATACTATTATCTAGATCTAGTATTTTTAAATTATTTTTAAAATAATTCCATAAATTGGGATTAAAAAAAATATTCCACCGTTATGAGCGACAGTGTATCAACGTTTATCATAACAATCAAAGGGAGTTAGTAAAAACCGGTGGAAATTTCCTATACACTGTACATTGTAAAACAAAAAAAACACTACATTACGTTACAACATATATACACTAAAATCATTATGATAAATGAAAAATATTGCAAACATTGGAGATATATATTCTTTATACATTGTACAATTATTTTCCAAGAACTAGCAGGTCTAAACAATATGCATATTAGTATGAAAGAAAAGTATTATAACAATATAAACAAACAAACAATTAAATATCATCAGTCAATACATTTTACAAGTAATCAAAATATCTTGCTAAAAAATGTGTCAACATCATCTTTTCTGGTCTTAATTTTAGTTTCAGTATAGAGAACAGAACAGAAGTATAAATAATAACGTACATCTTCATTGAATAAAATAAAAATACATGTATTGACAATCCAAGAATTCTTATTCAAATGATGTTCACGGTGAATTATCTGTGTCATCTTTTCAGTCTTTGTCACAATAGTTTATCATAATAATAATATTAATAATATTCCGCGTTCAATATATCGACCCGACGATGTGCCTATAAGCGCTTTACAAATGTATCATTACCCCGGTCATTGGATTCAGGCTTACCCGCACACAATGTGTGCACATTTTCTTTCATTACAATCCTAACTATCATCATCATCATCATCCTTATAGTTTACATATGCTTTCCACTATCTGTCCATTCTGCGTAACACATTTGTTAATCTTATTCATAAGATTTATTTTGGGCTGTCATATTTTCAAGCAATCTTCTAACAATGCGGTCCAGTTTTATTCCGCAAATAATTTGATAAAGTTTGATGTAAAATGATAATAATTATGATAACGGCTCATGTTGAAGCATGTATACGAATGATGTATACAAATATTGTTTCCAAAATGGGTCTTATAAAACGTAAATGGGATTTTTGTGTTTGTTATTAAAATAACAATTGCCCATTGGGGCAAATATATGGGGAACAAATAATAATTTGACAATTTATCCTTTAGTTTTTATATATTTATAATTGTTATGAATATATTGCCGGAAAATATGTTAATGATAATAATAAATAATAATAATAGCGGGTTGTTGTATAGCGCTCATGTCTGTCAGACTTGACATCCCTGGCGTTACAAAATTATAAACCTTGTAGTAAAGTTGCAATAAGGGAGGAAAAAAAGTGCTCTGGTCAAACTGTGGGCAAAATGAGCGTTGAGGGAGTACCTCGATCAGTTCGTTGAGAGTACCTCGTACATGCAAAGGAGTAAATGAACGCAACAACAACAAATCTGAATAAAACACAGAACGAGAAAAATGAATAAATGGATAGATAAAAAAAGACATAAATGTATAAATATATTAAATGATGATGATCTAAATAATAACGATAATAATGATTATCACAGTAATGATAATAATGATAATAATGATAATAATATAGGATTTCCCGGCCAAATTCGCGAGTTTGTCATTCAAATTAATTTGTCTTGCGTTCAAATTCGACGGTTTTAGTGCAATCAGGTATATCTCGGGTTTATATTCCCTTTTCTAGTTTTCAAATCTATGGAATTTTCGTTAGAATCTACGTATGTTTCATTCAAATTAATGAACAATGTGCTTCTTTCGCTATTTGGTCATTCGATTTGGCGCAACACGATTTTCTGACAACGCGCTGTGTACTTTTAGCATTCTAATTCATTTGTAGCATTCAAATTAGAACTTTGTGCACTTAAATTGATGGTCAATATACGTTTCTCGTTTATTACACACTTTTTATAGCTCATTCTTTTTCTTTCAAGCTTGTTTTTTCATGTGTATTTCATCATATTTCATTTTCTTGCATTTATACACTTATACTTAATAGATTTATCTGATATTCATCAGCATTTAAGTTTGATTGTTAAGAAGAAAAAACGGCTTGCATCTACGGACCTGATGGTCTCAGTATATTTGTAAATGTTCATGTAAGGAAGTTGTTTGTCTTATGTTTCATCATAAATTTATCATAATTTCATTATGGAAGAAGGGTACAATATTCTGACTGGGGTAGGGACTTGAGTCAACAATTTGAACATGATTCATTATTTAGCCATGTCTTTAGCCATCGATCTGCTGGCGGGCAAGTAAACTATGAAACTCTTTAAGAAAAACAGAGGGGTGTGCTGGGTATAAGAGACGATGTGAATTATTTTTGTAAAATTCCGAGTCTGTAGTAAAAAGGGGCGATTGAGGGTACCCCCACCTTTCCCGGGTATATTAATATGTCCGTGCAGAAATGCATCCCTTGATTTCGCCCCTTCTTTACTTTATGTCTGACTACACCCATCTGCATTGTCCTGAAAATAAATAAATGGAATAACAGCTTAGACCCCAATGGCAAATCATGCATTTTAACTGCATTATTTAAAAACTGTAAAAGTTTGTTGCAATTCTTCCCCCTAACATTCCTAACTTGAATAAAAATATTGCGAATACGAATGACAGGTGTTAATTTGAATGATAAAAATTACGCTTCGACAAGTGAATATTAATTTGAATGCTAGTTGAGCAGTTTCTAAATTGAATGACAGATCTATGAAACCCTTCGACCAAAATCCTAAATTAAATACAAAAACTGGAAAATTCAATGATAATTGGCATGGCAAAGCCGATCTGCGCTAACTTAAATGCAAAGTAAATGAATTCGAATGACAAACACGCGAATTTGGCCGGGAAATCCTATAATAATAATAATAATAATAATAATAATAATGAAAATAGTAGTCGGCCTACTAAAGACTTAATTTTGTTCTCACTAACTATTTCTGTCTCTCCCTCTCTCTCTCTATCTCTCCCTCTCTCTCTCTCTCTCTCTCTCTCTCTCTCTTCACCCCCATCAAATATTTATCTACACACACAAACCCAACGCGTCTCACACGAATACATGAAATAACTGTGCGGCTCATTTTTCAGTTTTTTTTCCTATACAGAGGCAAACATTTCGCGGACAGATGCGTCATTTTATTGACTCAATTCGTCATAATTATGAATAAAATCAAACAATTCGCTTCGTTTGACGTTAATCATTAACCTTGTGTTAGTCCGAGATGGTCCAATATGCATTATAGGTATCGTTCAATTTTTATTCTAACGATGCAGAGGGGGGATAGAGAGAGAGAGAGAGAGAGAGAGAGAGAGTGAGAGAGAGAGAGAGAGAGCTATCATACTTTAAATAATTTCACACTAACAATTGTAGTGAAAATCTATTTAGTGTGATTAATATTGTAATTATTTAGTACATTCTCCTCCTCCCTCCTCTTCTCCTGCTACTGCTAAAACGAAAAGATGGTGATGATGATGACGTATCATGACGATGATGATGATGATAATGACTACTACTACTACTACTACTACTACTACTACTACTTCTACTACTTCTACTACTTTTACTACTACTACTACTACTACTTCTACTACTACTACTACTACTATAGGATTTCCCGGTCAAATTCGCGAGTTTGTCATTCAAATTCATTTGTCTTGCGTTCAAATTCGACGGTTTTAGTGCTGTCGGGTATATCTCGGGTTTATATTCCTTTTTCTAGATTTCAAATCTATGAATTTTTCGTTAGAATCTATGTATGTTTCATTCCAATTATTGAACAAAGTGCTTCTTTCGCTATTTGGTCATTCGATTTAGCGCAACACGATTTTCTGACATCGCGGCGGTGTAGTTCTAGCATTCTAATTCATTTGTAGCATTCAAATTAACACTTTGTGCACTAAAATTAATGGTCAATATACATTTCTCGTTTATTAAAAACTTTTTATAGCTCATTCTTTTTCTTTCAAGATCGTTTTTTCATGTGTATTTCATCCTATTTTATTTTCTTGCATTTCTACTCTTTATATACTTTTAGATTGATCAGATATTCATCAGCCTTTAAGTTTGATTGTTAAAAAAAAAGGCTTACATCTACGGACTTAATGGTCTCAATATTCGTGTAAATTTTCATGTAAGGAAGTTGTTTGTCTTGTGTTTCATCATAAATTTATCACAATTTCATTATGGAGGAAGGGTACAATATTGTGACTGGGGTAGGTGTTTTTGTATCCCCACTTTTCCGGTGTATATGAACATGTCCGTTCAGAGATGCCATATCCCTTGATTTCGCCCCTTCTTTACCTAATGGCTGACTACAAACATAATTATGCTTTGTCCTCAAAATTAATAAATTGAATAACTGAAAAGACCCCAATGGCAAATCATGTATTTAATTGCATTTTTTTAAAGCTGTAAACGTGTGTTGCATTTCTTCCCCCTAACATTCCTAACTTGAATAAACATAATTCGAATACGAATGACAGGTGTTAATTTGAATGATAAAAATGACGCCTCGAAAAGTGACGATTAATTTGAATGCTAGTTGAGCAGTTTCTAAATTGAATGACAGATCTATGAAATCCTTCGGCCAAAATCCTAAATTAAATACAAAATCGGGAAAATTGAATGATAATTGGCATGGCAAAGCTGATCTGCGCTAACTTAAATGCAAAGTAAATGAATTCGAATGACAAACTCGCGAATTTGGCCGGGAAATCCTATACTAACACAACTACTAATAATGATAACAATAATAATAATAATAATGATAACAATAATCATTGAAATATTGGAAATAATATAAGCGATTAATACAAAGGTATCTTACCGCCGCACCATTATTATCCAGAATATTTTTTTCTTCCTACCGGGTACCCATGCACACCTCTGGATGGAGAGTGGCAATTGTAGATTAATATATTTGCAAAGGACATTAATAGTGTCACAAGGGACTCGAACCGCGGACCTTGTGATCCACAGTCTGGAATATGGACTGACACTCCTGGGGGTGTTTCACAAAAATACTAAGTCGAACTTAACCCTAAGTTGGACTTCAAGATTATGGAGAGCCATCTGTAGCCTTAAAATAAAATTCAAGTATTTTATAATTTTTATCAATTCCACATAAAGAACATGAAATCTCCTTGATAGTAGAAAGTCTGAACGATTTGAATCAAAGTTTTATGGTTTTAAAATAACTTTTACAAAATATTTCTATAGATGCTAACGGCTTTCCATAATTGTTAAGTCCAACTTAGAGATAAATTAAACTTAAGATCTTTGTGAAACACCCCCAGGGACTCATTCGCATGCAATATTTGTATAAGGTTTACCTCACATATCCCATCCAAGTTTGCATTATTATTACAGCAGCTATCACAAGTATCATCTACGTCTTCCTTTGTCCTGCAGAAAGGCAGACATTTTCCCCTTATAGTCAGAGTGCACACAATCCAGGCGAAGAGGGCGGGCCATGCAAGGGACAAAATAGTGATAGAATACGTAATAAGAACAAATAAATTAAACTTGATGACGAAATAATATTTGGAAGATAATGTGCAATGCAATGCACGAAGCGTTTACAGTGGGGTCCGGAAGGAAAAAAGAGTAATAAATAATGATAATCGTAATGAAAAAATAGAATAAAAATTATATAAGGCCTATGATAAGATGACCCTTGCATGATAACAGTGAAATGGAGCACAAATTGTGTTCGCAGTGCCGTAAAGGAAAAGGAAATAGTAACAACTAATTATTAGGCATTTCGTAATGAAAAAAATAACAAATGTAAAAGCATCATGATAAAAGCATCATGATTTCAACTCTTCTATCTCTATCATAATGTCATCTATTCTTTCATTCGAATCATCATCATCATCATCCTCATCTGCATTGTCAATATCATCATCCTCATAATTTGTATTTCCAATTTCTTATCCATTTTGCTAAATAAATGTGATAATCTATTGGCATGAGTTTTATCTGGGGCTGTCTTATTTTCAGGCAATCATAGTAGATATTTGATAATGTTTGATGCAATTTGGTATTTATGACAGTTTATCATATTAATATGATTTCATTGTTGATGGAAGAAGTGAGGGGGACACAGAAATATACATACATATTCAGAAACTTGCCTGCGTAGCTCTAGTCTACACGATTTGCCCGTCTGCACTAGTTTGGCCACGGGGAGTAGACCTCCCTGCAAGGTCACTGACAGGTGGTTATCTCATTAAATCAGCTCTCAATTAACATAAGAAAATCGGGATCGTGGGGATTAACAGGCACCAATTAGGCATCGTTTGCTATATGGGCGCAATCAACTATAAGTAGTGCAGTGGGGCTTTGATATATTCACTATCTTCTAATTGTACTCACTGCTTCTTCACCTTTACATCCTGGACAGTATATATTTCTGAGGCTGGCATGGGTTGTGTAGTAATGGTGTCAAAACCTATCGGGTATTGGTCAGGTTGAACATTAACCTGGAAGAATGTTATGTAAGAACAGACAATCCATAATTAAAACAACAATGATCATAATTTTGATTGTTCATAGAAGCCGCATCCCCGCCATATCTAAATTACCTTCTCAAACCTCTTGTTCCATCAGCCTACTAATTTCAAATACGCATGTTCCCCCAACCAATACTCGTTACTGTGATGGTGCTTTTGCTGTTGCAGCCACTAAATTATCGGAATAGTTGACCAATTAATATCCGTCAATCCCCATCTGTAGAGTCTTTTAAGGAAAGTTTGAGGTATTTTTTGTTTGGTAGTAATTTATAGGGCAGTTTTGTTTAAAGCAAGTTGCTAATCATCTGTTATTGTTATTATTAAAAATATGTATTATTATTGCTGTATATTTACTTTACGTTGTATCTTGTTTTGTTCAGCGCTTAGAAACATTGTAATAAGTGCTTTATAAATATAATTTATTATTATTATTATTATTTTTATTTTCATTATTATTATTGTTATTATTATCGGCATCAATGCTGTTCTTAATGAGGGCCCTACAATTATTATGCCAGCATTTGCCAGGTACCCATTCACACCTGAGTGGAGAATGAATATAATAATGTGGATAAATGTATTGCCATATAGGACGTTAGTGCAAGTAAAATGTTTGCAGACGTGATTATACCTGCAGGTCAAGCTGTTGTAAGAAGTCTAATATTCTGAGAATTGACTCTTCAGAAAGTATGATTGTTAAAATGTTGGTTAAACCATTGTAAAGCAGTACAAGGTTCACCTCAGACTTGTGAAAGTTCTAGTTCAGTAGCTTGTTGTCACAGTCGGCAGAGCTGTTTACAGTAGTTTATTTTTGTTTCTCTTATATCTGTGTGTATTACCCTATTATTTTGTTCATTGTTTGTATCTACATGTAAATAAATATGTTGCTTTAATAATATGTTCCTCTCTTATTCTTGTTCATTGTTTATATCTACATGTAAATAAATATGTTACTTTTAATAATATGTTCCTCTTATTCTTGTTCATTGTTTATATCTACATGTAAATAAATATGTTACTTTTAATAATATGTTCCTGTTTTTCTTGTTCATTGTTTGTATCTACATGTAAATAAATATGTTACTTTTAATAATATGTTCCTGTTTTTCTTGTTCATTGTTTATATCTACATGTAAATAAATATGTTACTTTTAATAATATGTTCCTGTTTTTCTTGTTCATTGTTTATATCTACATGTAAATAAATATGTTACTTTTAATAATATGTTCCTCTCTTATTCTTGTTCATTGTTTATATCTACATGTAAATAAATATGTTACTTTTAATAATATGTTCCTCTTATTCTTGTTCATTGTTTATATCTACATGTAAATAAATATGTTACTTTTAATAATATGTTCCTCTCTTATTCTTGTTTATTGTTTATATCTACATGTAAATAAATATGTTACTTTTAATAATATGTTCCTCTTATTCTTGTTCATTGTTTGTATCTTCATGTAAATAAATATGTTACTTTTAATAATATGTTCCTCTTATTCTTGTTCATTGTTTGTATCTACATGTAAATAAATATGTTACTTTTAATAATATGTTCCTCTCATTTTTGTTCATTGTTTATATCTACATGTAAATAAATATGTTACTTTTAATAATATGTTCCTGTTTTTCTTGTTCATTGTTTATATCTACATGTAAATAAATATGTTACTTTTAATAATATGTTCCTGTTTTTCTTGTTCATTGTTTATATCTACATGTAAATAAATATGTTACTTTTAATAATATGTTCCTCTCTTATTCTTGTTTATTGTTTATATCTACATGTAAATAAATATGTTACTTTTAATAATATGTTCCTCTTATTCTTGTTCATTGTTTGTATCTTCATGTAAATAAATATGTTACTTTTAATAATATGTTCCTCTTATTCTTGTTCATTGTTTGTATCTACATGTAAATAAATATGTTACTTTTAATAATATGTTCCTCTTATTCTTGTTCATTGTTTGTATCTACATGTAAATAAATATGTTACTTTTAATAATATGTTCCTCTCTTATTCTTATTCATTGTTTATATCTTCATGTAAATAAATATGTTACTTTTAATAATATGTTCCTCTTATTCTTGTTCATTGTTTATATCTACATGTAAATAAATATGTTACTTTTAATAATATGTTCCTCTCTTATTCTTATTCATTGTTTATATCTACATGTAAATAAATATGTTACTTTTAATAATATGTTCCTCTTATTCTTGTTCATTGTTTGTATCTACATGTAAATAAATATGTTACTTTTAATAATATGTTCCTCTTATTCTTGTTCATTGTTTGTATCTACATGTAAATAAATATGTTACTTTTAATAATATGTTCCTCTCTTATTCTTATTCATTGTTTATATCTTCATGTAAATAAATATGTTACTTTTAATAATATGTTCCTCTTATTCTTGTTCATTGTTTATATCTACATGTAAATAAATATGTTACTTTTAATAATATGTTCCTCTTATTCTTGTTCATTGTTTGTATCTACATGTAAATAAATATGTTACTTTTAATAATATGTTCCTGTTTTTCTTGTTCATTGTTTATATCTACATGTAAATAAATATGTTACTTTTAATAATATGTTCCTCTCTTATTCTTGTTCATTGTTTGTATCTTCATGTAAATAAATATGTTACTTTTAATAATATGTTCCTCTTATTCTTGTTCATTGTTTGTATCTACATGTAAATAAATATGTTACTTTTAATAATATGTTCCTCTTATTCTTGTTCATTGTTTATATCTACATGTAAATAAATATGTTACTTTTAATAATATGTTCCTCTCTTATTCTTATTCATTGTTTATATCTACATGTAAATAAATATGTTACTTTTAATAATATGTTCCTCTTATTCTTGTTCATTGTTTATATCTGCATGTAAATAAATATGTTACTTTTAATAATATGTTCCTCTTATTCTTGTTCATTGTTTATATCTACATGTAAATAAATATGTTACTTTTAATAATATGTTCCTCTCTTATTCTTATTCATTGTTTATATCTACATGTAAATAAATATGTTACTTTTAATAATATGTTCCTCTTATTCTTGTTCATTGTTTATATCTACATGTAAATAAATATGTTACTTTTAATAATATGTTCCTCTTATTCTTGTTCATTGTTTATATCTACATGTAAATAAATATGTTACTTTTAATAATATGTTCCTCTTATTCTTGTTCATTGTTTATATCTACATGTAAATAAATATGTTACTTTTAATAATATGTTCCTCTCTTATTCTTATTCATTGTTTATATCTACATGTAAATAAATATGTTACTTTTAATAATATGTTCCTCTCTTATTCTTATTCATTGTTTATATCTACATGTAAATAAATATGTTACTTTTAATAATATGTTCCTCTTATTCTTGTTCATTGTTTATATCTACATGTAAATAAATATGTTACTTTTAATAATATGTTCCTCTCTTATTCTTGTTCATTGTTTATATCTACATGTAAATAAATATATTACTTTTAATAATATGTTCCTCTTATTCTTGTTCATTGTTTGTATCTACATGTAAATAAATATGTTACTTTTAATAATATGTTCCTCTCTTATTCTTGTTCATTGTTTATATCTACATGTAAATAAATATGTTACTTTTAATAATATGTTCCTCTCTCATTCTTGTTCATTGTTTATATCTACATGTAAATAAATATGTTACTTTTAATAATATGTTCCTCTTATTCTTGTTCATTGTTTGTATCTACATGTAAATAAATATGTTACTTTTAATAATATGTTCCTCTCTTATTCTTGTTCATTGTTTATATCTACATGTAAATAAATATGTTACTTTTAATAATATGTTCCTCTCTTATTCTTGTTCATTGTTTATATCTACATGTAAATAAATATGTTACTTTTAATAATATGTTCCTCTCTTATTCTTGTTCATTGTTCAGGGCTTAAATTAATCCAAGGCCATCCAAGGCCAGGCCTTGGATGCCCCTTTGATTGGCCTCAATGCCCCTCTCATTGGCCTTGGAGATTTTGTGTGCCCTTTCCAATTCTTCCTATTTGTGCTGTAATATAGAAATGTGCCCTACAGGAAAGTGGCCTTGCCCTAAAAATATTGAAATTTAAGGCCTGTTGTTTATATCTTCATGTAAATAAATATGTTACTTTTAATAATATGTTCCTCTCTTATTCTTGTTCATTGTTTATATCTACATGTAAATAAATATGTTACTTTTAATAATATGTTCCTCTCATTCTTATTCATTGTTTATATCTACATGTAAATAAATATGTTACTTTTAATAATATGTTCCTCTCATTCTTGTTCATTGTTTATATCTACATGTAAATAAATATGTTACTTTTAATAATATGTTCCTCTCATTCTTATTCATTGTTTATATCTTCATGTAAATAAATATGTTGCTTTAATAATATGTTCCTCTTATTCTTGTTCATTGTTTATATCTACATGTAAATAAATATGTTACTTTTAATAATATGTTCCTCTCTTATTCTTGTTCATTGTTTATATCTACATGTAAATAAATATGTTACTTTTAATAATATGTTCCTCTTATTCTTGTTCATTGTTTATATCTACATGTAAATAAATATGTTACTTTTAATAATATGTTCCTCTCTTATTCTTGTTCATTGTTTATATCTACATGTAAATAAATATGTTACTTTTAATAATATGTTCCTCTCTTATTCTTGTTCATTGTTTATATCTACATGTAAATAAATATGTTACTTTTAATAATATGTTCCTCTTATTCTTGTTCATTGTTTATATCTACATGTAAATAAATATGTTACTTTTAATAATATGTTCCTCTTATTTTTGTTCATTGTTTATATCTGCATGTAAATAAATATGTTACTTTTAATAATATGTTCCTCTCTTATTCTTGTTCATTGTTTATATCTGCATGTAAATAAATATGTTACTTTTAATAATATGTTCCTCTTATTCTTGTTCATTGTTTGTATCTTCATGTAAATAAATATGTTACTTTTAATAATATGTTCCTCTCTTATTCTTGTTCATTGTTTATATCTGCATGTAAATAAATATGTTACTTTTAATAATATGTTCCTCTTATTTTTGTTCATTGTTTATATCTGCATGTAAATAAATATGTTACTTTTAATAATATGTTCCTCTCTTATTCTTGTTCATTGTTTATATCTACATGTAAATAAATATGTTACTTTTAATAATATGTTCCTCTTATTTTTGTTCATTGTTTATATCTACATGTAAATAAATATGTTACTTTTAATAATATGTTCCTCTCTTATTCTTGTTCATTGTTTATATCTACATGTAAATAAATATGTTACTTTTAATAATATGTTCCTCTTATTCTTGTTCATTGTTTATATCTACATGTAAATAAATATGTTACTTTTAATAATATATTCCTCTTATTCTTGTTCATTGTTTATATCTACATGTAAATAAATATGTTACTTTTAATAATATGTTCCTCTTATTTTTGTTCATTGTTTATATCTACATGTAAATAAATATGTTACTTTTAATAATATGTTCCTCTCTTATTTTTGTTCATTGTTTATATCTACATCTAAATATGTTACTTTTAATAATATGTTCCTCTTATTCTTGTTCATTGTTTATATCTACATGTAAATAAATATATTACTTTTAATAATATGTTCCTCTTATTCTTGTTCATTGTTTATATCTACATGTAAATAAATATATTACTTTTAATAATATGTTCCTCTTATTCTTGTTCATTGTTTATATCTACATGTAAATAAATATATTACTTTTAATAATATGTTCCTCTTATTCTTGTTCATTGTTTATATCTACATGTAAATAAATATATTACTTTTAATAATATGTTCCTCTTATTCTTGTTCATTGTTTATATCTACATGTAAATAAATATATTACTTTTAATAATATGTTCCTCTTATTCTTGTTCATTGTTTATATCTACATGTAAATAAATATGTTACTTTTAATAATATGTTCCTCTCTTATTCTTGTTCATTGTTTATATCTGCATGTAAATAAATATGTTACTTTTAATAATATGTTCCTCTCTTATTCTTGTTCATTGTTTATATCTACATGTAAATAAATATGTTACTTTTAATAATATGTTCCTCTCTTATTCTTGTTCATTGTTTATATCTACATGTAAATAAATATGTTACTTTTAATAATATGTTCCTCTTATTCTTGTTCATTGTTTATATCTGCATGTAAATAAATATGTTACTTTTAATAATATGTTCCTCTTATTCTTGTTCATTGTTTATATCTACATGTAAATAAATATGTTACTTTTAATAATATGTTCCTCTCATTCTTGTTCATTGTTTATATCTACATGTAAATAAATATGTTACTTTTAATAATATGTTCCTCTCTTATTTTTGTTCATTGTTTATATCTACATGTAAATAAATATGTTACTTTTAATAATATGTTCCTCTTATTTTTGTTCATTGTTTATATCTACATGTAAATAAATATGTTACTTTTAATAATATGTTCCTCTTATTTTTGTTCATTGTTTATATCTACATGTAAATAAATATGTTACTTTTAATAATATGTTCCTCTTATTCTTGTTCATTGTTTATATCTACATGTAAATAAATATGTTACTTTTAATAATATGTTCCTCTCTTATTTTTGTTCATTGTTTATATCTACATCTAAATATGTTACTTTTAATAATATGTTCCTCTTATTCTTGTTCATTGTTTATATCTACATGTAAATAAATATGTTACTTTTAATAATATGTTCCTTTCTTATTCTTGTTCATTGTTTATATCTACATGTAAATAAATATGTTACTTTTAATAATATGTTCCTCTCATTCTTGTTCATTGTTTATATCTACATGTAAATAAATATGTTACTTTTAATAATATGTTCCTCTCATTCTTGTTCATTGTTTATATCTGCATGTAAATAAATATGTTACTTTTAATAATATGTTCCTCTTATTCTTGTTCATTGTTTATATCTACATGTAAATAAATATGTTACTTTTAATAATATGTTCCTCTTATTCTTGTTCATTGTTTATATCTACATGTAAATAAATATGTTACTTTTAATAATATGTACCTCTTATTCTTGTTCATTGTTTATATCTACATGTAAATAAATATGTTACTTTTAATAATATGTTCCTCTCATTCTTGTTCATTGTTTATATCTACATGTAAATAAATATGTTACTTTTAATAATATGTTCCTCTCATTCTTGTTCATTGTTTATATCTGCATGTAAATAAATATGTTACTTTTAATAATATGTTCCTCTTATTCTTGTTCATTGTTTATATCTTCATGTAAATAAATATGTTACTTTTAATAATATGTTCCTCTTATTCTTGTTCATTGTTTATATCTACATGTAAATAAATATGTTACTTTTAATAATATGTTCCTCTCTTATTCTTGTTCATTGTTTGTATCTTCATGTAAATAAATATATTACTTTTAATAATATGTTCCTCTCTTATTCTTGTTCATTGTTTGTATCTACATGTAAATAAATATGTTACTTTTAATAATATGTTCCTCTTATTCTTGTTCATTGTTTGTATCTGCATGTAAATAAATATGTTACTTTTAATAATATGTTCCTCTCTTATTCTTGTTCATTGTTTATATCTGCATGTAAATAAATATGTTACTTTTAATAATATGTTCCTCTCTTATTCTTGTTCATTGTTTATATCTACATGTAAATAAATATGTTACTTTTAATAATATGTTCCTCTTATTCTTGTTCATTGTTTATATCTACATGTAAATAAATATGTTACTTTTAATAATATGTTCCTCTTATTCTTGTTCATTGTTTATATCTACATGTAAATAAATATGTTACTTTTAATAATATGTTCCTCTCTTATTCTTGTTCATTGTTTGTATCTTCATGTAAATAAATATATTACTTTTAATAATATGTTCCTCTCTTATTCTTGTTCATTGTTTATATCTGCATGTAAATAAATATGTTACTTTTAATAATATGTTCCTCTCTTATTCTTGTTCATTGTTTGTATCTTCATGTAAATAAATATATTACTTTTAATAATATGTTCCTCTCTTATTCTTGTTCATTGTTTATATCTACATGTAAATAAATATGTTACTTTTAATAATATGTTCCTCTCTTATTCTTGTTCATTGTTTATATCTACATGTAAATAAATATGTTACTTTTAATAATATGTTCCTCTTATTCTTGTTCATTGTTTATATCTACATGTAAATAAATATGTTACTTTTAATAATATGTTCCTCTTATTCTTGTTCATTGTTTATATCTACATGTAAATAAATATGTTACTTTTAATAATATGTTCCTCTCTTATTCTTGTTCATTGTTTGTATCTTCATGTAAATAAATATATTACTTTTAATAATATGTTCCTCTCTTATTCTTGTTCATTGTTTATATCTGCATGTAAATAAATATGTTACTTTTAATAATATGTTCCTCTCTTATTCTTGTTCATTGTTTATATCTACATGTAAATAAATATGTTACTTTTAATAATATGTTCCTCTCTTATTCTTGTTCATTGTTTGTATCTACATGTAAATAAATATGTTACTTTTAATAATATGTTCCTCTTATTCTTGTTCATTGTTTATATCTACATGTAAATAAATATGTTACTTTTAATAATATGTTCCTCTCTTATTCTTGTTCATTGTTTATATCTACATGTAAATAAATATGTTACTTTTAATAATATGTTCCTCTTATTGTTGTTCATTGTTTATATCTACATGTAAATAAATATGTTACTTTTAATAATATGTTCCTCTCATTCTTGTTCATTGTTTATATCTACATGTAAATAAATATGTTACTTTTAATAATATGTTCCTCTCATTCTTGTTCATTGTTTATATCTACATGTAAATAAATATGTTACTTTTAATAATATGTTCCTCTCATTCTTGTTCATTGTTTATATCTACATGTAAATAAATATGTTACTTTTAATAATATGTTCCTCTTAATCTTGTTCATTGTTTATATCTGCATGTAAATAAATATGTTACTTTTAATAATATGTACCTCTTATTTTTGTTCATTGTTTATATCTACATGTAAATAAATATGTTACTTTTAATAATATGTTCCTCTTATTTTTGTTCATTGTTTATATCTACATGTAAATAAATATGTTACTTTTAATAATATGTACCTCTTATTTTTGTTCATTGTTTATATCTACATGTAAATAAATATGTTACTTTTAATAATATGTACCTCTTATTCTTGTTCATTGTTTATATCTGCATGTAAATAAATATGTTACTTTTAATAATATGTTCCTCTTATTTTTGTTCATTGTTTATATCTACATGTAAATAAATATGTTACTTTTAATAATATGTTCCTCTCATTCTTGTTCATTGTTTATATCTACATGTAAATAAATATGTTACTTTTAATAATATGTTCCTCTCTTATTCTTGTTCATTGTTTATATCTACATGTAAATAAATATGTTACTTTTAATAATATGTTCCTCTCATTCTTGTTCATTGTTTATATCTACATGTAAATCAATATGTTACTTTTAATAATATGTTCCTCTCATTCTTGTTCATTGTTTATATCTACATGTAAATAAATATGTTACTTTTAATAATATGTTCCTCTTAATCTTGTTCATTGTTTATATCTGCATGTAAATAAATATGTTACTTTTAATAATATGTTCCTCTTATTCTTGTTCATTGTTTATATCTACATGTAAATAAATATGTTACTTTTAATAATATGTACCTCTTATTCTTGTTCATTGTTTATATCTACATGTAAATAAATATGTTACTTTTAATAATATGTTCCTCTCATTCTTGTTCATTGTTTATATCTACATGTAAATAAATATGTTACTTTTAATAATATGTTCCTCTCATTCTTGTTCATTGTTTATATCTACATGTAAATAAATATGTTACTTTTAATAATATGTTCCTCTCATTCTTGTTCATTGTTTATATCTGCATGTAAATAAATATGTTACTTTTAATAATATGTTCCTCTTATTCTTGTTCATTGTTTATATCTACATGTAAATAAATATGTTACTTTTAATAATATGTTCCTCTTATTGTTGTTCATTGTTTATATCTACATGTAAATAAATATGTTACTTTTAATAATATGTTCCTCTTATTCTTGTTCATTGTTTATATCTACATGTAAATAAATATGTTACTTTTAATAATATGTTCCTCTCTTATTCTTGTTCATTGTTTATATCTACATGTAAATAAATATGTTACTTTTAATAATATGTTCCTCTTATTTTTGTTCATTGTTTGTATCTACATGTAAATAAATATATTACTTTTAATAATATGTTCCTCTCATTCTTGTTCATTGTTTATATCTACATGTAAATAAATATGTTACTTTTAATAATATGTTCCTCTCTTATTCTTGTTCATTGTTTATATCTACATGTAAATAAATATGTTACTTT
The DNA here is from genome assembly GCA_035222895.1 of Strongylocentrotus droebachiensis. Lineage (NCBI taxonomy): Eukaryota > Metazoa > Echinodermata > Echinoidea > Camarodonta > Strongylocentrotidae > Strongylocentrotus > Strongylocentrotus droebachiensis. Next base: position 158,996 of record JAVYIG010001043.1, read on the forward strand.
TAATAATATGTTCCTCTTATTCTTGTTCATTGTTTATATCTACATGTAAATAAATATGTTACTTTTAATAATATGTTCCTCTTATTCTTGTTCATTGTTTATATCTACATGTAAATAAATATGTTACTTTTAATAATATGTTCCTCTCTTATTCTTGTTCATTGTTTATATCTACATGTAAATAAATATGTTACTTTTAATAATATGTTCCTCTTATTTTTGTTCATTGTTTGTATCTACATGTAAATAAATATATTACTTTTAATAATATGTTCCTCTCATTCTTGTTCATTGTTTATATCTACATGTAAATAAATATGTTACTTTTAATAATATGTTCCTCTCTTATTCTTGTTCATTGTTTATATCTACATGTAAATAAATATGTTACTTTTAATAATATGTTCCTCTTATTCTTGTTCATTGTTTATATCTACATGTAAATAAATATGTTACTTTTAATAATATGTTCCTCTCTTATTTTTGTTCATTGTTTGTATCTACATGTAAATAAATATGTTACTTTTAATAATATGTTCCTCTTATTCTTGTTCATTGTTTATATCTACATGTAAATAAATATGTTACTTTTAATAATATGTTCCTCTCTTATTCTTGTTCATTGTTTATATCTACATGTAAATAAATATGTTACTTTTAATAATATGTTCCTCTCTTATTCTTGTTCATTGTTTATATCTACATGTAAATAAATATGTTACTTTTAATAATATGTTCCTCTCTTATTCTTGTTCATTGTTTATATCTACATGTAAATAAATATGTTACTTTTAATAATATGTTCCTCTCTTATTCTTGTTCATTGTTTATATCTACATGTAAATAAATATGTTACTTTTAATAATATGTTCCTCTCTTATTCTTGTTCATTGTTTATATCTACATGTAAATAAATATGTTACTTTTAATAATATGTTCCTCTCTTATTCTTGTTCATTGTTTATATCTACATGTAAATAAATATGTTACTTTTAATAATATGTTCCTCTCTTATTCTTGTTCATTGTTTATATCTACATGTAAATAAATATGTTACTTTTAATAATATGTTCCTCTCTTATTCTTGTTCATTGTTTATATCTACATGTAAATAAATATGTTACTTTTAATAATATGTTCCTCTCTTATTCTTGTTCATTGTTTATATCTACATGTAAATAAATATGTTACTTTTAATAATATGTTCCTCTCATTCTTGTTCATTGTTTATATCTACATGTAAATAAATATGTTACTTTTAATAATATGTTCCTCTCTTATTCTTGTTCATTGTTTATATCTACATGTAAATAAATATGTTACTTTTAATAATATGTTCCTCTCATTCTTGTTCATTGTTTATATCTACATGTAAATAAATATGTTACTTTTAATAATATGTTCCTCTTATTCTTGTTCATTGTTTGTATCTACATGTAAATAAATATGTTACTTTTAATAATATGTTCCTCTCTTATTCTTGTTCATTGTTTATATCTACATGTAAATAAATATGTTACTTTTAATAATATGTTCCTCTCTTATTCTTGTTCATTGTTTATATCTACATGTAAATAAATATGTTACTTTTAATAATATGTTCCTCTCTTATTCTTGTTCATTGTTTATATCTTCATGTAAATAAATATGTTACTTTTAATAATATGTTCCTCTCTTATTCTTGTTCATTGTTTATATCTACATGTAAATAAATATGTTACTTTTAATAATATGTTCCTCTCATTCTTATTCATTGTTTATATCTACATGTAAATAAATATGTTACTTTTAATAATATGTTCCTCTCATTCTTGTTCATTGTTTATATCTGCATGTAAATAAATATGTTACTTTTAATAATATGTTCCTCTCTTATTCTTGTTCATTGTTTATATCTTCATGTAAATAAATATGTTGCTTTAATAATATGTTCCTCTTATTCTTGTTCATTGTTTATATCTACATGTAAATAAATATGTTACTTTTAATAATATGTTCCTCTCTTATTCTTGTTCATTGTTTATATCTACATGTAAATAAATATGTTACTTTTAATAATATGTTCCTCTTATTCTTGTTCATTGTTTATATCTACATGTAAATAAATATGTTACTTTTAATAATATGTTCCTCTCTTATTCTTGTTCATTGTTTATATCTACATGTAAATAAATATGTTACTTTTAATAATATGTTCCTCTCTTATTCTTGTTCATTGTTTATATCTACATGTAAATAAATATGTTACTTTTAATAATATGTTCCTCTTATTCTTGTTCATTGTTTATATCTACATGTAAATAAATATGTTACTTTTAATAATATGTTCCTCTTATTTTTGTTCATTGTTTATATCTGCATGTAAATAAATATGTTACTTTTAATAATATGTTCCTCTCTTATTCTTGTTCATTGTTTATATCTGCATGTAAATAAATATGTTACTTTTAATAATATGTTCCTCTTATTCTTGTTCATTGTTTGTATCTTCATGTAAATAAATATGTTACTTTTAATAATATGTTCCTCTCTTATTCTTGTTCATTGTTTATATCTGCATGTAAATAAATATGTTACTTTTAATAATATGTTCCTCTTATTTTTGTTCATTGTTTATATCTGCATGTAAATAAATATGTTACTTTTAATAATATGTTCCTCTCTTATTCTTGTTCATTGTTTATATCTACATGTAAATAAATATGTTACTTTTAATAATATGTTCCTCTTATTTTTGTTCATTGTTTATATCTACATGTAAATAAATATGTTACTTTTAATAATATGTTCCTCTCTTATTCTTGTTCATTGTTTATATCTACATGTAAATAAATATGTTACTTTTAATAATATGTTCCTCTTATTCTTGTTCATTGTTTATATCTACATGTAAATAAATATGTTACTTTTAATAATATATTCCTCTTATTCTTGTTCATTGTTTATATCTACATGTAAATAAATATGTTACTTTTAATAATATGTTCCTCTTATTTTTGTTCATTGTTTATATCTACATGTAAATAAATATGTTACTTTTAATAATATGTTCCTCTCTTATTTTTGTTCATTGTTTATATCTACATCTAAATATGTTACTTTTAATAATATGTTCCTCTTATTCTTGTTCATTGTTTATATCTACATGTAAATAAATATGTTACTTTTCATAATATGTTCCTCTTATTCTTGTTCATTGTTTATATCTACATGTAAATAAATATGTTACTTTTAATAATATGTTCCTCTCATTCTTGTTCATTGTTTATATCTACATGTAAATAAATATGTTACTTTTAATAATATGTTCCTCTCTTATTTTTGTTCATTGTTTATATCTACATGTAAATAAATATGTTACTTTTAATAATATGTTCCTCTTATTTTTGTTCATTGTTTATATCTACATGTAAATAAATATGTTACTTTTAATAATATGTTCCTCTTATTTTTGTTCATTGTTTATATCTACATGTAAATAAATATGTTACTTTTAATAATATGTTCCTCTTATTCTTGTTCATTGTTTATATCTACATGTAAATAAATATGTTACTTTTAATAATATGTTCCTCTCTTATTTTTGTTCATTGTTTATATCTACATCTAAATATGTTACTTTTAATAATATGTTCCTCTTATTCTTGTTCATTGTTTATATCTACATGTAAATAAATATGTTACTTTTAATAATATGTTCCTTTCTTATTCTTGTTCATTGTTTATATCTACATGTAAATAAATATGTTACTTTTAATAATATGTTCCTCTCATTCTTGTTCATTGTTTATATCTACATGTAAATAAATATGTTACTTTTAATAATATGTTCCTCTCATTCTTGTTCATTGTTTATATCTGCATGTAAATAAATATATTACTTTTAATAATATGTTCCTCTTATTCTTGTTCATTGTTTATATCTACATGTAAATAAATATGTTACTTTTAATAATATGTTCCTCTTATTCTTGTTCATTGTTTATATCTACATGTAAATAAATATGTTACTTTTAATAATATGTACCTCTTATTCTTGTTCATTGTTTATATCTACATGTAAATAAATATGTTACTTTTAATAATATGTTCCTCTCATTCTTGTTCATTGTTTATATCTACATGTAAATAAATATGTTACTTTTAATAATATGTTCCTCTCATTCTTGTTCATTGTTTATATCTGCATGTAAATAAATATGTTACTTTTAATAATATGTTCCTCTTATTCTTGTTCATTGTTTATATCTACATGTAAATAAATATGTTACTTTTAATAATATGTTCCTCTTATTCTTGTTCATTGTTTATATCTACATGTAAATAAATATGTTACTTTTAATAATATGTTCCTCTCTTATTCTTGTTCATTGTTTATATCTACATGTAAATAAATATGTTACTTTTAATAATATGTTCCTCTTATTGTTGTTCATTGTTTATATCTACATGTAAATAAATATGTTACTTTTAATAATATGTTCCTCTCATTCTTGTTCATTGTTTATATCTACATGTAAATAAATATGTTACTTTTAATAATATGTTCCTCTCATTCTTGTTCATTGTTTATATCTACATGTAAATAAATATGTTACTTTTAATAATATGTTCCTCTCATTCTTGTTCATTGTTTATATCTACATGTAAATAAATATGTTACTTTTAATAATATGTTCCTCTTAATCTTGTTCATTGTTTATATCTGCATGTAAATAAATATGTTACTTTTAATAATATGTACCTCTTATTTTTGTTCATTGTTTATATCTACATGTAAATAAATATGTTACTTTTAATAATATGTTCCTCTTATTTTTGTTCATTGTTTATATCTACATGTAAATAAATATGTTACTTTTAATAATATGTACCTCTTATTTTTGTTCATTGTTTATATCTACATGTAAATAAATATGTTACTTTTAATAATATGTACCTCTTATTCTTGTTCATTGTTTATATCTGCATGTAAATAAATATGTTACTTTTAATAATATGTTCCTCTTATTTTTGTTCATTGTTTATATCTACATGTAAATAAATATGTTACTTTTAATAATATGTTCCTCTCATTCTTGTTCATTGTTTATATCTACATGTAAATAAATATGTTACTTTTAATAATATGTTCCTCTCATTCTTGTTCATTGTTTATATCTACATGTAAATCAATATGTTACTTTTAATAATATGTTCCTCTCATTCTTGTTCATTGTTTATATCTACATGTAAATAAATATGTTACTTTTAATAATATGTTCCTCTTAATCTTGTTCATTGTTTATATCTACATGTAAATAAATATGTTACTTTTAATAATATGTTCCTCTCATTCTTGTTCATTGTTTATATCTACATGTAAATAAATATGTTACTTTTAATAATATGTTCCTCTCATTCTTGTTCATTGTTTATATCTACATGTAAATAAATATGTTACTTTTAATAATATGTTCCTCTCATTCTTGTTCATTGTTTATATCTGCATGTAAATAAATATGTTACTTTTAATAATATGTTCCTCTTATTCTTGTTCATTGTTTATATCTACATGTAAATAAATATGTTACTTTTAATAATATGTTCCTCTTATTCTTGTTCATTGTTTATATCTACATGTAAATAAATATGTTACTTTTAATAATATGTTCCTCTTATTCTTGTTCATTGTTTATATCTACATGTAAATAAATATGTTACTTTTAATAATATGTACCTCTTATTCTTGTTCATTGTTTATATCTACATGTAAATAAATATGTTACTTTTAATAATATGTTCCTCTCATTCTTGTTCATTGTTTATATCTACATGTAAATAAATATGTTACTTTTAATAATATGTTCCTCTCATTCTTGTTCATTGTTTATATCTGCATGTAAATAAATATGTTACTTTTAATAATATGTTCCTCTTATTCTTGTTCATTGTTTATATCTACATGTAAATAAATATGTTACTTTTAATAATATGTTCCTCTTATTCTTGTTCATTGTTTATATCTACATGTAAATAAATATGTTACTTTTAATAATATGTACCTCTTATTCTTGTTCATTGTTTATATCTGCATGTAAATAAATATGTTACTTTTAATAATATGTTCCTCTTATTCTTGTTCATTGTTTATATCTGCATGTAAATAAATATGTTACTTTTAATAATATGTACCTCTCTTATTCTTGTTCATTGTTTATATCTACATGTAAATAAATATGTTACTTTTAATAATATGTTCCTCTTATTCTTGTTCATTGTTTATATCTACATGTAAATAAATATGTTACTTTTAATAATATGTTCCTCTCTTATTTTTGTTCATTGTTTATATCTACATGTAAATAAATATGTTACTTTTAATAATATGTTCCTCTTATTCTTGTTCATTGTTTATATCTACATGTAAATAAATATGTTACTTTTAATAATATGTTCCTCTCTTATTTTTGTTCATTGTTTGTATCTACATGTAAATAAATATGTTACTTTTAATAATATGTTCCTCTTATTCTTGTTCATTGTTTATATCTACATGTAAATAAATATGTTACTTTTAATAATATGTTCCTCTCTTATTCTTGTTCATTGTTTATATCTACATGTAAATAAATATGTTACTTTTAATAATATGTTCCTCTCTTATTCTTGTTCATTGTTTATATCTACATGTAAATAAATATGTTACTTTTAATAATATGTTCCTCTCTTATTCTTGTTCATTGTTTATATCTACATGTAAATAAATATGTTACTTTTAATAATATGTTCCTCTCTTATTCTTGTTCATTGTTTATATCTACATGTAAATAAATATGTTACTTTTAATAATATGTTCCTCTCTTATTCTTGTTCATTGTTTATATCTACATGTAAATAAATATGTTACTTTTAATAATATGTTCCTCTCTTATTCTTGTTCATTGTTTATATCTACATGTAAATAAATATGTTACTTTTAATAATATGTTCCTCTCTTATTCTTGTTCATTGTTTATATCTACATGTAAATAAATATGTTACTTTTAATAATATGTTCCTCTCTTATTCTTGTTCATTGTTTATATCTACATGTAAATAAATATGTTACTTTTAATAATATGTTCCTCTCTTATTCTTGTTCATTGTTTATATCTACATGTAAATAAATATGTTACTTTTAATAATATGTTCCTCTCATTCTTGTTCATTGTTTATATCTACATGTAAATAAATATGTTACTTTTAATAATATGTTCCTCTCTTATTCTTGTTCATTGTTTATATCTACATGTAAATAAATATGTTACTTTTAATAATATGTTCCTCTCATTCTTGTTCATTGTTTATATCTACATGTAAATAAATATGTTACTTTTAATAATATGTTCCTCTCATTCTTGTTCATTGTTTATATCTACATGTAAATCAATATGTTACTTTTAATAATATGTTCCTCTCATTCTTGTTCATTGTTTATATCTACATGTAAATAAATATGTTACTTTTAATAATATGTTCCTCTCATTCTTGTTCATTGTTTATATCTGCATGTAAATAAATATGTTACTTTTAATAATATGTTCCTCTTAATCTTGTTCATTGTTTATATCTACATGTAAATAAATATGTTACTTTTAATAATATGTTCCTCTCTTATTCTTGTTCATTGTTTATATCTACATGTAAATAAATATGTTACTTTTAATAATATGTTCCTCTTAATCTTGTTCATTGTTTATATCTGCATGTAAATAAATATGTTACTTTTAATAATATGTTCCTCTCTTATTCTTGTTCATTGTTTATATCTACATGTAAATAAATATGTTACTTTTAATAATATGTTCCTCTGATTCTTGTTCATTGTTTATATCTACATGTAAATAAATATGTTACTTTTAATAATATGTTCCTCTTATTGTTGTTCATTGTTTATATCTACATGTAAATAAATATGTTACTTTTAATAATATGTTCCTCTCTTATTCTTGTTCATTGTTTATATCTACATGTAAATAAATATGTTACTTTTAATAATATGTTCCTCTTATTGTTGTTCATTGTTTATATCTACATGTAAATAAATATGTTACTTTTAATAATATGTTCCTCTCTTATTCTTGTTCATTGTTTATATCTACATGTAAATAAATATGTTACTTTTAATAATATGTTCCTCTTATTCTTGTTCATTGTTTGTATCTACATGTAAATAAATATGTTACTTTTAATAATATGTTCCTCTCTTATTCTTGTTCATTGTTTATATCTACATGTAAATAAATATGTTACTTTTAATAATATGTACCTCTCTTATTCTTGTTCATTGTTTATATCTACATGTAAATAAATATGTTACTTTTAATAATATGTTCCTCTCTTATTCTTGTTCATTGTTTATATCTACATGTAAATAAATATGTTACTTTTAATAATATGTTCCTCTTATTCTTGTTCATTGTTTATATCTACATGTAAATAAATATGTTACTTTTAATAATATGTTCCTCTCTTATTCTTGTTCATTGTTTATATCTACATGTAAATAAATATGTTACTTTTAATAATATGTTCCTCTTATTCTTGTTCATTGTTTATATCTACATGTAAATAAATATGTTACTTTTAATAATATGTTCCTCTTATTCTTGTTCATTGTTTATATCTACATGTAAATAAATATATTACTTTTAATAATATGTTCCTCTCTTATTCTTGTTCATTGTTTATATCTACATGTAAATAAATATGTTACTTTTAATAATATGTTCCTCTTATTCTTGTTCATTGTTTATATCTACATGTAAATAAATATGTTACTTTTAATAATATGTTCCTCTCTTATTCTTGTTCATTGTTTGTATCTTCATGTAAATAAATATGTTACTTTTAATAATATGTTCCTCTCTTATTCTTGTTCATTGTTTATATCTTCATGTAAATAAATATGTTACTTTTAATAATATGTTCCTCTTATTCTTGTTCATTGTTTATATCTGCATGTAAATAAATATGTTACTTTTAATAATATGTTCCTCTCTTATTCTTGTTCATTGTTTATATCTTCATGTAAATAAATATGTTACTTTTAATAATATGTTCCTCTCATTCTTGTTCATTGTTTATATCTACATGTAAATAAATATGTTACTTTTAATAATATGTTCCTCTCTTATTCTTGTTCATTGTTTGTATCTTCATGTAAATAAATATGTTACTTTTAATAATATGTTCCTCTCTTATTCTTGTTCATTGTTTATATCTTCATGTAAATAAATATGTTACTTTTAATAATATGTTCCTCTTATTCTTGTTCATTGTTTATATCTGCATGTAAATAAATATGTTACTTTTAATAATATGTTCCTCTCATTCTTGTTCATTGTTTATATCTACATGTAAATAAATATGTTACTTTTAATAATATGTTCCTCTTAATCTTGTTCATTGTTTATATCTACATGTAAATAAATATGTTACTTTTAATAATATGTTCCTCTTATTTTTGTTCATTGTTTATATCTACATGTAAATAAATATGTTACTTTTAATAATATGTTCCTCTCATTCTTGTTCATTGTTTATATCTGCATGTAAATAAATATGTTACTTTTAATAATATGTTCCTCTTATTTTTGTTCATTGTTTATATCTACATGTAAATAAATATGTTACTTTTAATAATATGTTCCTCTTATTTTTGTTCATTGTTTATATCTACATGTAAATAAATATGTTACTTTTAATAATATGTTCCTCTCATTCTTGTTCATTGTTTATATCTGCATGTAAATAAATATGTTACTTTTAATAATATGTTCCTCTTAATCTTGTTCATTGTTTATATCTACATGTAAATAAATATGTTACTTTTAATAATATGTTCCTCTTATTCTTGTTCATTGTTTATATCTACATGTAAATAAATATGTTACTTTTAATAATATGTTCCTCTCTTATTCTTGTTCATTGTTTGTATCTTCATGTAAATAAATATGTTACTTTTAATAATATGTTCCTCTCTTATTCTTGTTCATTGTTTATATCTTCATGTAAATAAATATGTTACTTTTAATAATATGTTCCTCTTATTCTTGTTCATTGTTTATATCTGCATGTAAATAAATATGTTACTTTTAATAATATGTTCCTCTCTTATTCTTGTTCATTGTTTATATCTTCATGTAAATAAATATGTTACTTTTAATAATATGTTCCTCTCATTCTTGTTCATTGTTTATATCTACATGTAAATAAATATGTTACTTTTAATAATATGTTCCTCTCTTATTCTTGTTCATTGTTTGTATCTTCATGTAAATAAATATGTTACTTTTAATAATATGTTCCTCTCTTATTCTTGTTCATTGTTTATATCTTCATGTAAATAAATATGTTACTTTTAATAATATGTTCCTCTTATTCTTGTTCATTGTTTATATCTGCATGTAAATAAATATGTTACTTTTAATAATATGTTCCTCTCATTCTTGTTCATTGTTTATATCTACATGTAAATAAATATGTTACTTTTAATAATATGTTCCTCTTAATCTTGTTCATTGTTTATATCTACATGTAAATAAATATGTTACTTTTAATAATATGTTCCTCTTATTTTTGTTCATTGTTTATATCTACATGTAAATAAATATGTTACTTTTAATAATATGTTCCTCTCATTCTTGTTCATTGTTTATATCTGCATGTAAATAAATATGTTACTTTTAATAATATGTTCCTCTTATTTTTGTTCATTGTTTATATCTACATGTAAATAAATATGTTACTTTTAATAATATGTTCCTCTTATTTTTGTTCATTGTTTATATCTACATGTAAATAAATATGTTACTTTTAATAATATGTTCCTCTCATTCTTGTTCATTGTTTATATCTGCATGTAAATAAATATGTTACTTTTAATAATATGTTCCTCTTAATCTTGTTCATTGTTTATATCTACATGTAAATAAATATGTTACTTTTAATAATATGTTCCTCTTATTCTTGTTCATTGTTTATATCTACATGTAAATAAATATGTTACTTTTAATAATATGTTCCTCTTATTTTTGTTCATTGTTTATATCTACATGTAAATAAATATGTTACTTTTAATAATATGTTCCTCTCATTCTTGTTCATTGTTTATATCTGCATGTAAATAAATATGTTACTTTTAATAATATGTTCCTCTTAATCTTGTTCATTGTTTATATCTACATGTAAATCAATATGTTACTTTTAATAATATGTTCCTCTCATTCTTGTTCATTGTTTATATCTACATGTAAATAAATATGTTACTTTTAATAATATGTTCCTCTCATTCTTGTTCATTGTTTATATCTGCATGTAAATAAATATGTTACTTTTAATAATATGTTCCTCTTAATCTTGTTCATTGTTTATATCTACATGTAAATAAATATGTTACTTTTAATAATATGTTCCTCTCTTATTCTTGTTCATTGTTTATATCTACATGTAAATAAATATGTTACTTTTAATAATATGTTCCTCTTAATCTTGTTCATTGTTTATATCTGCATGTAAATAAATATGTTACTTTTAATAATATGTTCCTCTCTTATTCTTGTTCATTGTTTATATCTACATGTAAATAAATATGTTACTTTTAATAATATGTTCCTCTGATTCTTGTTCATTGTTTATATCTACATGTAAATAAATATGTTACTTTTAATAATATGTTCCTCTTATTGTTGTTCATTGTTTATATCTACATGTAAATAAATATGTTACTTTTAATAATATGTTCCTCTTATTGTTGTTCATTGTTTATATCTGCATGTAAATAAATATGTTACTTTTAATAATATGTTCCTCTCTTATTCTTGTTCATTGTTTATATCTACATGTAAATAAATATGTTACTTTTAATAATATGTTCCTCTGATTCTTGTTCATTGTTTATATCTACATGTAAATAAATATGTTACTTTTAATAATATGTTCCTCTTATTGTTGTTCATTGTTTATATCTACATGTAAATAAATATGTTACTTTTAATAATATGTTCCTCTCTTATTCTTGTTCATTGTTTATATCTACATGTAAATAAATATGTTACTTTTAATAATATGTTCCTCTCTTATTCTTGTTCATTGTTTATATCTGCATGTAAATAAATATGTTACTTTTAATAATATGTTCCTCTTATTCTTGTTCATTGTTTATATCTACATGTAAATAAATATGTTACTTTTAATAATATGTTCCTCTCTTATTCTTGTTCATTGTTTATATCTACATGTAAATAAATATGTTACTTTTAATAATATGTTCCTCTCTTATTCTTGTTCATTGTTTATATCTACATGTAAATAAATATGTTACTTTTAATAATATGTTCCTCTCTTATTCTTGTTCATTGTTTATATCTACATGTAAATAAATATGTTACTTTTAATAATATGTTCCTCTCTTATTCTTGTTCATTGTTTATATCTACATGTAAATAAATATGTTACTTTTAATAATATGTTCCTCTTATTCTTGTTCATTGTTTATATCTACATGTAAATAAATATGTTACTTTTAATAATATATTCCTCTTATTCTTGTTCATTGTTTATATCTACATGTAAATAAATATGTTACTTTTAATAATATGTTCTTCTTATTTTTGTTCATTGTTTATATCTACATGTAAATAAATATGTTACTTTTAATAATATGTTCCTCTCATTCTTGTTCATTGTTTATATCTACATGTAAATAAATATGTTACTTTTAATAATATGTTCCTCTTATTGTTGTTCATTGTTTATATCTACATGTAAATAAATATGTTACTTTTAATAATATGTTCCTCTCTTATTCTTGTTCATTGTTTATATCTACATGTAAATAAATATGTTACTTTTAATAATATGTTCCTCTCTTATTCTTGTTCATTGTTTATATCTACATGTAAATAAATATGTTACTTTTAATAATATGTTCCTCTGATTCTTGTTCATTGTTTATATCTACATGTAAATAAATATGTTACTTTTAATAATATGTTCCTCTCTTATTCTTGTTCATTGTTTATATCTACATGTAAATAAATATGTTACTTTTAATAATATGTTCCTCTGATTCTTGTTCATTGTTTGTATCTACATGTAAATAAATATGTTACTCTTAATAATATGTTCCTCTCTTATTCTTGTTCATTGTTTATATCTACATGTAAATCAATATGTTACTTTTAATAATATGTTCCTCTCTTATTCTTGTTCATTGTTTATATCTGCATGTAAATAAATATGTTACTTTTAATAATATGTTCCTCTTATTGTTGTTCATTGTTTATATCTACATGTAAATAAATATGTTACTTTTAATAATATGTTCCTCTTATTTTTGTTCATTGTTTATATCTACATGTAAATAAATATGTTACTTTTAATAATATGTTCCTCTCATTCTTGTTCATTGTTTATATCTACATGTAAATAAATATGTTACTTTTAATAATATGTTCCTCTCTTATTCTTGTTCATTGTTTGTATCTTCATGTAAATAAATATGTTACTTTTAATAATATGTTCCTCTCTTATTCTTGTTCATTGTTTATATCTTCATGTAAATAAATATGTTACTTTTAATAATATGTTCCTCTTATTCTTGTTCATTGTTTATATCTGCATGTAAATAAATATGTTACTTTTAATAATATGTTCCTCTTATTCTTGTTCATTGTTTATATCTACATGTAAATAAATATGTTACTTTTAATAATATGTTCCTCTTATTCTTGTTCATTGTTTATATCTACATGTAAATAAATATGTTACTTTTAATAATATGTTCCTCTCATTCTTGTTCATTGTTTATATCTACATGTAAATAAATATGTTACTTTTAATAATATGTTCCTCTCTTATTCTTGTTCATTGTTTATATCTGCATGTAAATAAATATGTTACTTTTAATAATATGTTCCTCTCTTATTCTTGTTCATTGTTTGTATCTACATGTAAATAAATATGTTACTTTTAATAATATGTTCCTCTTATTCTTGTTCATTGTTTATATCTACATGTAAATAAATATGTTACTTTTAATAATATGTTCCTCTTATTTTTGTTCATTGTTTATATCTACATGTAAATAAATATGTTACTTTTAATAATATGTTCCTCTTATTCTTGTTCATTGTTTATATCTACATGTAAATAAATATGTTACTTTTAATAATATGTTCCTCTCTTATTCTTGTTCATTGTTTATATCTACATGTAAATAAATATGTTACTTTTAATAATATGTTCCTCTTATTTTTGTTCATTGTTTATATCTACATGTAAATAAATATGTTACTTTTAATAATATGTTCCTCTTATTCTTGTTCATTGTTTATATCTACATGTAAATAAATATGTTACTTTTAATAATATGTTCCTCTCATTCTTGTTCATTGTTTATATCTACATGTAAATAAATATGTTACTTTTAATAATATGTTCCTCTCATTCTTGTTCATTGTTTATATCTACATGTAAATAAATATGTTACTCTTAATAATATGTTCCTCTTATTTTTGTTCATTGTTTATATCTACATGTAAATAAATATGTTACTTTTAATAATATGTTCCTCTCATTCTTGTTCATTGTTTATATCTACATGTAAATAAATATGTTACTTTTAATAATATGTTCCTCTTATTCTTGTTCATTGTTTATATCTACATGTAAATAAATATGTTACTTTTAATAATATGTTCCTCTCTTATTTTTGTTCATTGTTTATATCTACATCTAAATATGTTACTTTTAATAATATGTTCCTCTCTTATTCTTGTTCATTGTTTATATCTACATGTAAATAAATATGTTACTTTTAATAATATGTTCCTCTTATTTTTGTTCATTGTTTATATCTACATGTAAATAAATATGTTACTTTTAATAATATGTTCCTCTCTTATTTTTGTTCATTGTTTATATCTACATCTAAATATGTTACTTTTAATAATATGTTCCTCTCTTATTTTTGTTCATTGTTTATATCTACATGTAAATAAATATGTTACTTTTAATAATATGTTCCTCTCTTATTCTTGTTCATTGTTTATATCTACATGTAAATAAATATGTTACTTTTAATAATATGTTCCTCTCTTATTTTTGTTCATTGTTTATATCTACATCTAAATATGTTACTTTTAATAATATGTTCCTCTCATTCTTGTTCATTGTTTGTATCTACATGTAAATAAATATGTTACTTTTAATAATATATTCCTCTTATTCTTGTTCATTGTTTATATCTACATGTAAATAAATATGTTACTTTTAATAATATGTTCCTCTTATTTTTGTTCATTGTTTATATCTACATGTAAATAAATATGTTACTTTTAATAATATGTTCCTCTCTTATTTTTGTTCATTGTTTATATCTACATCTAAATATGTTACTTTTAATAATATGTTCCTCTTATTCTTGTTCATTGTTTATATCTACATGTAAATAAATATGTTACTTTTAATAATATGTTCCTCTCATTCTTGTTCATTGTTTATATCTACATGTAAATAAATATGTTACTTTTAATAATATGTTCCTCTTATTCTTGTTCATTGTTTATATCTACATGTAAATAAATATGTTACTTTTAATAATATGTTCCTTTCTTATTCTTGTTCATTGTTTATATCTACATGTAAATAAATATGTTACTTTTAATAATATGTTCCTCTCATTCTTGTTCATTGTTTATATCTACATGTAAATAAATATGTTACTTTTAATAATATGTTCCTCTCATTCTTGTTCATTGTTTATATCTACATGTAAATAAATATGTTACTTTTAATAATATGTTCCTCTTATTCTTGTTCATTGTTTATATCTACATGTAAATAAATATGTTACTTTTAATAATATGTTCCTTTCTTATTCTTGTTCATTGTTTATATCTACATGTAAATAAATATGTTACTTTTAATAATATGTTCCTCTCATTCTTGTTCATTGTTTATATCTACATGTAAATAAATATGTTACTTTTAATAATATGTTCCTCTCATTCTTGTTCATTGTTTATATCTACATGTAAATAAATATGTTACTTTTAATAATATGTTCCTCTCTTATTCTTGTTCATTGTTTATATCTGCATGTAAATAAATATGTTACTTTTAATAATATGTTCCTCTCATTCTTGTTCATTGTTTATATCTACATCTAAATATGTTACTTTTAATAATATGTTCCTCTCTTATTTTTGTTCATTGTTTATATCTACATGTAAATAAATATGTTACTTTTAATAATATGTTCCTCTTATTCTTGTTCATTGTTTATATCTACATGTAAATAAATATGTTACTTTTAATAATATATTCCTCTTATTCTTGTTCATTGTTTATATCTACATGTAAATAAATATGTTACTTTTAATAATATGTTCCTCTCATTCTTGTTCATTGTTTATATCTACATGTAAATAAATATGTTACTTTTAATAATATGTTCCTCTCATTCTTGTTCATTGTTTATATCTACATGTAAATAAATATGTTACTTTTAATAATATGTTCCTCTCTTATTCTTGTTCATTGTTTATATCTGCATGTAAATAAATATGTTACTTTTAATAATATGTTCCTCTCATTCTTGTTCATTGTTTATATCTACATGTAAATAAATATGTTACTTTTAATAATATGTTCCTCTCTTATTCTTGTTCATTGTTTATATCTACATGTAAATAAATATGTTACTTTTAATAATATGTTCCTCTTATTCTTGTTCATTGTTTATATCTACATGTAAATAAATATGTTACTTTTAATAATATATTCCTCTTATTCTTGTTCATTGTTTATATCTACATGTAAATAAATATGTTACTTTTAATAATATGTTCCTCTTATTTTTGTTCATTGTTTATATCTACATGTAAATAAATATGTTACTTTTAATAATATGTTCCTCTCTTATTTTTGTTCATTGTTTATATCTACATCTAAATATGTTACTTTTAATAATATGTTCCTCTCTTATTTTTGTTCATTGTTTATATCTACATGTAAATAAATATGTTACTTTTAATAATATGTTCCTCTTATTCTTGTTCATTGTTTATATCTACATGTAAATAAATATGTTACTTTTAATAATATGTTCCTTTCTTATTCTTGTTCATTGTTTATATCTACATGTAAATAAATATGTTACTTTTAATAATATGTTCCTCTCTTATTCTTGTTCATTGTTTATATCTGCATGTAAATAAATATGTTACTTTTAATAATATGTTCCTCTCTTATTCTTGTTCAATGTTTATATCTACATGTAAATCAATATGTTACTTTTAATAATATGTTCCTCTCTTATTCTTGTTCATTGTTTATATCTACATGTAAATAAATATATTACTTTTAATAATATGTTCCTCTTATTCTTGTTCATTGTTTATATCTGCATGTAAATAAAT
The DNA here is from genome assembly GCA_035222895.1 of Strongylocentrotus droebachiensis. NCBI lineage: Eukaryota > Metazoa > Echinodermata > Echinoidea > Camarodonta > Strongylocentrotidae > Strongylocentrotus > Strongylocentrotus droebachiensis. Next base: position 176,443 of record JAVYIG010001043.1, read on the forward strand.
ATGTTACTTTTAATAATATGTTCCTCTCTTATTCTTGTTCATTGTTTATATCTACATGTAAATAAATATGTTACTTTTAATAATATGTTCCTCTTATTCTTGTTCATTGTTTATATCTACATGTAAATAAATATATTACTTTTAATAATATGTTCCTCTCTTATTCTTGTTCATTGTTTATATCTACATGTAAATAAATATATTACTTTTAATAATATGTTCCTCTCTTATTCTTGTTCATTGTTTATATCTACATGTAAATAAATATATTACTTTTAATAATATGTTCCTCTTATTCTTGTTCATTGTTTATATCTTCATGTAAATAAATATGTTACTTTTAATAATATGTTCCTCTTATTCTTGTTCATTGTTTATATCTACATGTAAATAAATATGTTACTTTTAATAATATGTTCCTCTCATTCTTGTTCATTGTTTATATCTACATGTAAATAAATATGTTACTTTTAATAATATGTTCCTCTCTTATTCTTGTTCATTGTTTATATCTACATGTAAATAAATATATTACTTTTAATAATATGTTCCTCTCTTATTCTTGTTCATTGTTTATATCTACATGTAAATAAATATGTTACTTTTAATAATATGTTCCTCTCTTATTCTTGTTCATTGTTTATATCTTCATGTAAATAAATATGTTACTTTTAATAATATGTTCCTCTTATTCTTGTTCATTGTTTATATCTACATGTAAATAAATATGTTACTTTTAATAATATGTTCCTCTCTTATTCTTGTTCATTGTTTATATCTACATGTAAATAAATATGTTACTTTTAATAATATGTTCCTCTTATTCTTGTTCATTGTTTATATCTTCATGTAAATAAATATGTTACTTTTAATAATATGTTCCTCTTATTCTTGTTCATTGTTTATATCTTCATGTAAATCAATATGTTACTTTTAATAATATGTTCCTCTCTCATTCTTGTTCATTGTTTATATCTTCATGTAAATCAATATGTTACTTTTAATAATATGTTCCTCTTATTCTTGTTCATTGTTTATATCTACATGTAAATAAATATATTACTTTTAATAATATGTTCCTCTCTTATTCTTGTTCATTGTTTATATCTACATGTAAATAAATATATTACTTTTAATAATATGTTCCTCTCTTATTCTTGTTCATTGTTTATATCTACATGTAAATAAATATATTACTTTTAATAATATGTTCCTCTCTTATTCTTGTTCATTGTTTATATCTACATGTAAATAAATATATTACTTTTAATAATATGTTCCTCTCTTATTCTTGTTCATTGTTTATATCTACATGTAAATAAATATATTACTTTTAATAATATGTTCCTCTCTTTCTTGTTCATTGTTTATATCTACATGTAAATATGTTATATCGAGCTCTGCTCTTGCAGCTGAGTCTGGAATAAAGTCTTGAATAGTTGAATTGGTTTGAAATGTGAAAGAGACGGTGAGGAATCGATCAAAGTTGACCATGTATCATTTAAGTATTACTACTGCAGGGTTTTGGAGTCATCAAAATGAGAAGAAATTCGGCCCAATCTTGGTAAAAATACAAGCACTGTAGGCCTACACAGAAAGATGTATACGGGACTACAAAAACCTCGTCACCCTCGCGCTGCATCCACCATACCGGACTCACACCTGTGTATTATTTGTATAATAATCTAGTAGACTAACTTACCTGATCGAGCGAAATCCCACCATCATCATCCTCTCCACTCATTGTAACTGTTAAGTATACCCCCTAGCACACCGGCCTCCACACAACCCACACTACACAAGATGTGCTATATACATATACTCCACTTATACTTATACATTTATATATAGCGTCATTGCACTTGAACTATGTCAATAAAAGGCATTCTGGTAATAATTAATAGCCTTCGTTTAAAGCGTCTGAGCAATGTCTCCTGGAAATAGAAGGACATGTATTTGTCATTACAGTGGCAGATTCAGGGGAACCCGGGTTTTAAAAAGAAAAAGTATAACAGCACGATATGAAACATACAAATTGAATGATTTTTTTATTTAAACAAATAAAATAAAGAAAGTGAGTCAGTGGTAGAAGAAAACTAAAAAAAAATGTTTGTTCTTATATAGAAGCATACTGCTAGTTCAACAAAGCAAGGATATCCCTTTTGGTATAAAAAAAAATGGGAAAAACTGATCTGATCAAGTAATATCCTCCTTGATCTGATCGATTCCTTAATTCTCCCAACTATATTGTTACATTTAAATTACATGTCAGGTGAATGTAAATTATCACAAAGCAATGAATTGCCTCTATGTACTATTCCAGACATTTCAATGTTGAAATATTTCTAATGTCTTATTTTCATGGAAAAAACAATTACGCAGTTTTTTCATGAACTTTCAAAAATGTTACCGATTCACTTTAATCTTTTTTTAGTTTCTTTTATTTTTCTGTTATTATAATTCATTTTAGTGTTTCTGTTTCGAATGGGAATCATTTAATATCCGAAACGGCACGTCAATATGCTGATAGCCCTTCCTCCTTGTTTTAGACGTGTGCCCCCACCTGCCCCTGCCTGAGAATCCTTGACCCGCTCCCTGCTCTTGACGTCATAGCGCATAACAATGATCGGAAGTGACGTAGATTGGCAAACACTGACACTTTGGACCCAATAAAACTCTGAGACACGACGCATGTTTGTTTGTATTCAAATTCCTTTTAATATTTTCATATAAAAAAACAAATAAAACTTTTCATTTGTTCAATGTTTTAGATACAGAGAAAAAAAAACCTGGGTGTATTATTATTGCTGTGACGTCACATACACACACACCCACACAAATGCATAACAAACATTTTCAAGTTTACGGTAATAATTTCGTATGCCTCCTAAATACAATGGTCATAACAGTCCTATGAAAGGAGAAGGATAAAAAAGGGGGAAAAGAAGAAGAAACAGAAGTATGAGAGAGAGAGAGTAAGAAAACCAAAGGACACAGCAGAATAATTGGAATGCTCTAATTAGTTGGAAATTACTAAACAATGAGTAGCTATTGGAAATTAAGATTGATTTCTCCTTTTAGCATTAAGCATTCTAAGGAAATATAGACAAATTAATTTTTCACGACCGTGCCATAATTATTATTAGTTAAAAATTTAACTTTATTTGAAGGAGAAGAAAAATGTAAGTACTCATGTGTAAATTATAGTAACTGTTTTATAAGTGTATATAAGACTCCGATATTGTTTCTCACCCTTTTTTCTTTATATTTTACTTATTTACGAATAGTCTTAGAGTTGAGATTTTGCTTCCAAGTATTCTCTCTCTTATACTCTGCTGCTTTTTCTCCCCCTCTCCCGAAATGTTACTCCCTCCCACTTTCTCATTTCAAACTAGAACTGGACCAGTTCAAGTTCATTTTATTAAAAACCACACAAAACATGAAATAATCTTTAACATAAAAAAGAGACTGGTAATAGTGCATTAATCAACATAATCAACTTGATGACATCACAAAATGAATGTTTTTAAGAGCCCTTTAGAAGGTAAGCTTGTATAAAGTGGGGCCCTATGGTCAACAAAATACATACATTAACAATATGGCAAGTTGAAAAAGGAATGTAACGTATTCAAGGACGGAAATACTAAGCTACAGAATGTAGAACACATAAATACTCACAGACACACACGCGCGCGCACACAGGGAACATGTGATGAACCATCCAAACCGATGGCTCTTTTTCTTAAAGGATATTCGACAAAATAAAGATGTTTTCAGATCACAATTTATTGTTTAAGTATTATATTTGGTCGTTGAGACTTCTATTTCAAACTTTGAAAAAATTGAGGACCTCTCATACTTTCATTTAAACTAAGGACATACATGACTTCAGGTACTCCTAATTATTTTCTTTGGGGACCGAGGACACACCCACTTATAAAAGATTTCCCCATGGGAATCGAGGACACAAACAGATTACTGTATATAGGTTGTAATGAGCTTAGTATGCTCTTTCCACTGGAACCGAGGACAAACACAGCTTCCGAAAGGTGTCTAATACCCCTACATAGCCCATCACTACAATGCGTCTTAAAGGTAATACACAGTTTTGGGGAAATTGTGAAAATTGGGTGGATAGTGATTTTTTACAATTTTTATATATTTTGATGCCCCTGTGGATGTAGAATAAGCACTAGAAAATTTAGCCCCTAAAACACTTTTTGATAAATTTCAAATAGCGCCTACGGCCGTACAATGGTAACTGCGACCATGACAATCTCAGAGTATGTAGTATAATTTCCAAACGGGAATAGCTAATCTGTCGATTTTAGTCAAGAAACATCGTTTTATAGCTGAATTAATATATTGACCTTGAGAGGGAGCTGTAGAACATAAAGAGTTTATTATTTACAATTTCATAATTCTAGACTCGATTTCAACCGCGACAACGATCCCTGAATATTGTAGGATCGCATATGCTTCCAATATGTTCATTTGAATCAAATTCATGACCCCATACCAAAACTTTGTAATACCTTTAAAACCCAATAACGTATTAAGGCTTCTGTACTAGTACGTCGGTATAAAGTGCATCTTACCTATACGTGGTTATAGACCAAGGTCGAGTTTAACTGAATCAGTATAGAATACAAACCATACTGGAACGGTTGTGTTTTACATTTGACACACAAAAAGGTTGAGAAACCTTTCGTTAGTAGTAAAGTTGTAAAGTTGTAAAAAAGGTCCTCTGGTAAAACTGTGGGCAAATTGAGCGTTGAGGGAGTACTTCATTCATTATGTTTGTTTGTTTGTTTTTATTTCCGAAATCCATATATACATACAAGTTTAAAAAACATACATATAAAACACATTTCAAACGATAAGAAAGTAAGTAAATGTGTAAAGTATAGACAAACGGTTGGATAGCCTATTTCAGAACCATTTTCAAAATGGTCCTGTTCTTCCATGGGGTCCAAAACTAAAAATCATATTAATTTACATACAATATCAATTGTTATAAAAATCATAGTAATTTACCAATACACTACCCCCCCCCCCCCCTTATTGATCCCCCTAACCTCACCACCCACCCCCACCCCCCCCCGCCACCCTCTCGTTACTGCCAACCCCTCCCGCTACCCTTTCCCAAGTCATCCAGTGTATATTATCTCTGTCATAACATATCAAACTAAACTTTTCATTTCTTTATTAAATATAGCCAAACTTCTTGATTGTCGAATGTGCATAGACAACCATTATACAATTTACTTCCGCGATACAGAAACGTACGCTTACAATTCTGTGTTTTCGGTTTAGGCAAAAATAAATTAGTACTTCTAAGGGCATATAGTTAGTAGTCTTAACAATAAACTTCTCTTTCAAATAAACAGTTGCTAAATCGTGAAATATTTTATACATCAAAGTATAACTGTGCCTAACTTGTCTATTTTCTAACATTTTCCAATTTAAATATATCATGAATTTCACTAATTGGTTTATGTTCAGATAATCTATATTTAAGAATAATTCTACCAGCCCTGTTCGGTAATTTTTGTAACATGTCTACTTGAGACTTAGTGCCCGAATGCCATACCACGTCACCATAATCAAAATGTGGCATTATTGCGGCATTATATTCAAGTTTTAACCCAGTCTCATTAACATAGTTACGCAACCTTCCTCAGAAACTAATCTTCTTTCCAACCTTTTTACATAATTCACCAGTGTGTACATTCCATTTTAATTCACAATCAGTAAAAATACCTACTTGAACAATATCATTATCATTAATTTTTAAGTTCAGCCTACTGTGTCTGTTCACCATATATTTAGTGCCTATCAGCATACTAACAGTCTTAGTACAATTTATTTTCAACTTATTACAATTCATCCAAGAATATAACTTATGCAATTTAATATTCAAAACATTTTCAATATTACAAGGGTCTTTATCTGAATAATATATAACGGTGTCATCTGCATTTTTCAAAACAAGAGGGCATATCATCAATAAATATAAGAAATACAGCTTTTTCTGTTCAATGTCTTGTAGTTGAATTCCATCATGAGCTGTTATTTTTCTTCGCCATCCTCATACATGATGGCCATGTAGATGCCCAGGCAGAGTATACAGGGGCAACATAGCAGCTGAATGAAATACAGAACGAGAAAAATGAATAAACGGATTGATTAAAAAAGATATAAATGTATATGATGATGTTAATAATTATCATCATCATAATAATAATAATTATAATAGAAATACTGATGATAATAGTAGTAGGCCTACTGAAAGGCTTAAAGGGAGGGTAGCCTGACGAGACTACGTGTCTTTTCCGTGGCCTGACTCGGGGCAAATCGGGTATAATACGACTACGGAGGACGCGACCGCAGCAGTCACGTGCGTGCAACATACATATTATTATTTTCATTATAATCTGGCAAACCATTCGCCCATCTGGATGGAGAGTGGCAGATATAGCTTAATGTATTTAAAAACGACATTAGGTGTGCTGCAAGGGACTCGAACCGCGGACCCTGTGATCCACAGTCCGGAATATGGACTGACTCTTCTGTGACTCATTTGCACGCAATATTTGTATACAATTTACCTCACATGGCACACGGCAAATCCATTGATGATTTTCTTCTCCCCTTCTCCTGCAGAAAGGCAGCAATTTCCCCCATATATTCAAAGTGCACACGAAACAAAGTAGAGGGCGGATCATGCAAGGGGAGAAAACAGTGATAAATAATGATTTTCGTAATAAGAACGAGTAAAATGATAATTTATATCGAAATAATATTTTGAAGATAAACGTTCAATACATGTGTATTTATTCCATGAGCTTTGTCTGGGGGGTTCTAGGACAATTACCCCCTGGGCATTCACCCCCCGGAAAATTACCCCCCGGAAAACTACCCCCCAAGGACAATTACCCCCCGGAAAATTACCCCCCGGAGAATTACCCCCCGAGGACAATTACCCCCCAAGGACAATTACCCCCCGGAAAATTACCCCCCGGAGAATTACCCCCCGAGGACAAATACCCCCCAAGGACAATTACCCCCCGGAAAATTACCCCCCGGAGAATTACCCCCCGAGGACAACTACCCCCCAGGACAATTACCCCCCAAGGACAATTACCCCCCGGAAAACTACCCCCCGAAGACAATAACCCCCCGAGGACAACTACCCCCCGAGGACAATTACCCCCCGGAAAACTACCCCCCGAGGACAATTACCCCCGAGGACAACTACCCCCTGAGGACAACTACCCCCGAGAACCCCCGAAGGACAATTAGCCCCCGGAAAACTACCCCCCCCCCCGAGGACAACTACCCCCCTTGGAAAATTACCCGCCGAGGACAATTACCCGCCCCGAGGACAACTACCCCCACCCCCTTGAGGACAATCAGGATTCAATAGCAAAAGACGATCTGACACATTGAGAGATGTTGTGAAGGCTACGAGCCCATACAATCCCGTGCATGAACCCACATTTGTTCAAATACTTACGCGTGATCATCCTCATTACTACACATTTTCCTTTGACTATAATGTATGCAACACCTGGTAGTTTTAGGGAATTGTTCAGCGCGTCTCAAAATGCATAAAAATACATTTCTCTTGAGCAGCGTTATTTCAACTTTTTGTTAGACACAGTGCCCTCTTAAATGAAAACTATTTATTTTGCATCACTCTGGCACTCGTCAAGTGCTATGTACACACGTATGGGCACATTTGATTCTTGATTTATCGAACGAGCAAGAAAAAAAAGGACAAGATTTTTTCAAAATGGTAAAACATAATGATGTAATCAACACACTAGAAAAGATTTAAGATACTGTGTCCGGGCACCTCGCCGCCGAATGTACACGAATATAAAGTGATATATTCGGTCATGACCTTGATACACGAATATGAGGATATTCGGGCCTCTCGTTGCCTTGATTTATCATGTTTATAAATATAATGAGAGTGTGGTAACAATTTAATTTCGAAATAAAAGATATATATTCGCAAAATATTGTCAGCGAGCGAGGAAGAAAGACATTTTATAATTTTTGTTACATTTTTTTTTCTCATGAAAATAAATACTCTTACCGTTTCTGATATTTTTTTCCTCACAAAATCAACGTTTTCCAAAGAAATGTTGTTATGTAACTAACATTCTCTTGCGGCACCCTAGTTGAAAAACGCTTCTCTGGAATTACAAAATCATTGAGATGAATGTACCAGAGAGCGGATACTTATTTTTAATATGGCACCGTGCATACCATATATTTAACTTGACTGCAATTTTTATTTCAAAATAAATTACAGTACAAGAAAACATATTTTAGTTCACCATGACAACAGAAATATATATATATATATATATATATATATATTTATACATTACATTACATCTATAAACATGAAGAAAACCTTAATTTTGGAATAGATCATGGATGAGGGCCCATTATACATACAAAGACAAATATACGATCAGCTGATTAGAAAAGTTACAGAGGATGCATAAATAATGAAATCTTACATCCTAATTTCTTTGTTGTGCCATTTTGGGGGAGACTGGCTGTAACGAGCACTCGTCTGCGCGCAATGTATTGTTAAATTTCTAAGAAATGTAAATTCCGTACTTTTATTTGATACATGCGTCTTCTGGCAATTGACCTTGATTCAATACATGTGGCATATTAAGTCAAACTTCACAAGGATGAAATGGAGGTAGTGGATGTTTCTAGCTTTCATATGGCCTGGAGTTTGAAGAAGTTTCACCAATTAAAAATTAGAAAATAATGATTTGTTGAAGGTGCAAACACAAATATGCAACTCCGTGACGTGTCTTGGGAGCTCCCCGCCTATTTGCACTGTAGTACTAGAAACTATTCCTTAACAATTTTTTTCTCATACATTCACATAAAATATAATCAAATATGATTATTGCAAATATGGTTATACACAACCCCTGTACGAAACAAATCTATTCCGTCATAAATAAATTAAAATCCTCGGGGGTAATTGTCCTCAGGGGGTAGTTGTACTCGGGGGTAATTGTCCTCGGGGGGTAATTCTCCGGGGGGTAATTTTCCGGGGGGTAGTTGTCCTCGGGGGGTAATTGTCCTCGGGGGTAGTTGTCCTCGGGGGGTAATTGTCCTCGGGGGGTAGTTGTCCTCGGGGGGTAATTCTCCGGGGGGTAATTTTCCGGGGGGTAGTTGTCCTCGGGGGGTAATTGTCCTCGGGGGGTAATTCTCCGGGGGGTAATTTTCCGGGGGGTAATTGTCCTTTGGGGGTAATTGTCCTTGGGGGGTAATTCTCCGGGGGGTAAATTTCCAGGGGGTAATTGTCCGTGGGGGGTAGTTTTCCGGGGGGTAGTTTTCCGGGGGGTGATTGCCCAGGGGGTAATTGTCCTGATACGTGTCTGGGGCTGTCTTATTCTCAAGCAATCTGTTTACAAGAAAAGTCCTTCTTCCGCCAAAAATTGATAATGTTTGATGAAATGTAGTATTCATGATAGTTTATCATTACTAATAACAATAATATTGGATTATTATATAGCGCACGTATCGACCTTGCAAGGTCCTCAAGGCGCTCCAACATTACCCGGCTATGCTAGGCTGCCGATTTCGACGCTCACAGCATTTAAAGGATGTCCTTCCTACCGGTACACCTGGGCGGAGAGTGGCAAATATAGATCAATGTCTTGCCAAAGGACATTAGTGTCCAGGGGCGGATCTAGCTTTTTGCTAAGGGGGGGGGGGGGTTTGACCAAAATAATGACCATGCGGAGCATCGTCCACGAGCCGCGAAGCGGCGACCCGATTTTTTTTGGGGTGTTTATTTGAACCCCGTAAGTGATGTTTTCCTGGCATCTATTAACACGATGGAGACCATAAAAAGCAGTGCATGATAACGTCTTTTTAAATCAAGTAACAGTTTAATACACAGTTATATCCAGAGTTATCATGTGTTTGGTTAAGTTACCAGATGAGTTGAATATCTTCTCACAATATTTGCACTTGAAAGGGTTTCTCTCCAGCGTGCGTTCTTTTTTTTCTTCTTTTTTTTCCCTTTTTTTTTAGGGGGGGGGGCGCCCAAGGGGGGGGGGTTAAACCCCCTAAACCCCCCGTAGATCCGCGCCTGGTGTCGCAGCGGGACTCGAACCAAACTCGACACGCGGACCTTCGTTATATGATTTCGTTTAGGAAAATTACAATTGTTATATATATATTTGCTTATTTATGATTTATTGTCAGAAAAATACTTATCAGGTGCCGGGCTGTATATCGTACAGACCACCTTATAATTGTATTTTATATTACTATTGCCATCGAAAAACTGTGTACTTATATGAATGCAGAAGACAATCGATTCAAATCTAATCAAATCAAATAACCCTTGCTATATACGATTTTTTAATTTTTTATATGATCACTTTCTTCTAATTGTATACGCACCTCCTCTCTTCTTCTCTTCTCTTCTTTCCCTTCTCTTCTTCTTCTTCTTCCTCAGCAGTATCTACTTCTGAGGCCAGCATGGGTGGTGTGGTAACGTCGTCATGTTGTACATTAACCTGGAAGAATGTTATGTAAGTACAGACAACGAATAATTAAAACAAAAATTATCATAATTTTGTTAGCCTATAGAAGCCGCATCTCACTATCTTCACTGCTATTACATGTATGTACAAATGTGTAGAACAGGTGAATATGCATGTGACACCGTTATACACATTTTTACATAAATGCAGTGAAGGGATGCTCCTTTGTCTACCACAGCAATTGTTGAGGATAGAATGAGGAACTGTATATTTTGTCCTCTTTCTTTGTCCGTCATGTTCATAGTATCTCCACCATATTTTAAACGGTCTTCTCAAAATTATTGTTCCATCACGTATATTATACGGGCAATACTAATTGCCAATACCTCCCTGGTTCCAATACCCGTTACGGTGATCGGGGTATGGCGGGGGCGTCGCTTCGTAGCCCCAAATAATTTAGAAGGTAATATAACATTTATTTGTTGTTGTACAAATGCCATTTCTGGTACAGGGCTTCCTTAGGACCTACTGAACGATATTAGGGTAGGAGTCCCGGCCACGCCCCCGTCCCACACCCTTCTATGATATTTTTGCTGGGGGCCCCCACCCTAATATCGTTCAGTAGATTCTAAGGAAGCCCTGTACTAAAAATTGTGCTTTTATCCGGCAAGTAACGATAATCGATAAATTTGACGTAAGCCACCTGACTTAACTAAGCCACTGCTCTAGCTATCGTCTGAGTGCGCACGCACGTTATCAATTCACAGTCTGTTTACGAGCTAGGCCATTGTTACCGCGATCGTCTGTACTGTGTGCACACGTTATTTCATATGAAGGTTGCAGATTAACAGTGTAAGATATTGTCATGCTTGCTTGTCCATTCATTTCATATAAAACAAATAATACACAGGTTTTCGTTCGTGACGTTATGGCAATCGATGCAGCGCTATTCGGGTATTCACAATGGCACACAAATACACTCGGTTAATACGCCTCGCGTGAACGCCTCGTGAGTTGTATTGCACCATAGACCTCAAAGCGCTGTATCGACCATAACGAACTCACATGCACCTGTGTAGTGAAACATATCTAGTAGACTCATGATATTTACCTGATCGAGCGGAATTCCACCATCATCATCCTCTCCACTCATTGTACCTGTAGTAGGTCCATGGTATTCCCCAGAGTATGGCCTCCACACACACTACACAAGATGTGCAATTTAATTATACTTATTATATAGACCTACTCCTCATAATAGCGTCATTGCATTTGAACCAGGAAGCCGTAACTACGTCAATATAATTAATAGCCTTTGTTCAAAGCGTCTGAGCTATGTCTCCTGGATATGAAAGGACATGCACTTGTCTTTACAGTTGCAGATCAAGGGGGCACCATATTTATTTATTTATTTATTTATTCATTCATTTTTTAAAATTATTATTATTATTATTTTATTTTTGTATTCCTTATTTCTGTTTTATTTTCTATTTGTATTGGGGGAGGGGGGGGGGATAATGATTGACCCATCAGATTTTTTGTTTTCCTTTTCATTCATGCATTTTTTTTCATTCCACTGCACGGCAGCATACAAATACAACCGAAGACTCTGGAAGTGACAAGCCAAAATAAAGATGTGAATCAATATTTACAATTTTGTAGAACCAAAGTACAGGTTCAACTAAAATTACAAAGACGTTAGAAAAGAAAATGGAATTGTGATTTGAACTCACCGGAAAACTGGAATTAAGGAGACTGGAAATGATCCAACTTGAAATGTCTTCTCGACGAACTCACTACGTAGTCTCGACGAATGAAAAACTCTGTCAATTCAACAAGGCAAAATGCAATACACAATCTTATCGGAAACTTCGGCGAGAACCGAAACTATCAGGAATATATATACAATAAATGTGCTCAGAAACAAAATGGCTGCCTCTGGCTAGCCCAAGCGTAACCGAAGAAAAAGAATGCAAAGCCTACTTGGCGAATTAACAAATGAAGACTCGGATTTAATCCAGCGAAGAAAAGAAATACTACCGCAGACGATTAAATAGACCGAGAAAAATACAACGTCGCAAAAATCGTACGCGATATGTATGAAGTAAGGAAAATGACTAAAACCGTAGACACGTGTAGCTCTGGTGAGTACATACGGGATGAGTGGCGATAATCACGCTGCTTAGCCAAAAACACAAGACTATGGAACGCCGTGATTGGCGCTAAAAGAAAAACAAACCATGGAGACCACAAATGTCATATCACAGGTGCACGTAATTTATTATACAAAAAGGAAGTGCCGATATAAAAGTTTGCTGACCCCACAATAAATGGGTGTATGGAACGCTACATAGTCCCCCTCTAGATTGGACTTGGAAAAAGGAAACAATCGATACCCAAATATATACATGGTAGCTTCAACTAACTGCAAAATACTGGACATACCGAGCAGGCCAACGTACGTGTCTCCAACACCGAGTAGTCTTCACTGGAAGAGGAGAAGGAATGGGAAGATCTGCCGACTTGGAAGGTTAGCTTCATTCGGATTACTGGCGGATAACACATCGTCGAGAACCATAGATGATTTGTCAACACTCGCAAATTCCTCCTCGATGTAGGCTGGTTTCAATCTGTCGATGCTGACAGTATCATGTCTCCTACCCAAGTTCAAGGTAAAAAACTTGCCATCTCGACTGACTACCCCAAAGGGTCCATCGTAAGGAGGCTGCAGTGGTGCCTTTACAGCATCGTGACGGACAAACACATGGGAACAATGAGAGAGATCAGAATGCACGTGCGACTGTCGCTGGGTACGACGAGTAGATTGAGGTCGCAGTTCGCTCATCTGCTTTCTCAACCTGTCGACATAATCGCTGAGATCCACAACACCGCTAGCCTGACTGGGTGCTACAAATTGCCCTGGTAACCGAATGGTGGTTCCATAGACAAGTTCTGATGCACAACAACCCAAATCAAACTTCACTGCAGTACGAATACCTTCTGCGTCGATGTGGTGTCCTAAGAAGACAAGGGAGTTCACACCAAACACACACTTCGCTGGATTGATCACCATTCCATAGTCATGAAGGCGAGTGAAAAGAAGCCGAAGATGCTCTTCATGCTCCTTCTCGGATGCACTAGCGACTAGAATGTCATCTATATACACAAAAATGAACGGCAAACCCCTTACTATCTCGTTCATCAAACGCTGGAATGACTGGGCGGCATTTCGAAGCCCGAATGGCATACGTGTAAACTCGAAAAGGCCAAAAGGTGTAGTTATCGCCGTCTTCGGTACATCAGCTGGTTCCACGGGAATCTGATGATAGGCCTTCACTAGATCGATTTTCGAGAAAATCGTCTTACCCGCCAATGATGCAGTGAAATCTTGAATATGTGGAACAGGATATCGATCTGGGACAGTCTGAGTGTTCAAGGCCCGATAATCTCCACATGGCCGCCAGTCACCTGGGGTAGATTTCGGGACCATATGGAGAGGTGAAGACCAATTGCTGGATGATGGTCGGATAATTCCAAGTTCCTGCATGTGCTCGAATTCTGACCGCGCAACCTTTAAACGATCAGCAGCCAATCGACGGGGACGAGAGTAAGCCGGTGGTCCGGACGTAACAATATGATGTGTCACGGTATGCTTCACAGCCTTGTAATGAAAATCCAGATGAGTTATGTCGGGAAACTCTCCCAAAATGGCGGCATACCTATCACTGCCCTGACTTGATGGTTGTGAAAACATAGGGCTGACAACTTGTGTGTGACGAGGAGCACGAATGCCATTGATCATGAGTCTCGTTGTGGAATCAAGGAGTCTCCGATGACGAACATCCACCACGAGGCCAAACTCATTCAAAAAATCTGCCCCAATGATGGGTATAGGGAGGTCTGCCACCCAAAAAATAAAACGAAAAGTCCGTCTAAGGCCCAAATCCAAAGTAAGAGAACGCTCACCATTTGTAGGTATCTGTGTCTTGTTGACAGCCTGGAGAAAAATGTCTGACTTGGAAAGTTGTCGCCTATCCTGGGCTGAAGGTGGAATGACGCTGACTTCCGCCCCGGTGTCAACTAAGAATTTGATGCCACTGGCCTTATCATGAATGAAGAAAAGGCGACTAGAGTGTGGAGTGCCCAAGGAAGTAGTCGCCCCTATTCCCGGGCTGCGTCGTTTCCCGAAAGAGGTCGATGACTCGATGAACAAGGACTGACACACTTGCGGGCCTTGTCACCGTATGCCCAATGATACCAATACTCACTGCCAGCATGGTCCAGGTGACGGCTAGGACTTCTCGACTGAGATGGGCGTCGCCTCGAAGGGTTGTTACCTCTACCGGCTCTAGAGTTGCTGCGGCTACGCCGATCATTTAACGAAGAAGTCAGCGCTTGAACTTGAACAGACAGCTGTGCGACTTGCGCTGACAAGCGCTGGACTTCGTCAGTATGAGAATGCGACTGAGATTGAGTTGGAAGAAGATGGGTAGGACTCGAAGGGCGAGGGGTTAGTACACTAGTGCTAGCAACCGAAAGTGGAGACGCAACTTCTAAAACCCGGTCTGCCAAATCAGCTAAATGTTGAATGTCCATTGTATCTGTACAGGAAGCCAACACCACCCTAACACTACTGGGTAATCGCTGCAGGAATAACTCTCTCAATATACTCCCCTCTAAAGCCGAGTCTCCGAGCAACTGCCGCATCCGGCGAAGGAGCTGTGAGGGCTTTCTATCTCCAAGTTCTTCGGCGATTAAAAGCTGATGTAGGCGCCTCTGCTCGGAATCACTAGTACGCTTAATAAGTTCCGCCTTCAACTTATCATACCGGTCTTGGGCTGGAGGAGAAATGATAAAATCTCTCACCTCCTGGGCTATCTCGGGTTGTAATGATGAGATTACATGAGCATACTTAGTCTCCTGTTGAGTGATTCTCCTTGTCAAAAACTGGGCCTCAACCTGTGCGAACCACAAGGCCGGGTCGCCAGGCCAATATGGGGGAAGCTTCAAACCAAAAGCTGTGACGGATGCGCCTTGAGTGGCTGGCGCCGAGTCAACATTACTAGAAACTGAACTCCCAGGACCAGGTTGCTCCTTATCGTCGTTCATAATGACAAACAGACAACGAAATTCCCACAAAAATAAATCACGTCGGGGTCACCAATGTAGAACCAAAGTACAGGTTCAACTAAAATTACAAAGACGTGAGAAAAGAAAATGGAATTGTGATTTGAACTCACCGGAAAACTGGAATTAAGGAGACTGGAAATGATCCAACTTGAAATGTCTTCTCGACGAACTCACTACGTAGTCTCGACGAATGAAAAACTCTGTCAATTCAACAAGGCAAAATGCAATACACAATCTTATCGGAAACTTCGGCGAGAACCGAAACTATCAGGAATATATATACAATAAATGTGCTCAGAAACAAAATGGCTGCCTCTGGCTAGCCCAAGCGTAACCGAAGAAAAAGAATGCAAAGCCTACTTGGCGAATTAACAAATGAAGACTCGGATTTAATCCAGCGAAAAAAAGAAATACTACCGCAGACGATTAAATAGACCGAGAAAAATACAACGTCGCAAAAATCGTACGCGATATGTATGAAGTAAGGAAAATGACTAAAACCGTAGACACGTGTAGCTCTGGTGAGTACATACGGGATGAGTGGCGATAATCACGCTGCTTAGCCAAAAACACAAGACTATGGAACGCCGTGATTGGCGCTAAAAGAAAAACAAACCATGGAGACCACAAATGTCATATCACAGGTGCACGTAATTTATTATACAAAAAGGAAGTGCCGATATAAAAGTTTGCTGACCCCACAATAAATGGATGTATGGAACGCTACAATTTCAATACAAAATGTTTTCAATATTGGGTGTTGCCATCAAGATTCAGTGCGTCATTTAAAGTTTACGTCTCCGCCTCGTTTGGTCGACCAATTGATATATTTACAAATCCATAATGTTCAAATTGCTCAGGTTTAATTAATTTGTGCATAACCATTTCATTTTTTTAATTTTAATCAAAATGCTTTCCATATATGGGGTGTTTACATCAAGATCAGAGCGTCGTTTAAAATATACATCTTCGCCTCGTTTGGTCGACCAATTTACATATTTACAAATCCAATTGCTCAGGGTATGTAGTACATTTTTGATTAACCAGGTTTCCGTAGTCCCATCCACGGATGTTTGAATAGTTTAAACAAAATAAGAAAATTATTTACTTCAAAATTACGACAAAGACTTCGGGTACAATTATGTATAAATGCATGAAAATTTGTTTAGCAAAGTTTTATTCCTGTGAATATTCGTTCCGTACATTTTTGTTTATTCCGGTACGTAGCAGGATTGTACACATTTTTGATTATCATTATGATACACAGGGACAAATATTCATCAACATTAACGTCCTCGATGCATTGCTTAAAAAGTATTACAGCACGATACAGGACTAAATAAAACTCTGAGACACAACGCATGCTTGTTTGTATTCAAATTCCTTTTAATATTTTCATATAAAAACCCAAATGAAACTGTTCAGTTGTTCAATGTTTTATATACAGAGAAAGAAAAACTTTATGTATTATTATTGCTGTGACGTAACACATACTACATTTTGTTTTCATTTTTTTTAATTCCTCCAATATATAATAAAATAAAAACGTTTTCAATATTGATTGCTTATACATCAACAAAAACATAATTAAACAACAAATCATATGCAGTATATATAACTGAGCTAAAATTGAAAGTAAACTTAAAGTACATAAACATTAAGTTATAAGTCAATTGTGCATATTATCCACACACACACGTGCGCGCCCACACCCACATACATTATCAAGTTTACGGTAATAATTGCTTAGGCCTCCTAAATACAATGTTAATATAAACGGTCCAATGTAAAGGGGAGGATAAAAAAGGAAAGAAATAGAGGAGAAAAGGGAGCAAGAGAGAGATAGAGAGAGAGAGGGAAAGAGAAAGAGAGAGAAAGAGAAAGAGAAAGAAAGAGAGAGAGAGAGAGAGAAAAAGAGAGCCGAAAGAGAAAGAGAGAGAGAGAGAGAGAAAGAGAGAGAGAGAGAGAAAACAAAAAGAGGACAGCAAGATGGTTAGAATGCTCAAGTTAGTTCAAAATCACTAAACATTGAATAGCTATTGGAAATTAAAATTGATTTCTCCTATTAGCGTTGAACATTTCTAAAAAATATATAAACAAAACAAATTTTCACGACCGTGCTAAAGGTATAATTAGAACTTTGAAAAATTTAACTTTATATCAAGAAGAAAAATGTTAGTACTTATGTGGAAAGGATAGTAACTGTTATCAGTATGTACTGCATGTAAGACTTAAAAATCATTTTCCCTTTTTTTTTATTTTCACAATATAAATTGTTATTTCTATTTACTCTATTGTGTATTACCTATTTACAAGTAGTCTTAAGGAAGAGATCGATTTCCTTCCAAATATTCTCTCTCTTACTCTGTTACTTTTTCTTCCCCTCTCCCGAAATGTTGCTCCCTCCCACTTTCTCATTTCAAACTAGCACTGGACTAGAGGACAAACAATATGATAAACGTAGTATATCAAAATATAAAATATATATATCTCTATTGGAGTTCCGCAACGGTGTATTTTGGGTCCGATGTTTCTTTTTATTTACATACTTATGATATATTACATGTTTTGAAACATGGACAAATATAAATGTACGCTGATGATACGGCACATTTTGTCAGTGGACCCACTATTTCCGATGTCAGTACAGGCAAAAATGCAGAGTGATGTTAATGCTATAGGTAGATAGATGAAATGTAATAAGCTGTCTCTCAATGTTGATAAAACTAGTTTCTCATCTCATTCCCATGTCATTGTCTAATTCTATTTCTCCTTGATTTTTTTTTTACATTTCAACATCTGCATACCTTCAGAAACAAGGGCAACTATTACAAAAAAAGGCGCAGGGATCGCAGGGGTCGCAGTGGTCGCAGGGTTCGCAGGGGTCGCAGGGGTCGCAGTGGTCGCAGGGGTCGCAGGGGTCGCAGGGGTCGTAGGGGTCACAGGGGTCACAGGGGTCGTAGGGGTCGTAGGGGTCGCAGGGGTCGCAGTGGTCGCAGGGGTCGTAGGGGTCACAGGGGTCACAGGGGTCGTAGGGGTCACAGGGGTCGCAGGGGTCGCAGTGGTCGCAGGGGTCACAGGGGTCACAGGGTCGCAGGGGTCGCAGTGGTCGCAGGGGTCGCAGGGGTCGCAGGGGTCACAGTGGTCACAGGGTCGCAGGGGTCACAGTGGTCACAGGGTCGCAGGGGTCGCAGTGGTCGCAGGGGTCGCAGGGGTCGCAGGGGTCGCAGGGGTCGTTGTCCTCAACAACGATCAAGTTCATGATAATTGGAAGTGAACAAAGACTGAAAGTGTTCTCGAATGATTATATGAAAATACATGGATCGAACAATGCAAGGGATGTATTAAAACACCCTAGTATTCTCATGTTTATTCGCCTGTACTTGTACTTGGAACTGGTGGGGGGGGGGGGGGACGTACAAAATATAACCACCAGCTCCATATTACACTCTTAAGTTGACCTCATACAATCTTATTACAATGTAGGCAATTTTCTTTAAAACATTACCAAACAAAAACAAAAATAGAACAAGACAAAATACGTACAATTTACATCGAAAGTGAAAAAATACAGACAGAAAAGGGTTCAGCATGTACCCAACAGGTCATATTACATGTATGTAGAAACACCCTATATAAAATAAAAAAATTAAAAAAGAGCGTTTAATACCCAGAATATAAAGCGTACACATCATTTAAATATTCAAAAGTCAAAAGATCCCATTTCTTGTTCCAAGAGTCAAGTCTATCCCGACCAAGGGCAATTTCTTTTTCGATATCACAACTTAGTTTTAATTTACAAATAAATTGATACATGGTAGGCAATATCTTGTTACATCGACAGCAATACAGATAATACTTGGCATGAATAATTACAAAATTAAATTTGTCAAAAGCAGGATCCGTGATACAAAAAAAAAAATCTCTGTTGGTAATAGTAAAACTGTTGTGCAGTTCTTTGTGCAGAATTTCCTGCACTTCTAACCAAAAAGAATGAGCAATTCTACAGTCCCCCAAAAAATGTTGCAACGTCTCATCATCAATTTTACACAAGGAACAGAGTTTTGAATCAATAAATTTAATATCAAAAAGAAATTTATTCAGAGGGAGATATCGATGAAGAAATTGAAATTGAAAATATCTTAATTTAGTGGACAAAGTTGCCTTAAAAGAAAGACGGTAAATAGTAGTCCAATCCAGGTTTGCCTCATTCATGTGGATGGCCCACTTCCTTTCTGAATTTGGAGTATTGAAAATACTATTAACACAAAGTTTTGAAAATTAAAGATGGTCTGGTCATGTAAATTATTTATGAAGAAAACTATTTGCCGGGCTTTCCATGCTCAATAGAATGGAACCCTATAATAGATGAAACTTAATAGATAATAGATAAAACTATCATAAACTTGTATTATTAAATCAACACAACGAACGTTAGGGAAAATTAATTTTGTTTTTTTCATATAGATAAGATACAAAAAATAAAAAAATTGAGATATCAGATTGATTTTAATTTGTAACATATATACACCATGTAAAGAAATATTTACTCGCTGCCCGAAATGACTGCCTTTTATTTACAACCGAGTCAAATACTTTTCATAAAAATTCAATATTACAAATTTTGTTGTTTTCAGTTCCCTTCTCCCCCGCTCTATTTCTCTTCATCTCCCCTTTCTCCCTCTTCCGGTCTGTCTGTGTGTCTCTGTCTCTGTCTGTCTCTCTCTTTATATCAAGCTCTCTGCCATTCTCCCCTCTGTCTGTATGTCTGTCTGTATGTCTCTATCTCCGAACTGCAGCTACCCCACTGGCCCACTGTTCCATTTGGCCCATTTCCTCTGTCTTTCGTAGTCTCTTAGCAGCCGGGCCGAAGTTAGTTAAAATCACAATCGCAGTTCCCACAGTCTCCCCCACAATCATGACACTCACATTTCTGTAGGGGTGAAAAACAGAGAGAGGGAGGGAGAGAGAGAGAGAGAAAGAGAGAGAGAGAGAGAGAGAGGGGGAGAGAGAGAGAGAGAGGGAGGGAGGGAGGGAGAGAGAGAGAGAGAGAGAGAGGGTTCAATGTCTTTATACTGTATTCAAACTATATGGGCTTCAAATATTTCTACTACAAAGAGATATTGCTATTGAAATGCATTCACATTGATCGTTTTGTTGAGTAGATACTTTATGCAAACGCGTGCCTTAGGGCTTTGTGTGATCGTTTATTTTCTTCATACTC
Organism: Strongylocentrotus droebachiensis; assembly: GCA_035222895.1. Taxonomy (NCBI): domain Eukaryota; kingdom Metazoa; phylum Echinodermata; class Echinoidea; order Camarodonta; family Strongylocentrotidae; genus Strongylocentrotus; species Strongylocentrotus droebachiensis. The sequence continues at coordinate 197,341 of JAVYIG010001043.1, forward strand.
CTTTAAAGGTACTATGTCCCATTTGCAGCCAACATCAAATTCTGTAGTACTTTGCAGGAATTATGAATATGCGTCTATCCTATCTGTGGAATGTAAACGTTAGCAGTGTCCTATTATTCAAATTATGCAAGGAAACCCGTATACTTTCTAGACTTCATTATCAGAACTATTGAGCGACTGACTGACTTTTTTTCTTTCTTTGGTAATAACAAAGACCTACATAGAATGAGCTGTAAATATTCATGAGCATTTGTTTAAATCAATAAACCACTTCTTGCAATGGCCAAAATTAAACTGATTGAACCTTTAGGCAGCACAGAACGTACGACCTTTCGGCACAAGGGTCTGAAAATCAGACTATTACTAAAATGATTGCAATCACTAAAGTCGATTCGACAACTATTCGTCGTTAATTTCCAAGTAACATACATGTTAAGCCCTTTCGTTTTGAGGGAAGTTCTAAATTAGTACTAGGCCTATCTTTCAAATGCCATTGGATTTTTTTTTTTTTTTTTTGGCCTGCGAATGGGACATAGTACCTTGAATTTACTCTTTACTTCTAGAATACCAGCTAAAGTTTAAAGAGGTTGATTTTATAAACGCGTGAATTCTTCATGTATTGTGTTTTGAATGTTCATGACAACATAATTATCACAAATGGGGCGTCATTACAAAGGAGAATAAACAGGCCCTTTAACTTCACCATTAACGTCAAGTGTGATAATGTAGTATCACGAGAGATATCTTCGCTCAAACTTGGATTGGAGAACTTATTTTAGGAGTTTATATTCTACCTATGCTCATACTATTTTGCAGGGAACGAGTAGGCCTACACTTTAAAGGCATGTTTCCAGTTGTACAAATCTAAGATAAATGACCTTACGTGTAATCAGTGTCTATGATGATGGTGTAACACTGAAGTCGTTAAAAAAAATGCGCTTCAAAATGATCATGAAGTGCTTCAAAAAAGTAAAATCTTTGAGAGACTGGTTTACCATGGTCATTTTCTCCAATAGAATGTAGTGTTTATTATACAGTGCGTCCCAGAAAAAACGAAACCGAGAAGTATCGATGTTTTATCATAACTTAATCACAACCATAATTAATGAATGATACATATTTGGAAAGCTTAGAGTCTCCTCTTTCAGTTGATGCTACTCACGTGATGCATATTTCACGCATGAGTGATTAAAAGCAATTTGAAGGAAGGAAACCGAAAAGTAATTTGGCGGGCGGTTTCTGAATTTCAAAGAAAAATTCATATTTCTAGAAAGTTCATTTTCTGCTCTTTCATATGATACCTCAATCAAGAAAATTGAGCCAGGAATAACAAAGTTCTGTTTGTTTAAAGTAGCCCTTACATTTTCATAATTTTAACAAACGAATTCGTTTTCACTGGGTGCCTGCCGTAGCAAAAAGCAGATTTGACAAAAGACTTAACTCCGTTTCGTTGACAATCAGCCATGCATGAAGACTCTCGTCTACGGCTGATTGTCAACGAAACGGAGTTAAGTCTTTTGTTAATTTCGTTTATTGATACGGCAGGCAGCCAGTGAAAACGAATTCGTTTAATAAAATTGTGGAAATGCAAGCACTACTTTAAACAAACAGAACTTTGTCATTCCTCGCTCATTTTTCCTGATTGAGGTGTCATATGAAAGGGCAGAAACTCAACTTTCTAGAAATGTGATTTTTTTTTTCTAAATTCAGATACCGCCCGCCAAATGTCTTTTTGGTTTCCTTCCTTCAAATTGCTTTTAATCAACCATGCGTGATATATGCATTATCTGAGTAGCATCACATGAAAGAGGAGACTCTAAGCTTTCCAAATATGTATCATTCATTAAATATAGTTGTGATTAAGTTATGATAGAACATCGATACTTCTCGGTTTCGTTTTTTCTGGGACGCACTGTACAAAACTGTTCAAAACTGCGTGGCAAATCCTTTTTTACATTTCTATACTCTAAAATCCAAACGCATGTTCTTACCGAGAGACAGTCCCCGCAACCATCGCCTTGCCCCCCTCCAAAGATACAATGGCAGAGCAAACATGCAAACAGAATCTCACAGCATTCAGCATCACCACCAGCACCACAGTTACAACTTGCACAGCGATCATCCCACCTCTGTGTGCTGCAGATTGGGAAAATAAATAAATAAATGTTTTAATATAATTAAATTCTTTCTATTTTCAAATCTGAATTAAAAGGAATAGTCACAATAACAATAACATTGAAAGAGAAAACATCAAGTGTTTAAAATTTATATTAAAACAAAACAAACAATCGAATATGGTGGACATAGACAACAGGCCTATAATACTGTGTACTGCGGATTTCGAAAATATACGTATAAACATTTCAATTGAATTCAATTCATACATTTTTTAACATTTGAATTAAAAGGAATAGTCACAATGGCAATAATATAATAAATTGAAAGAGAAAATAACAAGTATAAAACACAAACAAATGGTGGGATTTGCAATGACGACAGGCCTATATCAATACAAATGCAAACCCCATTAAACGTTTAACTTCCATTTCATCACAAAAGTTTCTCTTGACTACTAATTTTCTCATATCTTTCTTGGGACATTGTCCACCTGGGCCCTGTTTCATGAAACCTGTTTCCAGGAACAAGTTGCAGTAACTGTTACAAGTTACTGAAATAGAATTTTAGCATTTGTCTTTGAACAGGAGATTTGTGAAACAGGGTCCTGACTACATCACATTCGGAAGAAAGAAGGTGATGAAATAAGAAGAATAAGAAGAAGAACATGCTATCAATTAATTAATTAATCTAATTGCTTATTTCTCTATCTATATATATCTATTTATGAACATATTTTATAATCATTTCATAATTTCTTGATTCATGCTTGTTTGCTTTTATTTTTTGCTCTCCTTGCTGCGTACCTTGTCATGCGCAGTTGAACTGCTTATATAGAAATATATTTACAACTTTTATCATTTTTTATCTATTTTTGACGTCTTTGCCATCGTTGGTCTGTGGATCCACTAGTTAAAGTCGAAATGGGATGGGTCGAGCTGATGACTAAACTGATATTGTTTTGGACCAAACGACAATACCTCGTCGATGTGACCTTTGTGGTATGCACGTACTCCCCTCGTCCAACCATGTTGCTTCTCTTCTTTTCTACTTCCGGTTCATGCTCCGATGGGTCTTCAGGAATAGGTTGAGCGGTGATCACTTTTCCGGCATCCACGCCGTTTGTTGTCACTTCAACCTTCACACAACGGAGAAAGAAGAAATGATCACCATTAAAAAAAAATCGAGAGTAGTGTTTATGTAATCACATATATTATATATCATCTTAATAATGAGCTGATGTTGAATTGAATTGAATTGAATTCGCATTTATTTTATTCTCGATTAAAAATTACATTGATACAAAAGATACAAAACTATTCATGAACAAATTTAGAAAATTAAATGGGGAACTACATAAATAAAGCCCTTAGGCCTTGTACAAACATAGTTCCCGACGCTTTCCTAGCATAATGTAAAGCAAAGATTTTTTTTTTAAATAAATAAAAAAAAACATTAATAAAAAAAGAAAAAAACAAACAAACATATAACACACACAAACAAATTAATATAAACATAAGATAAGTAACTATACATATTCGAGATAAAGAAACTGCTTCAACTTATTTTTGAAGGAATTAACTGACTTGCAATCAGAAACATATTTGGGGATGGAGTTCCAAATCACACGGAAATTATGTCGTACTGATTTCATAACCTTATTTGTTTTTACTGGCCATAAGTGAAAAGAATCCTTAAAACGGGTATTGTGATTATGTATCTGGTAATTAAGAGTGAGCATCTGACAAATTGTAACAGGTAATTTATGTTGAAAGTAAAAGAAACCAAGGGGGGGGGGGGGGGGCAATGGAGTAATAGTACAAATCAAAAATATTAAGAGATTTCAATTTTTAAACAGTGGGGCAGAATGGGTACGATAATGACATCAAAGGCATATGCGAAGGGCTTTTTTTTGCAATATATATAATTTATCTAATTTAGTTCGACTACAATTACCCCAAACGGCAACACAATAATTTAAATATGAGAGCATGAATGAATTATAAAGTAGTAATAATGCTGAAGGTGGAAGCGAGTCTTTTAATCTGTATAATATACCAATATATTTAGATACCTTTTGAGTGACTTTATTGACATGAGTGTCCCATTGCAATATGTGCTCAGTTCCGATTCTAAATTAGGGGCAGCCATGTTCAAGGGTACTGGGGCACGTGCAGGGAGAGATAGAGAGAGAGAGAGGGGGGGGGGGATTGGGGTGTAGAAAGAAAGAGACAGAGAGACTTAAACACCCATACGCACTCCCTCATGCACAGTGAGAGAAAGAAAGAGAGAGAGAGGGGGGGTTGAACTGAAATATTAAATGTCTACGACCCCTCGCACCCCTGTGCTTCTTGGCAGCACCGCTTTCAATATTGGATTCTGTATTCATTTTCTTTTACGGCAGTAATAAAGGACATATTGACCTTTGAACCACTGAGGTGCACTGTGAATTCCATAATTGTATACAAATACCTGCGAAATATGAATGCCTATTGATATATACTACCTGTATATTATTCGCGTCCTGAACGATTCACTCACATGATATTTTTTTGGTGGTTATCGACACGCATGTATGGTCATGGTACAATGCGGTCATGCATTCCCTTAACAACAACATATGAGCAATATTCAGGGTTTATAAAGTGCTCAATATATCGGTGGTGTTTTTAAGCGCCTTACACATGTATTAATATTACCCGAGTCATCATATTCAGGCTTGCCTGCACACAGTGTATAAGCACATTATCACTTCCTTGGCATTCAAGCCAGGCGCCATTTTACATACGCTCACACTGATGCTGAGCAAACTGCAATAACTTTTGCATTCTACCGAGAACCCATATTAGGGTGGAGAGTGGTAAAATAATGTCTTGGTGAAGAACGTTAGTGCCTACCGGGATGGGATTCGAACCCTCAACCCGTTGAGTTTGAGAGTCAAGTGAATGAACCTCTATACCCCGACATCACCACTGTTATGCGGGTCCGACAATTTGTTTCCCTTTATTACTATAGTATGGGTCTACTAATGGAAATCCACTGTATTATAAAGTATAATGGTAATAAGAGGTCACTTCGAAGTGATGTAGAGTCCCCTACAGTAGTAGTAGTTTGAATTACTCTCATGGGCGTTAGTTTCCTTAAACAACATTAATCACGAACACGAACCATGACATGACCCTTCAGATTCACCAATTATGCCAGAAGCTACAAGTTGCATTTGCCAACACTTTGTCCCAGAATGGAACAACCTTACAGCATATGAAGCGCACGGAGATAGTCCAGAAAAGAAATCAGTGACTACTCCTCAAAACGTCTAATGACCTTATCCATTAAACAAATCATCCATCTCCCTTACTAAAATTGTAATCTTTAATTCATCTTTGTGAAAGGATGCATAGCCCTTTGAAGATTGCCAGAAGAAGAAGAAGAGGAAAAGAGAGGGGCCTTTTTTCATTCGCATGGATATCGACGCCAAAATGAAGTAATCCCTAATAATTATGACTTTTAAAAGAAAGCATGCTCCCTAGTATTAACGAGTGTGAAATATCCTTATGGACGGGGAATGTCTATATTTCCTCTTTATTTTAAATTCCATTCTTCTTCCTTTTTGTTGGTTCGGTTGGATGATGGTTGGTTGGTTTTATTTGACCACTATAATAAGGATGTGTATGCCTTCAATTAAGCTACCAACGGACCGACGCGGCTTTCAGTCCTATCCGAGAGACTTGATAGTGAAGATTAATTCCTTATTAAAGGGCATTTATGCATATCTACTTGGCTTCAAATACGAGACCTTCCGCTTAATTACGAGACAACTGTTCTATAGCTGAGCAATCGCCCCTGTATCGATTTCACCTACCATATAAAACATCGTTACAGGCATATGCACCGGTACATGCATGTTGTGTATATCATAATGTTGAAAGCAGAAGAACAATAATGCAATGATTTACTGTAGTCTACTTACGTCGTCTGGTGTCGCTGTTTTGTGTTCTCCCTCCATAACACTCTTGACAAAGCACCGGGGGGCTTCCCCTTTTTTATTTATGAATATCACAAATATGAACGTGCAACGTACCTCAGCTCACCGGTTTAAGATAACACAGCACTGCTATTGAACAGCTGAGCGAAAAAAAATACATTGATATACACGCATTAGAATATCACGAAAACAGCGTTCCAAATTAAACGACCATTATTGCAGCGAAACGTGCAGAATTCCAACTGACTGATACTTGTAATTGGTCGAACGAAAATATAGGATGTTATATAGTACGTATCACAATCAGTGCGATGATATGAAATAGAAATTGAATAGGTAAACGCATGATTAATATAATATTATACACGCATACATAGCATTGTGACGTAGCGACGCTAACCGGTTGTCTTTCGATGAAACATGTGATGTTAATTCATTTTATTCAACGTCATGTGATTTTGATGTCCTTTCTTCTTTTAGTCTACAGGTCCAAACACCTTAAAGTAATATCAACATGTTACAGAAGATCTGGAATCTAAGACTAAGGACACTGCAATCCACATAGACCCCGTATATATGACTGTCTGATTTGAAACAGCAAGGGATTGACCAATTAAGGCAAGGCTTAAGGGTCAAGGCCGAATGAAAGTTTATCAGTTGTCGAACAGAGTCTTTATTTGCAGACTATTATTGAGTATACAGACAAACCGGACTTGACATTGAAAACAAACGTGAACACGAGTGATGTTTATCAATATAAAAAACACTTTTCAGAAATCTATTAACCAATGTCCCTTTTGTATATTTCTATAAATTGTATAATATTCAGGGTGTGGGGAGGGGGGGGGGGGGGGGGACATGAGCATGAGCTTTGTGCAACGCATAAGCTTGAACGGGAAAATGGCCTACATTCCACACATAATGTTTAGTTTTTTTCAGGATATAAGAATTACTTGTTAAACACAGTAACTGTGTTTATCATAACTGTTATGATATTGTACGAAATGTTTAAAACAGTTTCAGTAATTTGATACTGGACAACATTTGAACGCCTGCTTTGCATCTCAATCTATGCTCCTTGCGACAAACCCTCTTTTACAAAATGTATAAATCTTGGTACAATTTTCCATGTGAAAAGATACTCATTCTGCTGGTACCAGCAAAAACCTTCATTTATTTGAAATATTTCCACATTCCATTACAAACATGTAAACTCTCGCTCTCTCTCTCTCTGTCAGTCTCTGCCTTTCTCTTCCTCTCTCTTACTATATTTGAGAAAAGCAGCGCGAGTAAAAGGTAGAAGAAAAAAAGAATATGGGCGGGGGGGGGGGAGGGGGGAGGGGGGAGGGTGGGGGGGGGGGGGGCTGGAGTATTGACACAGTAAATACGCAATGTATCCTAATTTAAAGCAACAATACATATTTTGAAGTTCCGGGATTCTCTGAAAATGCAAGAAGCTGCTGGAGTGATAAGGCTTAGGAGGAGTCAGTGTCACGTTTGTTATTAGGGACTTTTAGATAAAAGTCCCTATTGTCACTCACAGCACACGTGATCACTGCGACATTTTTTCTCTCCATTGCTTTGCTACCAAGGTAAATTACCGCCGCACGTAATAACAAAATATAATCTCTCTTTCTATCTCTATATTATCTCATTCCCTTCATTTCTCTCTCTCTCTATCTCTCTCTCTCTCTCAATCTATCAGTCTTATTATCTTTCTTCCTCCCTCTCTCTCTCTCTCGCTCTCTCTCTTCCCCCCTCTCTCTCTCACTCTCTTTCAGTTTGTGACTCCCTCTCCCCCTCTCCCTCTTGCTCTTTCTGCACGTTTTATATCTCTCTTTATGACACTCTTTGTCTGTTTTAAGTCATTCGTTTATCTCCATGAACTTTCGTCTCTTTCTCCCTTTCTTTTTCTCTCTCTCTCCCCCTATTTCTCCCCTCTCTCTCTCTCTTTCTGTTTACATGTCTATCTTTCTTTTTCTTACTCTCTATGCTGGTTTCAGAGGAGTGGATTGTCAATAACATGTTTTTAAACAGTTTATTCATGCCCTATTTCAATTTGAATCTTCAATTAACAGAATATTATTTATACAATTGTTATCAAAAGCAAAGATAAATGCATGCAGACCATTAGGATTATAAATATAATATAACACATGAAGTAACGTTCTGGTATCTCTATTTCTTTATCTGATTACGTTTTGAAAGAAACTATGTGGAAAAATGGGCCAAGGCTTATCATCACTACACAAATTCTGGAATCGTCACAATGAGATGAAATTGAGTCAGTTTTGCTGTTAGTCACGTTAACTGTAAAGAGAAATAGGTCTATGTAAAACGAGTTGACATTACCAACTCGTGGCATGCAGTGTGATACAAACATTTCTGCTCTTTCAAAAGCATTTGAAGAGCCATCATTTTAACGATTTTTTCCTTTAATTTTCTTCCAAGAAGATGGGCAAATAAAGTAAAAGGTACCCATTTAATTTCCGCCTTTCTCTGGGTGAAGAACTTTCAAAATAGGGTAACTATGATGAAATGAAATAGAGAATACTCTTTAAACATCGTTAGGGGGACATGACAATTTTTTTCCAATCTATATTATTTCCTTCATCTAAACGTATTAACCTGGTTGATATTCCATAGAATTTGTCTAAAATGTATTTAAGATAAGATTTATCGTAATAGGTATTACATGCCTGATTTAAATATATGAGAATATTTTTTTTTATTAAACAAAGGAGAATTTCATATTGATATATCTTGGCCAATTTATAAAAAGGTGAAGGGCTTTTTTGAGATCCGGTTTTGAGTTCAGAAAAACAATTTGTGATAAAGGAGTGACAGGTTTTTCAGGTATTAAACAACAAATATATATGAACAAAATCATTTAGCCCCTTATGATCAAAACATCATGCTTCATAAACTTATCACAGTGTTATTATTGATATATTGATGTTGTTGTCTTTATCATAGGCTAACTGTTAATATCATTATTATTATTACTACTTTATTATTATTGTTACTATTGTTATGAGTGTGGTTCCTTTTGTTATGAAAAGATAAAGTTATTCTGTAATAATTGAAATAAACGATATATGTATATATAAATAATATCATTATTTTCATTATTATTATTATTACTATTATCATTATCGTATCACCATCATCATTAAAAGAAGTAATAGTATATTATAGTAGTAACAGCAGCAGTGGAAGTCGCATTTACATTACTATTACCATATTGATAAATACAAAGTATTATAGAATTGGTAGCTTCTTCCTCTTCAATGCATGCGAGTTAATGTATGACCTCAACACATCGTTACAATTTACGATTATACATTTCGTATTCATCGCGCCCTATTTAATTTATGTAATTCAATATCCATTGATTATAACGATATTCATAATAATGTACTTGAACAAGTCTTATGCATGTAATTTAAATTAACGAACCTATTCTGTTACGTAAATGAATAACTGTGCAAGGATCACGTAGGTGGCAGGATGCATGGAATCTGCTTTTATTAAAATGAGAGTCACGTGGTGTGTAATGCTGTTCACCTGGTCGGTATGGTTAATGCAACTTCAAGGTAAAGTGAAAATAATAAGTTATAATCATGATAATAGGAGGAGTAGAGTGGGGAGGAAGAAGGGGAGGAGGAGGAGGAGAAGGAGGAGTAATTGAAGTTGTATAGTAGTAATAGTAGCATTATTAGCAATAGTTGTCGTAGTAATAATAGTAGTGGTAGTACGTGTAGTAGTAATATATGTAGTAGTACCTGTAGTTGTAGTAATAGTAGAAGTAGTAGTAGTAGAAGACGTAGTAGTAGTATAATAATAGTATTAGCTGTTGTTGTAGTAGTAGTAGTAGTAGTAGTAGTAGTAGTAGTAGTAGTATTAGTAATAGTAATAATAATAGTAATAATAATATTAGTACTATAGAAGCAGTAGTAGAAGGAGTATAATAGTGGCAGCATCATTTAGTATAGTGATAGTTGTATTACAAGTAGTAATATAAAATTAAGAGTAGGAGTAGTATAAGTACTATACAGTGCGTCCCATAAAAAAACGAAACTGAGAACTATCGATGTTTTATCATAACTTAGTCACATTTATAATTAATAAATGACCCATATTTGAAAAGCTTAGATCCACTTCTTTCATCTGATGCAAGCCATTATGATGCATACTTCATGCATGAGTGATTAAAACGATTATGAAGAGAGGAAACCAACAATTCATTTGGCGGGCGGTATCTGAATTTCAAAGAGAAAATCACATTAAAAAAAAGTTGAGTTTCTGCCCTTTCATATGACACCACTATCATGAAAAATGAGCAATAATAATAATAATAATAATAAATTACATTTATAAAGCGCTTAATACAATGTTTCTAAGCGCTTAACATACAAGTAAGGTACAACATAAAATAAACATACAGCAATAATAATACATAATTCTAATAATAACATTACAGATAATTAAAACTGCCCTATAAATTACTAATACCGGTAAACAAAAAATACTTCAAACTTGCCTTAAAAGACTCTACAGATGGGGATTGACGAATAATAATCGGTACACTGTTCCATAATTTAGGGGCTGCAATGGCAAAAGTACGATCTCCGTAACGGGTATTGGTTCGGGGACCAGGGGCGTATTGGAAATTAGCATGTGTAGTTGACCGTAATGAACGTGATGGAACAATAGGTTTGAGAAGGTCGTTTAAATGGGGTCTATTCGCTATTCATAAGGACCGCTATTCATAAGGTCCGCTATTCATAAGGACCGCTATTCATAACGTGCAAATTCCCGTACTTCCTGGTCCGCTATTCATAATGGTAAAAGAGGGTCGCTATTCATAATTCATATTAAGGGTCATTAATCATAAGGACCGCTATTCATAATATGAAATCAGGGTCGCTATTCATAATACGACGAGAGGGTCGCTATTCATAATACGAAATAAGGTTCATTACTTATAAGGGTCGCTATTCATAATACGAAATGAGGGTCGCTATTCATAATAGGAGAAGAGGGTCGCTATTCATAATAGGAGAAGAGGGTCGCTATTCATAATAGGAGAAGAGGTTCGCTATTCATAATACGAGAAGAGGGTCGCTATTCATAATACGAAATGAGGGTCGCTATTCATAATAGGAGAATAGGGTCGCTAATCATAATAGGAGAAGAGGGTCGCTATTCATAATAGGAGAAGAGGGTCGCTTTTCATAATAGGAGAAGAGGGTCGCTATTCATAATAGGAGAAGAGGGTCGCTATTCATAATACGAAATGAGGGTCGCTATTCATAATAGGAGAATAGCGACCCTCACGTCGTATTATGAATAGCGACCCTCTTCTCCTATTATGAATAGCAACCCTCTTCTCCTATTATGAATAGCGACCCTCACGTCGTATTATGAATAGCGACCCTCTTCTCCTATTATGAATAGCGACCCCTTCTCCTTTTATGAATAGCGACCCCCTACTCCTATTATGAATAGCGAACCTGTTCTCCTATTATGAATAGCGACCCTTTTCTCCTATTATGAATAGCGACCCTTTTCATCGATTATGAATAATAACCCTTATGAATAATGACCCTTATGAATAGCGACCCTCATTTTCCATTATGAATAGCGACCCTCATTTCGTATTATGAATAGCGACCCTCTTTCTGTGTTATGAATACCGACCCTTTTGTAATATTATGAATAGGGACCCTTATGAATAGCGACCCTCATGTCGTATTATGAATAGCGACCCTCTTTTCCTATTATGAATACCGACCCTCTTCTTTGATTATGAATAGCGGTTCTTATGAATAATGACCCTTTTCTCCAATTATGAAAAGCGGACCTTATGAATAGCGGTCCTTATGAATAGTGGACCTTATGAATAGCGGCCCTTATGAATAGCGGTCCTTATGAATAGCTACATTGACCCGTTTAAATATGATGGAGCATAACCATGTTTAATTTTGAATACTAACAAAAGAATCTTAAACTGAATGCGAGTTAAAATAGGTAGCCAATGGAGAGATCTAAGAATAGGAGTTATGTGTTCATATTTTCTGGTTTTGGTAATGAGACGGGCTTCCATGTTCTGAATACGTTGGAGTGGAGAAATTGTGGAATCTGGTAAGCCAAAGTACAATCCGTTACAATAATCTAAATGGGAAGTCACAAAAGCGTGGATCAATCGTTCTGTAGACTGTCTGTCCAAATATTTTCGAAGTTTACTAATCCTGGAGATACCAAAGGCAGCCGTCCGACAAGTATTTCTGATGTGTTGTTTCATATTCAGTACATTATCAACAGTGACGCCGAGGTTACGAACTACTTTTGAAGGTACGATTTCAACGCCAGCAGCATCCAAGCACGGCAGACTGCAAGAACTTCTAAACTGCGAGGTGATGTGTAGTACCTCAGTCTTAGATTGATTTAACTTGAGTTTATTCGAAGAAGACCAGGACATGACATCGGAGACGCACTCGCTCAGTTTATGCATAGAGCCTACGTGATCTTTGGATGTCATGGTCACATACAACTGGGTGTCGTCGGCGTACATGACATGATGAATGTCCTGATGGGAAGAGATGACCGCACTCAACGGACCAGTGTACAGGATGAACTCCAGTGGTCCTAGGACAGACCCTTGAGGAACACCCCAGGGCAGGGGAAATTACAAAGTTCTGTTTATATAAAGTAGTGCTTGTATTTACATAATTTTATCAAACGAATTCGTTTGCACTGGTTCCCTGCCGTAGCAACAAGCATAATTGACAATAGACTTAACTCCGTTTCGTTGACAATCAGCCATGCATGAAGTCTTTCGTCTACGGCTGATTGTCAACGAAACGGAGTTAAGTCTGTTGTTGATTCCGTTTGTTGCTACAGCAGACAGCCAGTGAAAAAGAATTCGGTTAATCAAATGATGGCTTTAATGCTAAGTTCACACCGACGCCGAATTGATGGCGCATTAAATCGGCGAGCAAAGCGGCGGCAAAGCGTAACAAAGCTTAGTTAAAGCGTAAAGACCGCAATAGAGCGTGAGAAAGCTTTGAGCAATTCGGGACATTCGGCAAGAGCGCCATTTTTTTAAAAACTGTTTAAAAATTTGAGGCGATCTGTCACGAATTACGTAAAGCGGGGAGAGCGTATTAAAGCTTATCAAAGTTTTGCTCAAAGCGTAGGAAAGCTTATTAAACAGAGTTTAAATTTTTGGCGCTCTTGCCGAATGTCCCGAATTGCTCAAAGCTTTCTCACGCTCTATTACGGTCTTTACGCTTTAATTAAGCTTTGTTACGCTTTGCCGCCGCTTTGCTCGCCGATTTAATGCGCCATCAATTCGGCGTCGGTGTGAACTTAGCATAACATATCTCAGGAGATCGTGAGATTTTTTGAAAAAATGACGCCGAATTGATCGCCGATTTAAAGCGCGACATTCGGCGTCGGTGTGAGATAGGCATAAACAAACATAACTTTGTTATTCCTAGGTCATTTTTCCTGACTGAGTGTCATAATTTATGAAAGGGCAGAAACTCAACTTTTTAGAAATATAATTTTCTCTTTGAAATTCAGATACCGTCCACCAAATGACTTTTTGTTTTCCTCTCTTCAAATTCATTTAAATCACCCATGCGTGAAATATGGATTATACTAGTTGCATCAAATGAAAGAGGAGGACTAAGCTTTAAAAATATCTGTCATTTATTAATTATAATTGTGATTAGGTTTAGATAAAACATCGATAATTCTCTGTTTCGTTTTTTTTTCTGGGACGCACTGTAGAAGTAATAGTAGCAGCAGTAGTAGCAGTAGTGATATTATTAGCAATAGTAGTAGTAGTAGTAGTAGTAGTAGCAGTATATCAGTAGTAGTAGTAATAGTAGTAGTAGTAGTAGTAAAAGTAGTAGTAGTAGTAGTAGTAGTAGTAGATAGCAGCAGCAGTAGTAGTAGTAGTAGTAGTAGTGGTGGTGGTGGTAGTAGTAGTAGTAGTAGTAGTAGTAGTAGTAGTAGTAGTAGTAGTGGTAGTAGTAGTAGTAGTAGTGGTAGTAGTAGTAGTAATAGTAGTTAGCAGCAGCAGTAGTAGTAGTAGTAGTAGTAGTAGTAGTAGTAGTAGTAGTGGTAGTAGTAGTAGTAGTAGTAGTAGTAGTAGTAGTTAGCAGCAGCAGTAGTAGTAGTAGTAGTAGTAGTAGTAGTAGTAGTAGTCAGCAGCAGCAGTAGTAGTAGTAGTAGTAGTAGTAGTAGTAGTGGTAGTAGTAGTAGTAGTAGTAGTGGTAGTAGTAGTAGTAATAGTAGTTAGCAGCAGCAGTAGTAGTAGTAGTGGTAGTAGTAGTAGTAGTAGTAGTAGTAGTTAGCAGCAGCAGTAGTAGTAGTAGTAGTAGTAGTAGTAGTAGTAGTAGTAGTAGTCAGCAGCAGCAGTAGTAGTAGTAGTAGTAGTAGTAGTAGTAGTAGTAGTAGTGGTAGTAGTAGTAGTAGTGTGTGGTTTAAAGCACATGGACTGGGGACATTTTGAAATTATAATTACGATTATCAATTGCATTATAGACTTGATAATGTTCGAATATTCTCGCATGTGTTGTTTAAAGCACATGGGCTGGGGACATAGTGAATTCATAAATACGATTATCAATTGCATTATTAATATATATATAGGATTTTATTGAAATCAAAACATCAAAAAACCAAGAGCAAACAGTCCAAAGACTGACAACTGTCTTGGGTACAAAAATATAATTTAAATCAAATATACATAATAAAATAGAAGTAATGAATAAATACATAAGTTACATAAGTTAAAATATCAAATAACTAAACTATTATCAATAAATATTGCAAAAAGGACATATAAACAATAAGTATACATCATTACAATTACGTCAAAAGAGGGCTCTCGAGCTGTGCAAAATCTAAATCAGGTACAGACCGAGAGTCCAATAAAAGAAAATTAAAATGCATAAGACTGGGTTTAAAAAAGATCAATAGTGAAAAGAGGGGAATATGTCAGCTAAAGAATAATTGTTTAAATTTAAAGTATTGAGAAGGTACAAGTAACATACAATAAAGAAATTCCCAAGAGAGCATAGTAAGAGAATACAGTAAGATAGAGGAAGAGAGAGGGAGAAAATAAGAAAGGAGAGGAGAGAGGGAGAGAGAGAGAGAAAGAGAGAAGGAAGAGGATAGGAAGAAAGTTAGGGAAATATCAATACCATCTGTATAATTTGTAAAAACAGTCCAGGTATTCAACATTGTAGACATCATTGCAATTAACCCGAAATACATGAAACATACAATAAAGAAATTCCCAAGAGAGCATAGAGAGAGAAAAGAGTAAGATAGGGGAGAGAGGGAAGAAAAGAAAAGGAGAAAGAGAGAAAGAGAGAGAGAGAGAGAGAAAGAGAGAGAGAGAGAGAGAGAGAGAGAGAAGGAAGGGGATAGGAAGAGAGTTAGGGAAATATCAATACCAACTGTAGACTCTGTAAAAACAGCCCAAGTATCCAAGCATTATAGACATTGTAATTAATCTGAGATACATGTAACATACAATCTGTAGAATTTGTAAAAACAGTCCAGGTATTCAACATTGTAGACATCATTGCAATTAACCCGAAATACATGAAACATACAATAAAGAAATTCCCAAGAGAGCATAGAAAGAGAAGAGAGTAAAACAGATGAAGAGAAATAGGAAAAGAGAAAGGGGGGAGAGAGAGAGAGAGGAGAGAGAGAGAGAGATCTGTAAAATCTGTAGACTCTGTAAAATGAGAACAAGTATCTAAACATTGTAGACAATAGACATTATTGCAAGAATTATGAAATACATGTACATAAAGGGAAAAGAAACATGTGTAATCTACCAGAAGAATGGAAGAAGAAGGAGGAGGAAAAGAGAAGAATTTGAGAAAGAGAGGGGAAAACACCAGAAAGGAAATTAGAAATTGATAGATTTACACAAGTTTCATCATGTTGATTACCTTCACTGCCTGTGGTATAAAAGAATTTTGGTATCTGGATGTACGGCATGTTGGTTGGCAAAGAGGGTCACTGTTTCTTAACTGGCGAAAATTTGGTAAGGAATCCCTACGTGGAGGGAGCATGGAAGAATGTCTGGATTGCAAGAGTGATTTAACAAAATTTATGAACAATTGTTGTCGTCTATCTGCAAGGGATGGAATCTGTAAAAACTTGAAAGGCGTGAAGGTAATCAACATAATTATATCCCAAAATGATACGGCAAGATCTTTTTTGGACTCGTTCGATCTTGTTCGACTGATTGGCAGTAATAGATGATGACCACACTGGGGAGGCATATTCAACTAACGGTCTAATATACATAATATAAATAGCAACCAAATCCTCTAGTGGAGCTTTGTGTTTTCTAAGAACACAAAGGATGTAAAAACGTCGTGATGCCTGTTTGACAGCATTCTCGACTTGTCTATCCCATTTCATATCAGACTGTAAGTGCACTCCCAATAACTAAACAAACTCAGTAGGCTGAAGGACAGAGTCACTGATGCTAACTTCGGGCATAACAATCTGGTTCCGAAGGAAAGAGATATGCAATACCTTACACTTCTCAGGCTTAGGGGTCATCTGATTATCAACAGAACACTCGGTGATCAAAGATAAATGATCTTGCAATACGGAGGGTTGAGATTTGTGTCTGATTTCAGCGACACTCAAATCATCAACATATTTCCATCTCAGAGGAGTAGAGGTTGCAACATCATTTATCATGATTAGGAAAAGAATGGGACCGAGCCTCGTACCTTGCGGTACTCCACATGTAACAGGCAGGGGCCCACTAAAGGTAGATCCTAAACGTACACAGTGAGATCTGTTCTCCAAGTAGCTACACAAGAGAAGGATAGTATTTGGATCAGTACCTAAATCAAACAACTTCTCAATCAGCACATTGTGATTGATGTGATCAAATGCCTTAGCATAATCAATAGTACAGACTGAGGCAACATAACCAGATTTGTCAAGACCTTTCAAGATCGAATCGATCATACTAATTAAATAATGAGAGGTTGATGATCCTTTCATATTACCGAACTGTTGACTATCAATTTTGCTCATAATGTCTTGATATAACCATTTAGTGAGAAATGCTTCAAAACCTTTGCAAAGGTCGAGCAGATGCAATGCGTTATGCTATGACCAGTGAGGTAGTCTAGTTCCAGTCGATGATGGGGTACTGGCGATTGAAAGGGGGTCGTCCTTACTAATGATAGGTGGATAAAATGCAAAATATCAAGGCCATTGACGAGAGGGGAAGGATGGTGATGCTCATGATTTAAAAAACTGGAGACCAATCACTTTGCTTAATTATGACTATAAAATAATGGCAGCGGTTTTAGCTGCAATGGTACAGAAAGTCATTGGGGAAATTGTACATGAAAATCAGACAGGTTATATAAAAGGTCGTCTGGCAGCCAGTAATGTAAGGTTGACAAAAGACATCATTGAATATTTTACTAAAAATGGTCAAACTGGAGCAATTATGCTAGTAGATTTTTCTAAAGCATTCGATGTCCTAGATATACAATTTCTTAACTCATGTCTAGAAAAGTTTAACTTTGGTGAGTCATTTCGCAAATGGATCTCTGCCCTATATAAAAATATTTCAAGTTCGGTATTGGTTAATGGTTGGATTGACAAAAGTTTTGACGTTGAAAGAGGGATACGACAAGGATGTCCATTGTTAGCACTGCTGTTTATCTTAGCTGCCGAGCTCATGGCAAACAAAGTGAGAAAAAATAATATTATTAAACCAATAGAAATGGTCGGGTATGACCTTAAACTAAAGTTGTTGCAATATGCCGACGATACATTATTTTTTGTGCCGGATGAAACTTCATTAAATGGAATTTTACATGAACTGAATCAGTTTGGCGAAGTAGCAGGTCCAAGAATAAATAAAGAAAAGACAGCCATGATATGGCTAGGAGACACTGATAGAAGTTGGAATTTAGAGAATCATGATCTGAAATGGTCCCACAAACCTATAAGATACTTAGGTCACTACATATATTTTAATAATAATGAAGCTCTAAAGATGGACTGGGAGCAGAAGTTGATAAAATTGAGGAAAATTCTTGATAGCTGGACAAAAAGAAGCTTAACCATTTTTGGAAGAGTCACGGTACTGAAAAGTCTAGCACTTAGCCAAGTTACTCACTTGATCATGGTTGATTCCATCCCTCCAAACTTTTTGAAGTTGATGGAAGGCATTATATTCAAATTTATTTGGAGTGGGAAAACAGAAAAAATCAAAAGGGTTTCTCTTATGGAAGACTACAGTAAAGGTGGTATAAAAATACTTGACATACAAAGGCAATTGTTCAGCTTCCGACTGAAATGGTTAGGTAGATTTTTCAATGAGAGTAATGGAGCGTGGAAAACATTTTTTTCTTACTGGTTCAATTTATTGGGAAGCATCAAGCTACTGCTGAACTGCTCTTATAATATAACCACACTTAATGATATTCTAGTTCAAAAGAAAATTCCGTCATTTTACGTAGAAATCTTAAAGGCATGGGAAATGATTAGATACTGCACTACAGTGAAAGATGTTTGTATATCTATACATGAACCAGTTAAAGTTTCAGATCAGATTATTTGGCACAACAAACATGTGGTGTATGATAATCAGTCGCTCTTTTATAAAGGCTGGTATAACAGTGGTCTAGTATATTTAGGAGACCTTTTTACGAGAGATGGCTTTCGGTCAACAGAATGTATTAGATCGCAGGTGCATTCCAAACGAAAATGCAATGCAATGTTTGACTATGCAAGACTTAAACGAGCGATACCTCCTGTATGGGTCAATAGTTTAAAAGAAGAATTTATGCATGATTATACTAGACAAGAAAATGAAAACAATGTTCCACATCTGTTGGTGGCAAATAAGGTAAAACATGTTACTGATATAAGTAGCAATCGTTTCTATAAACTCATTCCTTCAAGAACTGTATTAACTAACACATGTTGCCTTTATTGGGAAAAAAAAACTTAATGTAGATATTGATTGGTCTAAGGTATTCAAGCGTAATCTTGCTCAAATTAGAGAAGGCAAATTACGAAAGTTTAATTTGAAATTACTGTATAACCTATTGCCAGTAAGAAGTAATCTTTTCAAATGGGGAATATCCAATGACGATGTATGCCCAACATGTAATATAAAAGAGGATATGAATCACGCATTTATAGAATGCAAACTAATTGAGCCCTTCATTAAACATATCAAAGAAATATTAAGAGATATATACAAAGTAAGGATACTGACGCTCAATATCCAACACCTACTCAAAATAGATTGTGAAAGTCATTGTATATTATTCTTTACAATAGCATTTTGGACAATTTATAAATTGATTGTTAAACGAAATATAACTGGGATAGACAAGAGAAAAGTTGCTTCTAAACAAAATCTCCATAGAGAAATTATAAAAAGAATGGAAAGTAAATCAAACTTAAAGATGAACAGAAAGCTTTTACCAAAAGAACTGTTGGGTGTTATTTAAGAAAGAAAAAAAAAAGAAAAAAAGAAAGGGAATCAAAACTATCAGTATAATTTGTATGTTAATTATGATTCAATTGCTTTGCAAAGCCAAACTTAATTTCAATTCTTTGTTATGACAATAATAATGTTTTTGCGATTATGTAAATTTGATTTGTAGTATTGTATCTTTGAATGTAACCATGTATATATAATCAATAAATCCTCTGATGAGGCAAAGAAAAAAAAATAATAATATGGTGGGATTTGCAAAGACAACAGGCCTATATTAAACAAATTGCAAACCCCATTAAATATTTGAATTGCACTTCAAAACTTAATCTTCTTTCTCTAATCGTAATTTCTCATATCTTTTATGGGACCTAACAACGAACCCCTGGGCTCTGTTTCATAAAACCTGTTAATAGGAACAAGTTGTTGTCATGCGCAGTTGAGCTGTTTATATTAAAATTGTGTATATTATCATTATTTATTTAATTTTGTCGTCTGTGCCATTCCTGGTTTGTGGATCCACTATATTAAAGTCGAAATGGGATTGGTCGAACTGATGACTGAACTGATATTAATTTGGACCAAACGACAATACCTCGTCGATGTGACCTTTGTGGTATGCACGTACTCCCCTCGTCCAACCATGTTGCTTCTTTTCTTTTCTACTTCCGGTTCATGCTCCGATGGGTTTTCAGGAACAGGTTGAGTGGTGATCACTTTTCCGGTATCCACGCCGTTCGTTGTAACCTCGACATACACGCAACAGAGAAAGAAGAAATGATCACCATTAAAAAAAAGAAAATCGAGAGTAGTGTATAATATGTAATCACATAATATTATATTACGTCTTAATAATGAGCTGATGTTGTCTGGTCTCAGTTCCGAGAGAGAGAGAGAGAGAGAGAGAGAGGGAGGGAGAGAGAGAGATAGAGGGGGGGGGCAAAGTGACACAGAGAGACCTAAGCAACCATACGCACACGCACTCCCTCATGTAGAGAGAGAGAGAGAGAGAGAGAGAGGGGGGGGGGGCAAAGTGACACAGAGAGACCTAAGCAACCATACGCACACGCACTCCCTCATGTAGAAATAGAGAGAGAGAGAGAGAGAGAGAGAGAGAGGGGGATGGGGCAAAGTTACATTTTTTTATTTTTTTATTTATTTATTAAAACATCTTTTAACAGGATAACATTCATCAGCTCGCAGGCTGTTTTACATAATGGTCCTGCATAAGGATGGAAAATACAAGTTCAAACTGACAATAAGAGTAGTTACAAACAAAATAGCAGTTTTATACAAATTGTAAAAAGGGAAAACACAAATATAAAATTATAATTATAAAAGATAAATATCAAATTTACGACGCAATAATGCAATATGACATTTACATTATGACATTTTATATTATAATTATATATAACAATGAAGTTAATAAACATTTTATGTCGAGATTAAGCCCAATGAATTGTGAATATGGTTTATATTGCATAATTATAAAAGATAAATATCAAATTTAGGACGCAATGTAGGTATTTGAAATTTCTAGGTAATTGGGTTAGTAATCATAATAGTTATTGCATATGATGTTGTAGTAGTAAGGAGAAACGGCAGTGAACAAATTTTTATCCATTAAAGGAACATTTTTTATATTGATATTTAAAACTCTCTACTGAATTGGCATTTTGGATATCATTGGGAAGCTTATTCCAATTAACCGCTCCAGCATACTTAAAAGATTGTTTTAATAAGGTTACGTTGGGTTTTGGCAATACTACATTAAGGGAGTTTGCATTTCTTGTGTTTAGGCCATGGCGGTCGAAATACATTTCTATTTCATTTGATAAACGAGGTGGAGCAATGCCCCTTATACATTTATACATAAGCATAGCCAGAAAATAATCACGGCGCTGATCAATAGTTTGCCAGGACAGTTTTTGTATCAATGTGTTGCCGCTTGCAACTTCATAGTCAAAAATACCAGTTACATATCTAGCAGCTCTTTTCTGTAATCTCTGAAGGGGCAGCTTGTAGCTGGCTGGGCAATTCCCCCATACAGATATTGCATAGTCTATACAGGGTTGGATTACACACTTATAAAGGGTGTTCAATAGTTCTGGGATTACGAATTTACTCAGTTTTCCTAGAGAATAGATTTTATAGGCAATAGATTTACATAAGTCTCTTAAATATACATTCCACTTCAAATTTTCATCAATCACTATACCTAAATATCTTATAGATTTTACCTGTTCGATCAGTTCATCTTTTATGTATATATTTAATACTTCAGAGGATCTTAATTTTATTAACATTGTTTTGGTTTTACTTGTGTTAATGCGTAATCGATTTTGTTTATACCAATTATTAAGAGCATTTATATCTTTTTGTAATTTCTTTGTAACATCATCTAGCTTACTATCTGCAACAGTGACTACAACATCATCAGCAAATATGTTGCAGACGCCTTCAGTTATACATTCAGATATATCATTTATGAATATAAGAAACAAAATGGGGGCCAGGACACTGCCCTGTGGTACTCCGATAGAAAGCTCTCTTGTACCAGATAATTTTCCTTTGGAGTATACCACTTGCTTCCTATTACTTAAGTAGTTTTTGAACCATATGAGCCTGTTTTCAGTTATTCCATATTTTTCAAGTTTGAATAGAAGAAGCTCGTGATCAACACAATCGAAACATTTAGAGATGTCTAGAAAGCATGCACCAACCATTTCTTTCGTATTTAAGGCTTCGTAGAAGTCGTCTATGACACGATGTAAGCATGTTACAGTTGAATGGTTTGGAAGAAAGGCGTATTGATCGACATTAATCATATCATGTTTTTGAAGGTAGGAGAGTAACTGTAATTGTACTTCCTTTTCTATAATTTTGGGAATATGACTAGCAACCGAAATTGGTCGATAATTTGTTTTTTCATTTTTTGAGCCTTTTCCTTTGAAAATCGGTGTGGTACGTGCAATCTTCCAATCATCAGGTACTATTCCTGTATTCTGACTTGCATTAAAGATGACACATAGGGATTGAGCAATATATGGTGCAGCTAATTTGAGTAATTTAGTGTCAAAGTCTAAGACATCTAAATTGCTATTTGAAGCCAAGTTAGTTAAATGTTTTAGAATCTTGGAACTAACAATTGGTTGAAAATAAAATTCATAAATACAATGTGGATGATTCCATTTCGGTTTTTCTTTAACAAATGATCTAGAGATATTGTTACCTGTATTAATAAAAAAATCGTTCACATTCAATATCACAGCTCTGGTCCTTAGACTTTGTCACTCCAGAAATCTTATTCAATTCTGTCCATAATTTCTTCGAATTATTCTTATGTTTATTATGTACATCCCGAAAATATTCCTGTTTTTGTTTTCGTATGACACAGATAATATGGTTTTTTAGTTTTTTATACTTTTTATCAAAATCATTTCGAATTTCTTGTTCAGGAGAAGACACGGACTTTCTTTAAGAAAATCTCTGGTGTACATAAGTTTTACAATTTCTGGAGTCATCCAAGGACAAAATCTGTCTTTTACCCTAGTTGACTTGATAGGTGCATGTTCGTTACTTATTTTCAAAAATGTTTCTTTCCAAGTTGTCCATGTTACTTCGATTGGAACATCGTTAGTTAATTGAAATATTTCAGCTGATTTTATAGAAGCAATAAATCGATTTTCATCAAATGATTTATAATCACGAAAGCGACGAGTTTTATGTCGCTTCCTTTCCATGATAGTGTTAATACAAGTATAAATCATATAATGGTCACTCATGGAAATTTTTGCAACATCACATAAAATGTGCTTCTGGGGAATTGAACTTAACAAATGGTCTATACAAGTTGATGATGAAGTAGTTACTCTTGTTGGTTTACTTATCATTTGCGTTAGAAGGAAAAGATTTTCTATGAGATTAATTTGGTTTTCATGGAGTGATTCGTCCATTTTATAATCAATATTAAAGTCCCCTAGTATCAGTAGATCAGATGGTTCATCACTTGCTTTTTCAAATACATCTAGCATAGAGAGACCTAAGCAATCATACGTACACGCACTCCCTCATGTAGAGAGAGAGAGAGAGAGAGAGAGGGGGGGGGGGGGCAAAGTGACACAGAGAGACCTAAGCAACCATACGCACACGCACTCCCTCATGTAGAAATAGAGAGAGAGAGAGAGAGAGAGAGAGAGAGGGGGGGGGGACAAAGTTACATAGAGAGACCTAAGCAACCATACGCACATGCACTCCCTCATGTAGAGAGAGAGAGAGAGAGAGAGGGGGGGGGGCAAAGTGACACAGAGAGACCTAAGCAACCATACGCACACGCACTCCCTCATGTAGAAATAGAGAGAGAGAGAGAGAGAGGGGGGGGGCAAAGTTACATAGAGAGACCTAAGCAACCATACGCACACGCACTCCCTCATGTAGAGAGAGAGAGAGAGAGAGAGAGAGGGGGGGGGGGCAAAGTGACACAGAGAGACCTAAGCAGCCATACGCACACGCACTCCCTCATGTAGAGAGAGAGAGAGAGAGAGAAAGAGAGGGGGGGGGGGGCAAAGTGACACAGAGAGACCTAAGCAACCATACGCACACGCACTCCCTCATGTAGAAATAGAGAGAGAGAGAGAGAGAGAGAGGGGGGGGGCAAAGTTACACAGAGAGACCTAAGCAACCATACGCACACGCACTCCCTCATGTAGAAATAGAGAGAGAGAGAGAGAGAGAGAGAGGGGGGGGCAAAGTTACACAGAGAGACCTAAGCAACCATACGCACACGCACTCCCTCGTGTAGAGAGAGAGAGAGAGAGAGAGAGAGAGAAAGAGAGATAGAGAGAGATATGAATAGAGAGAGAGAGAGAGATAGGAAGAGAGATAGAGAGAGAGAGGGGGTAGAGAGAAGAGAGAGGGGGCAAAGTTACATAGTATAGATAGACCTAAGCAATCAAACGCACACGCACTCCCTCATATAGAAAGGGAGAGAGAGAGATAGAGAGAGAGGAGGGGGGGGGGGGGAGAGAACTACTGAAAATGATAAATATCTACGACCCCTCGCAAGCCCTGTGTTTCTTGGCAGCCCCGCTTTCAATATTGGAATCTGTATTCATTTTCTTTTCTGGGCACTCAAAATGCAACCATAATTATTCTGAACTGGATTTTCTCAACCGATGAAACGGCACTACCCAACTACGACATTAATAAATCACATATTGACCTTTGAACCCGGACAGTGCACCGTGAATTCCCTAATTTTACGCAAATACCTGCGAAATATGAATACCTGTTAGTTACTATATCTGTATATTATTGGCATCCTGGGTGATTCACACACCTGATATTGGACAATGTTTTTTTGGTGGTTTTCGACACGCATGTATAGTCATGTTACAATGCGACCATGTGCATTCCCTTTAAAAAGTCATATGAGCAATATTGAGGGTTTATATAGCGCTCAATATATCGGTGGTGTTTTTAAGCGCCTTAAAAATGTATTAATATTACCCCGGTCATCGGATTCAGGCTTGCCCGCACACATAAGCACATTATCACTTCCTTGGCATTCAAGCCAGGCGCCATTTTACAGACGCTCACAATAATTCTGAGCAAACTACAATATAACTTTTGCATTCTACCGGGAACCCATATTAGGGTGAAGAGTGGCAAAATAATGTGTAGCAATGTCTTGCTGCAAGCCGTTGGTGCCTGCCGGGATGGGATTCGAACCCTCAACCCGTTGAGTTTGAGAGTCAAGTGAATGAAACACTATACCACGACATCTCCACTGTTATGCGGGTCCGACAATTCTGTTTCCTTTATTACTATTGTATGGGTCTACTAATGGAAATCCCCTGTATCATAAAGTATAATGATAATAAGGGTTGACTTCGTGGTGATGCTGATCTAAGTCCCCCACAAACTAGTAGTTTGAATTAATCTCATGGGCGTTAGTTTCCTTAAACAAAATTAATCACGAACACGGACAAACCATGTCATGACCTTTAAGATGCATCAATTAAGCCAGAAGCTACATAGAGAAGATGCATTTGTCAACACTTTGTCCCAGAATGGAAGAACCTTCCAGCATATGAAACGCATTGAGACAGACGAGAGAAAACTCAGGGGCTACTCCTCAAATCGTCTAATGCCCTTATCCATTTAAAAAAAAATCATCCGTCTCCCTTACTAAAATTGTAATCTTTAATTCATCTTTGTGAAAGGCTGCATAGCCCTTTGAAGATTGCCGGAAGAAGAAGAAGAAGAGAGTGGAGTTTTTTTTTATTCGCATGGATATCGACGCCACAATAAAGTGATCCCTATATAATTACTTTTACAAGAAAGGATGCTCCCTAGTATTAAAGAGTGTGAAATATCATTATGGGCGGGGAATGTCTATATTTCTTTTTTATTTTAAATTCCATTCTTCTTCCTTTTTGTTGGTTCGGTTGGATGATGGTTGGTTGGTTTTACTTGACCACTATAATAAGGAGGTGTATGCCTTCAATTAAGCTACCATCGGACCGACGCGGCTTTCAGTCCTCTCCGAGAGACTTGATAGTGAAGATTAATTCCTTACTAGAGGGCATTGACGCATATCTACTTGGCTTCGAACCCGGGACCTCCGATCGGTTACGAGACAACTGCTCTACAGCAGAGCAATCGCCCCTGTATCGATTTCACCTGCCATATAAAACATCGTTACAGGCCTATAATGTAATACACCAGTACATGCATGCATATCAAAATATTATAACGTTGAAAGTGGAAGAACAATAATGCAATGTCAACTTACTTCGTCTGGTGTCGCTGTTTTGTGTTCTCCCTCCATAACCCTCTTGACAAAGCACCGAGGGACTTCCCCTTTATGATTTATGAATATTACAAATATGAAAGTGCAGCCTCACAAGCTCACTGGTTTAAGATAACACAGCACTGCTATTGAACAGCTGAGCGAAGAAAATACATTGATATTTACACGCGTTAGATTATCACGAATACCACGTTCAACACAAACATTATTTGCAATGAAATGTGCAAAATTCCAACTGACTGCTACTTATAATTGGTCGAACGAAAATATAGGATGTTATATAGTACGTATCACAATCAGTGCGATGATATGAAATAGAAATTGTATAGGTAAACGCATGATTACCATAATATTATAGACGCATACATAGCATTGTGACGTAGCGATGCTAACCGGTTGTCTTTCGACAAAACATGTGATGTCAAAAATTGTCAATTCATTTCTGTCAACATCATGTGATTTTGATGTCCTTTCTTCTTTTAGTCTTCAGGTCCAAACACTTAATAGTAATATCGAAATGTTACAGAGGGTCTGGAATCTAAGACTAAGGACACTGCAATCCACATAGACCCCATATGACTGTCTGATTTGAAACAGCAAGGGATTGACAAATTTAGGCTAGGCTCAACTTACGGCCACATGAAAGTTTATCAGTTGTCGGACAGAGTCTATATTTGCAGACTATTTATGAGTATACAGACAAACCGGACTTGACATTGAAAAAAAACGTGAACACGAGTGATGTTTATCAATATAAAATGGATTTTTTTTCAGGAAACTATTAACCAATGTCCCTTTTATATAGTTCTATGAATTGTATACAATTCAGGGTGGGGGGGGGGGGGGGGTGAGCATGAGCTTTGTGCAACGCATAAGCTTGAACGCGAAAATGGCCTACATTCCACACATAATGTTTAGTTTTTTTTGAGGAGATGAGAATTACTTGTTAAACACAGTGTTGACATTGTACGAAATGTTTAAAACAGTTTCAGTAGTTTGATACTGGACAACATTTGAACGCCTACCTTGCATCTCAATCTATGCTCATTGCTACAAACCCTCTTTTACCAAATTTATAAATCTTGGTACAATTTTCCATGTGAAAAGATACTCATTCTGCTGGTACCAGCGAAAACTTTCATTTATTTGAAATATTTCCCTATTCCATTACAAACAAGTAAACTCTCGCTCTCTCTCCCCTCTCTCTCTTTCTCTCTCTCCTTTTTTTCTCTCTCTCTGCCTGTCTTTCTCTCTGCCTTTCTCTTCCTCTCTCTTACTAGATTTAAGAAAAGCAGCGCGAGCAAAAGGGAGAAGAAAAAAAAGAATATGGGGGGGGGGGGGGCTGGAGGATTGACACAGTACATACGCAATGTATTCTAATTTAAAACAACAATACATATTTAGAAGTTCCAGGATTCTCTAAAAATGAAAGAAGTTGTTGGAATGATACGGCTTTGGAGGAGTCACGTTTGTTATTGTCACTCACAGCACACGTGATTACTGCGACATTTTCTCTCTCCATTGCATTGCTACCAAGGTAAATTACCGCCTCACGTGATAAAAAATATATAATCTCGATCTCTTTCTATCTCTATATTATCTCATTTCATTCATCTCCCTCTCTCTCTCTTTCTCTCTCTCTCTCTCTCAGTCTTATTATCTTTCTTTCTCCCCCCCTCTCTCTCTCTCACTCTCTTTCAATCTCTTTCAGTTTGTGACTCCCTCTCCCCCTTCTCCCTTTTGCTCTCTCTGCACGTTTTCTATCTCTCTTTATGACACTCTTTGTCTGTTTTAAGTCATTCGTTTATCTCCATGAACTTTCGTCTCTTTCTCCCTTTCTTTTTCTCTCTCTCCCCTATCTCTCCCCTCTCTCTTTCTGTTTACATGTCTCTCTTTCTCGCACTTTCTATACTAGTTTCAGAGGACTGGATTGTCAATATGAAATTGTTTTTAAACCGTTTATTCATGACCTATTTCAATTTGAATCTTCAATTATTAGAATATTATTTATACAGTTTTTATCAAAAGCAAAGATAAATGCATGCAGACCATTAGGATTACACATATCATATAACACATAAAGTTAAGTTCTGGTATCTGTATTTCTTTATCCGATTACGTTTTGAAAGAAACTGTGTGGAAAAAATGGGCCAAGGCTTATCATCATTACACAAATTTTGGAATCGTCACAATGAGATGAAATTGAGTCAGTTTTGATGAAAGTCACGTTGACTATAAAGAGAATTAGATCTATGTATAACGAGTTGACATTAACCACACGTGGCATGCAGTTTGATACAAACATTTCAGCTTTGTCAAAAGCAATCGAAGAGCCATCATTTTAACGATTTTTCCTTTAATTTACTTCCAAAATGATGTGCAAAGAGAGTAAAAGATACCCAATTGATTTTCAAATTTCCCTGAGCGAAACCTTTTCGAAATAGGGTAACTATGATGAAATGAAATTGAGAGTACTCTTTAAACGGCGTTAGAGGGACATGTCAATTTGTTTAAATCTATATTATTTCCTTCATCTGAACGTATGAACCTGATTGCTACTCCATAGAATTCGTCTAAAATTGATGAGAATTATCCTAGCAGGTATTACATTGTTGATATATCTAGGCCAATTTAGAAGAAGGTGAAGGTCTCAACCGGTTGTGAGTTGAGAAAAACATATTTTTGTGATAAGGGAGAAACAGGATCTTCAGGTATTTGAAGAAAATATATATGAAAAAAATACTTAAGCCCCTTTTGATGAAAACATCACGCTTCATAAACTTATCACAGTGACATTATTGATATATTGATATTGTTGTCTTTATCATAGCCTAACTGTTAATATCATTATTATTATTATTATTACTATTGTTATTAGTGTGGTTCCTTTTGTTATGAAAAGATAAATTTATTATGTAATAATTAAAATAAACGATATAAACGGTGACGAACCCTAGCCCCCGATACGTACAGTCATGATTCAGTGGCTAAGCAATGGCCTCGTTACTGTGAGACCCCAGAATAAAAACCGTGTCGATCAGCTATATTAGTGCCCTTTTGTGAGGCATTACTCCTCATTACTGTCTGTTATGATTTAAGGACGTAGGTCCCCTAGTTGATTAGCACAGTAGCACACATATGCTTTAGCAGGCACGCAAAACAAACACTCGCAAATTATTATTCAATAAAATCTGAGAATCTATACTATTATTTAGATCTATAAGAAATAAATCATTGTCAAAATCAGTCCATAAATTGGGGTAAAAATAATTATTCCACCATTATGACCAACAGTGTATAAATAAAAAATATTATAGAATTGGTAGCTTCTTCCTCTTAAATACATGCGAGTTAATGTATGACCTCAACACATAGTTACAATTTACGATTTTACAGTTCGTATTTATCGCGCCCTATTTAATTTATGTAATTCAATATCCATTGATTATAAAGATATTCATAATAATGTACTTGAACATATGGAAACGCTGTATCATCCGCTCACTCTAACTCGCGTGCATAGAACAAATAAGCATTTTTCCATGAAAAAGTGAAGTTTTCCAAAATGTGCGTTTCTTTCCAGCATTGGGGCGCCCGGTAGTCACTCGGGTAACATTTCATAAAGTATAATATAAAAAGACCATATGCAAATTTTCTGTACTTTTGTCGGAAAAAATACATTTATCCAGCACAATGTCGTCTCTTTTTGCGTTGGAGAAGAGCAAAGAGCAAGTTTCAATCACACTTTGGCCGCTCTCGCAAGCTCTCACTCGTTTCACTGTGGTCAAGCGACTTTGAGGCAAGCGGTTAATGAAAATACTAATCGTTAGCTTCTTCTGGTATTAAACTTGTTTTTATTGATTGTATAATTTTGTCGGAATAAAGGAAACAAAAAGGCTCGACCAATAACTTATCAGCGTCTGAATTGACCTTTTGACCTTGAATTCCCTGATGAAAGCGCACTAATGACGTCATCTTTGCTAAATCGGTGTCTTTTATCGTAGAATGCGACACTTTCACAATGTTTATACATCTTTGTTTAATTATTAGTAAGATATAACATATTGTTTCTGATAGCACTGAAGTTTTGGGTTTTATTTAATGAGTAATTTTAAAATAAGAGCCATTTTACTGTTTTAATTTACTGGATCGTACCATTAAAGTCGCAGGGTAGAAAGATGCATTTTCCAACCGCGCCAAATTTAATTTACGTTCTGACATTCTGTTAAATGGGTTCGTGTTGTTAAATCCCCTGCTTTCTGCTCCAACAAACGTCCACATGCGGAGTCGTTTATCAACTAAATTATTCAAATTTATGGATGCTTCCTAGCTTCCCAGGTGTTTGTGTTGTTGAAGCATTTCATTCACCTGCTATCATTCTTTGTACTCCAATTGCCAGAACGCAATTTCATTTTGGTTTTATAGTTTCATCGGAGTCGTTTATCAACTATAATATTCACATTTATGAATGCTTCCTCCCCAGGTGTTTGTGGTGTTTATGCATTTCATTCACCTGTTATTATTCTTTGTACTCCAATTGTTAGAATACAAAATGCATTTTGGTTTTACAGTTTCATGCAATAAGTAAGTCAATAAAAGAGTATGTTCTGCACAATAAAAACAATGTGTGTCCCTATTGTACAATGTAATGTGTCTCCTCGTTTTGTAATAGTTAATTTACCCATTAACATAATGGAACTACCTGCCCGTTGAAGCCAGTGGCCTGTGACCCCTGAGCACTCAACACCGTGTGGGAGTCAGTTTGGGTTAACTTCTTTTATGAGACAAATACAAGCAAACGTTTCCATATGAAGTCTTATGCATGCAGGCGCGGATCCAGGATTTCTTAGGGGAGGGGGCCCAACTTTACATGATTTTTTTTCTCAAGGGGGGGGGGGGGGGGGGGGGGGGGGCGGGCCCCCCGGGCCCCCCGGGCCTCCCCTGGATCCGCCACTGTATGCATGTAATCTAAATGAGGAACCTATTCTGCTGCTGTAAGTGAATGATTGTGCAAGGATGACGTAGGTGGCAGCATGCATGGAACCTGCTCTTATTAAATGAGAGTCATAATACTGTTCACGTGATGGGTATGGTTAATGCGACTTCAAGGCAAAGTGAAAATAATAAGTTGTAATCATAAGAGTAGTAGGAGTAGGGTGGGGAGGAAGAAGGGGAGGAGGAGGAAGAGGAGAAGGAGGAGTAATTGAAGGTGCATAGCAGTAATAGTAGCATTATTAGTAATAGTTGTCGTAGTAATAATTATAAATAATAATAATAATAATAACGTTTTAATTACCCAGTGTAGTCACTTCAGTTATGAAACTGCTCTTCCAGCGGGCCCTGCATAACATAATATGTTATTATAGTAGTGTTAGTGGTAGTACGTGTAGAGGTATATGTAGTAGTACCTGAAGTAGTAATAGTAGAAGTAGTAGTAGTAGAAGTAGTAGTAATATAATAATATTATTAGCTGTTGTTGTAGTAGAAGTAGTAGTAGTAGTAGTAGTAGTAGTAGTAATAGTAATAATAGTAGTAATAATAATATTAGTACTATAGAAGCAGTATAGTAGAAGGATTTATAATAGTGGCAGCATCATTAGTAGTGATAGTTGTATTACAAGTAGTAATATAACATTAATAGTGGGAGTAGTAGCAGTATAAGTACTATACAGTGCGTCCCAAGAAAAAACGAAACCGAGGACTTAGTCACATTTATAATTAATAAATGACACATATTTGGAAAGCTTATCCTCTTTCATTTGATGCACCTCATCTGATGCATAATTCATGCATGAGTGATTAAAATGAATATGAAGAGAGGAAACCAACAATTCATTTGGCGGGCGGTATCTGAATTTCAAAGAGAAAATCACATTTTTAAAGTTGAGTTTCTGCCCTTTCATATGACACCTCAATCATGAAAAATGATCAAGGAATGACAAAGTTCTGTTTATTTAAAGTAGTGCTTGTATTTCCATAATTTCATCAAACGAATTCGTTTTCACTGGCTCCCTGTCGTAGCAACAAGCAGAATTGACAAAAAGACTTAACTCCGTTTCGTTGACAATCAGCCATGCATGAAGTCTTTCGTCTACGGCTGATTTTCAACGAAACGGAGTTAAGTCGTTTGTTAATTCCGTTTGTTGCTACAGCAGACAGCCAGTGAAAAAGAATTCGTTAGTTTAATCGAATTATGGAAATGCAAACAGAACTTTGTTATTCCTGGGTCATTTCTCTTGACTGAGGTGTCATATGAAAGGGCAGAAACTCGACCTTTTAGAAATGTAATTTTCTCTTTGAAATTCAGATATCGTCCGCCAAACGACTTTTTGTTTTCCTCTCTTCAAATTCATTTAAATCACTCATGCGTGAAATATGGATATACAAGTTGCATCAAATGAAAGAGGGGGATCTAAGCTTTACAAATATGTGTTATTTATCAATTATAATTGTGCTTACGTTTAGATAAAACATCGATTATTCTCGGTTTCGTTTTTTCTGGGACGCACTGTAGAAGTAATAGTGGCAGCAGTAGTAGTAGCTGTAGTGATATTATTAGAAATAGTAGTAGTCGTAGTAGTAGTAGTAGTAGTAGTAGTAGCAGTATATCAGTAGAGTATAGTAATAGTAGTATTATATTAGTAGTAAAAGTAGTAGTAGTAGTAGTAGTAGTAGTAGTAGTAGTAATAGTAGTAGTAGTAGTAGTAGTAGTAGTAGGAGTAGTTAGCAGCAGCAGCAGTAGTAGTAGTAGTAGTAGTAGTAGTAGTATAGCAGCAGTAATATTGGTAGTAATAGTAGTAGTAGTAGTAGTAGTAGTAGTAGTAGTAGTAGTAGTATCAGTAGTAGCAGTATAGCAGTAGTAGTAATAGTAGTAGACAGGCCGGTAGTAAACCTATTAATAATAATGAAAATGATAACACTAAAGAAAATAAAACTGCTAATGATAACAATAGCAATGATCATAACACTAGTGATACTAATACTACTAATGACATTAAGAACGATCAAAAAACTAAAACTAAAAATAATAATGATAACAAACCTGCTAATGAAAATAATAACAGTGATCATTATAATTATAATAATAGTAATAATAACAACAACAATAATACTGATAATTATAATAATAACAATACTAATAACTATGATAATAATAATGATCATAATAATAATAACGATAATATTAATAATAATTATAACAAAACTCTAAATAACTACAATAACAACAGTATAAATAATGTAAGTAATAATATTTAATACTTATATCAACAAGAAATCTAATGATGTGTTCGAATTCTTCCGTACTTATGCTGTTATTCCCGAGGGACTTTAATCAACCGTTTCAATTTTTTGTTTTACTCAAGTTGTATTTGTTTGTTCAATAACATAAACATCATAAACATCATAAATCAACATTGATATGAAGCAGCTGCTACCTGACAGATGATAACGAGTATAATATGTGAAAATAGATCACCATAATTTCCACTTACCCTGATAATGTTACAAATAGGATTCGCCGCTATATACCGCAAGGTATATATCGAGGGAGAAGAACAACTATTCCATTAGGTCTTTGTATGCTACACATATTAATATATCCATTACCCATATTAAAATATTTCGTTATCATGAGAAATCAGACATCGAGCCTGATTGCTCATTCGCTGTGTTTATATTTTTTTGCCATACATATTGATCTCTTATCGTGGAAGAATTGCTTCTCCTTGCCCATGAAGGATAGAAGGGGGATGGGAGGTGGAGTTTTAAAAGGAGCCGATACACTGCTGCTTCTCCCTAAAGCGGGGAACCGATCTCCTCATGTTCTCATGTTCATATTAAAAAAAAGAAAGAATACAAAATATTAACAGTTTTAGAAAATGTAGATCTAGCAGCTGGCAAGCCTCCCCGGGATATACATGTACTTAAAAAGTAATTGGTACGGTTTTCTAATTACTCTAATCACCCTTCCCTCCCTATCCCCATCGAAAGACTGATAGCCCTTTAACGATTAGTAGAAGAAGAACAAAAAGGATGAGGAAGAAGAAAGTTATGAGGAGGAAGAAGAAGATGAAGAAGGAAGAGAAAACGGAAGAAGAGGAGGAGAATACTTGTAGTCAGATGAATAGTAAGAAGGAGGAGTATAAGAAGCAGAAGATGAAGAAGAAGAAGCAGAATAAGATTAAGAAGAAGAGGAAGAAGAAGAAGAAGAAGAAGAAGAAGAAGAAGAAGAAGAAGAAGAAAAAGAAGAAGAAGAAGAAGAAGAAGAAGGAGAAGAAGAAGAAGAAGAAGAAGAAGAAGAAGAAGAAGAAGAAGAAGAAGAAAAGAAAGAGGACGAATCAGAAGGAGGAAGAGGAAGAGAAGAAGAAGAAGAAGATGAAGTACAAAGAATACAGAGGAACAAACGGAGAGAGAGAGAGAGAGAGAGAGAGGGAAAGAGAGAGAGAGAGAGCAAGAAAAGCGAGAGAGAAGGGGGTGAGGTAGGGTTAGATGTTAGACAATCTCCCACATACTTCCCCTTACACATGGCGCTGTAAGATAATATTTCATTCCACCTACTATTATTAAAGACAGGCGCAGCCCCTCCCCTGCGATGACGATGCTTCTTAATGATCAATTGACTCGGGTACACCCACAGCCCATCGATGTTATGAATAACACGTTATTGAGAACCTGCAATCGATATCTAATTAGAAATAAATCAAAACATAAACAAATGAGTATTTCTTTGTTTCTGAAGGATATGGTTAGAAGTATATATTGCATTAATAACTAGCATGTATCACAGGGGAAAGTTAGAGTAAAAACTTGAAATATTGAAAATTTTCTGTTCATATTCAATTCCATTAGGTAAAACATTCAGTTTATGTTTAATTTTTCGATTTCATCATGAGTGTTGCTTTTTCTTTGATTTCACAACGAATGATGAGTAGATTGCACGAAAATAATTTAATAAAGTTAGAAACATATAATCTGTCTCAACTCGATTACGCCGTTGGGCAGAAATTCTACTTTCCAATCGCATGTGTTGTTTAAAGCACATGGGCTGGGGACATAGTGAATTCATAAATACGATTATCAATTGCATTATTGACTTGATAATGCTCGAGCAGATGCAATGCGTTATGCTATGACCAGTGAGGTAGTCTAGTTCCAGTCGATGATGGGGTACTGGCGATTGAAAGGGGGTCGTCCTTACCAATGATAGGTGGATAAAATGCAAAATATCAAGGCCATTGACGAGAGGGGAAGAATGGATTGGGGCCGTGCCATTTATATTCTCATTACGTCCCCCATCCTCTCTCTATCTCTATCTTTCTTTTACTATTCGATTGGTGGAGGGAGGTTTCCACCCCCCCCCCCCCATTGATACGCCCCTGACCATTCTGAGAGTGTTTCTCTCTAAGCAGTGTTTATTGTTTCAGTGCTGATTTCAAGGGAGTCCTGAAAGTGTGCAAGACTTCATGAGATTGATATTACACTTTCAAATAGTTATATAAATCACAATCTCATTTTCAGAGTCTGGAGAAAAAATTGATTTATTAAAGTAGAGATTTGAATAAATTCCCAGTTTCGCAGCAACAAATCTTTCTGTCGAAAGATTTTGTTGAGAAAGAAACAGTATGTGGATTAGTAATGAGGAGAAAATAAGATGAAATTATGATGATATTCGAAATAATAATTATCACCGTTGGATTTATTGTCGAATCTAGTTAAGAGCATTTAGATAAAGTTTCTTTTGA
This sequence comes from Strongylocentrotus droebachiensis, assembly GCA_035222895.1. Classification (NCBI taxonomy): domain Eukaryota; kingdom Metazoa; phylum Echinodermata; class Echinoidea; order Camarodonta; family Strongylocentrotidae; genus Strongylocentrotus; species Strongylocentrotus droebachiensis. The sequence goes on from JAVYIG010001043.1 coordinate 233,532, forward strand.
ACAGGAACATTATTACGCTAAACATAACAAACCTCTTCCAACCCAGAGTTGTTGAACGGGGGAAGGAGGGGGGGGGAGAAAGAATATAATAAAGGTGGATCTCGGAAAAGGAAGGCACGCGTCCCCGATGAAAACCTAATCTGGCATAGCTTAAATTAATCCAAAATAGTTTTACTCGCCAAAATCATACCCCCCCTTAGAATCCAAGACCCACCAATACTTCTAGGCTATGCTTAACAGAAAAATATAACTCATGTCTTAAAGGAAGGCACAACAAACAAAAACAAAACAACAACGAAAAAGAAAACAAAAACGAAAAGTAAAATATTAAAAATATTCGAAATCGGCAGCTTAGCATAGCCGGGTAATGTTGGAGCGCCTTGAGGACCTTGCAAGGTCGATACGTCCGCTATATAAGAATCCAATGTTATATTATAATATTATTAAGTATATTCAAACAGCGCGAATTTGCCAGCAACAGTGTTCAAGTGTGTCCGGGAGATGAAAAGAGAGGTCACCGTTTAAGTGATCTGACCTTGGGATAGCTAGTATTAGAGTCCACTTCCAAAATCTAGTATCATAGTCCACTTCCAAATTGGATAGATGTATTTCAACATTATTTTGTTTTGGTTAAAACCTAGGTCGTTTATTCTCAATACACTTTCTTCGTCATTTTCCCCTCTTTTTTTTAAATTTCAATCAACGCCCGTTTGAATATGTCCCCTAAAATGTATATATCATTTGGTCATTGACTAGTTTAATATTCATGAGTTTAAGTCGAGTAGAATATGCTGCAGTTATCAATACCCCAGCAATTGCCAGGTACCCATTTACACCTGGGTGGAGAGTGGAAAATATGGATTAATCTCTTGTCAAAAGACCTTAGTGTCGGGCTGGGATTCGAACCCTCAACCCCTTAGAGAGTCAAGTGAATAATGAACCAATATACCACGACATCTCCATCATGCGTATGGCCTTTCATTGCTCAGTGCAGACCTAGATATTATACCAATATGTGTTAGACAAATCAATGATATTAGTAACTGAACTGCTCATTAGAATAAGCACTAATTAAAAGTTAAATATTTATGTTTTTTTTGTTGAAAAATGGCAGGGCATTAAATAGTCTACTGCCTGGCCTGTTTCCGTACCGCACGCCCGTATCAGGACAATAAACCCCTGGACAATCACCCCCCCCCCGAAAAACTACTCCAATGGACAATTAATCCCCCCCCCCCGGACACTATTACCCCCTAAGAAAATTACCCTCGTTGACAATTACCCCCACCTCTGAAAATACTACCCCCTAGGCAATACCCCCCCCCCCCAAGAACAATTAATGACAAGCACCCATTGAATCAAATGATAATGAAGCAAAAATCGACTCCACCTACCCTTCAATTGTGACGTCTCAAAGTAATGTTGGTAATGCGCATGCGTCTGCAGACACAGTTGCCCGTCCCCTTCAACCGCCGTTTATAAGCGAGCGATGCCTGGCGTCTCGGGGCATTGTGAAAGCATCACATACCTCGGATCGAGGAGTTCAGTGGCAGGAATTGATGTTATTTTCAGTCGCCTGAACTTTTATTCTACACAAATTCCTGGTAATTTTTGTCATCAATTTTTCGAGATTTTTAAAAACTTTCACTCTTCGATTTGAATGACGACGTACAGGCAATTTTGGAATTTGTTTCTTCTGCCTGATAAGTTTAAGTGCTCTGCCTGGTTTATCTTTGGTAAGTTACATTTTGCTTATTTGTTCGTTAGTTTCTTTACTTGCTAGCTTTTTGTTATAATATCTCATTATTCAACAACAATTTAACGAGACCATCACCACCACCAACAACAAAAACATAACCATCATCATCATCATCATCGATCATCATAGTCATCCTCATCATCTATCATCATAGTCGTCATCGTCATCATCATTTATATCTAACAGCGTCATCATCATCGTCGTTACCATAATCATCATTTATCTTCTTCTACCTCCTACCCCTCCTCGTCATCATCACCAACATCATAATTATCATCTTTACCATCATCACATCATCATTATCATCATTCTCATTTTTATGAATATAAGATTTGTGAAACCTGTTAAAGACCGTCACCACTACTGGGCAAGAAGGGATTAGACCACACAGAGAGCCATCGAGGTCACTGTGACAGGTGGCTATCTCATTAACTCAGCTCTCATTTAACATAAGAAAAAGAGGATCATGGGGGACCAACAGGCACCGATTGGGGAAGTTTTCTATATAGAGGGAGCAAGTAGCTACAAGTATGGCAGTGTGCCTTTAAAACATTAATTTCATACTAGTTTTTCGGTTATTTTTTTTAAGTTCGAGAGGAAAGATGTAGTTATCTTGTGCGAAGTGCTTCATGTGACTGCTTTAATTATATTTTAACCAATACATTATATGTGTTTATCAATATCATTATCTTTCATTTTGTGTAATACTTGAGACATATCGCTTTGGGTCCTTTTTTGTGAAGAATTCAACGGCATAGATAAAGATCTACCATTCATATGATTTATGAAGTTCCACGAATTTATGTATTACGAAAGGAGAGTTCTTCGTTAACTTAACTCTCTATATGCAACAAGAATAATTGTGTTTACCTTTGAATAGATTTAACAAACTCTTCAATAGAAGGTTATTTAACTCTTCCCAGTGCTAGAGTAGCCTATACACATATTTAAAGGGATTGGGTATCTTTGCCTCAGATTCTAAACAAAATACTGGATTTAGCTAATGCTGCAATCATATTTATAATCCTTTAGGTCAGTCAGGAATCCAATGAATTTCAAAAGCCGATCGCCTGTCTGATTATCAAGGTGTTTATGATTGGAATTTGAAATTTCAAAAATCGATTTCCCAGCGGTTTTCATTACACTACAGTAAAAAAATGAGTATGGTGAAACCGATCACTCAAAGATGTTTTTACTTTTTTAAGCACTTCATGATCATTTTGAAGCGCAGTTTGTAATATAGGGCTTCCATATTACATCATACCACAGACGCTGACAACACGTAGGGCCATGCATCTCAGATTTGGCATTGTTAAAAATTGCTTTTTAAGCGTCGTCATATAGCCAATCAACAATGTCATTGGTCACTAAAGGATTTTTACATTTTTGAAGCTCTTCATGATAATTTTGAAGCGCAATTCTTTTAGGGTTTCAATATTACGTCATATCACAGACACTTATAACACGTAGGGCCATGCATCTCAGATTTGTAAAACTGGAAACATCGTTAAACAATGCCTTTAAAGGATCGTCATAGAGCCAATCAACAATAGGTACTTTTAGATTTGCACAACGACAACGTGGATTGCTACGATCGACGTCCTTTTAATGCACTGCCTTGAATGGACGTCACACGTATTAGTCCACGCAAATCTAAAAGTCCCTAATGTCATTGAGTGATCTCACACAGGTACTTTGTTGCACAAAGCAGTTTCGCCCAGCCTCAGTTGGTCCTTATTGTTTTGGAGGCAAAAATACATGTGTAGCAAATTAGCGACCGTGCAGAAAAGTGGAGAAGACAACCGAAAGCTATTTATAGAAAGCTAGATGGAGGGGAGATGATAATAATTAAATTATAATAACCAAATCCATTTATTTAGCGCTGTTTCTGTATAAATATATTCTACTGCGCTGTGATGAAAACAAAAATCCTAACAGTGCTACTTTACGTACACACAATACCCCCAAAATCAAAAGCTCCTGAAGACAAATACGTCTTCAATAACGCTATGAAGAGAGCAACAGATGAGGCTTTTTGTTAATAATGTCTTGTGTATCGTTATTCCAAGGCTTTGGAACGGCGCAACTGAAAGCGCATTACTTTGTGTGTGAGGTAGCTTTAGGAGCAGATTATCCTGTGTAATTTGAAAGTTGTGATTAAAACATAATAATTCAGACAAAATTAATAGTTTACTTTCCAGCAGAATGATTGTGTTTACTACGTGGGAAATAAGGGGACATGGACCTGTCCTGCCCTAGTGGCGTGTTTTGAGTACACCAAGTACACATTTGATGATTATTATTATTTATGATTAAATTATTTTTAGACCGAATGGATAATGAACATAATGAGCTTTAGACAAACTGAGAATTAGACCGACTCGAAATTAGTCGAAATGAGCAATAGGCCAAATGGTTAGTAGATTTGTAAGAGATAAGATCAAATTGAAATTAGAACGAATGACTATTAGACTACATAGTCATTAGACCAAACGATAATCAGGCGAAATGATTATTAGACAATGTGGATAGTAAACGGGCTGGGTGTAGACCATATGGGAATATACCTATTGGGTAGTAGACGAACTGGTTGTAAACCAAACGGCAATAAGCAAAACATCGTAAATTTGGAGCCAGGGGCCCGTTCCTAGAAACCGTCATACATTGTAAGTTTAACTTCTTGACTATCCCATTGAAACGCGTGTTAATTCTACAACACGCGTTTCAATGGGATATTCAAGAAGTTAGACTTATGACGGTTTCTAGGAACGGGCCCCAGAAGACTGCTAGCTCTGCGTTAAAGTATGTGAATTAACGCCCTTTTGGCTTCTAGCAGACGACATTTTAATTAAAAAAACAAATAAGTTCTGCTGAATTAAAACAAAAATTACAATCAGAATATATATTTTTTTTAAATTCTTTCTGAAATTTGCCTCCTTCCTCCCAAAAGAATCCTGCATCCGCCATATTTATTCTACAAGCCTCTTCAAGCTAGGACGTGAGGCGATTTCCAGAGATGTGAAACAGGTTTCACTTTCCCAATTTGATACGTGACGGAAAAATATGAATTTGTTAAAAAAAGGTTGACAAAAAGAACAAAAACTAATTTAACTCTTATCCTGCCACAGGGCTAATCCCCATTGTGCCAAGCCCCAAATTCCCCCCGTGCCAGGTTCTTTTGGAGATAATCTGATTAACGCGATAGTTCTATGAATAGCGCGTGCAAAACACTAGGCACAGTCCAATGGGCATGAACAATAACTGTTATTACATTTGCGTGCAATCATGCAAGAAGCAGAGGGGCAATAGCTTGCTAGCGTGTACAAAGCACCTTAACAATAGCGTACATGCAGCCTTATGGCAGGCTATGAGTTAAAAATGAAAAAAAGGATAATCAAATGATTAAATCTCCCCCACGAAAAAAGAGGGAAAAAAATGTAAAAGCATTTATGCCTTGAAAAACACAGGGAATACAACACAGCGAGGTGGCATCTTACGCCATCGGCACTATCATAGCTTAATGTGGCTTATTTCTGGTAATTTATGACAAATAATTCCAACGACATTTGACGTTATTTTTTAACTAAATGTCAAGCGATGCATAATTACTGTCTTCCTTATGAATATCATAGAAATGGAGAAAAAATATTTTGGAGTTGTAGGGCTTTGAATTATAGGCCTTAGAAGATTATATAAGTAAATTTCACAATTTTGATAGTCACACCAGACATAACTAAAATGTCAAAGCATGTACATGAATATAGAAATGAATAAGCATTTGATTAAAAAAATATATCCTCTTCGGGGCCCTGTTTCCCAACATTTGTTATTAATAAAAAAAATGGTAAATTTCTATGACAAATTTGCTCTCAGCCAATCAAATACCACAATTTTAGTAGCTTCAAACAGTTACTGTTACCTTTTATTGACAACACGTTTTATGAAGCAAAGCGCAGATTTAACCTCTCAGCAATTTGTGCAAAATATTTCTTGAAGTGGGAACTAATATGATAACATTGCAGATAATTTCTGTCTTGCTTCCCTGTTTATTCTTACTGATATCAGAATATGATACAAACAAATTATTCATAATAATAATAATACACAGTAAATGAACACGATTGAAGTTGTTTCTAAGTGCACCGTTGTCTGTCTACAAACTACAAACCAAAACTTATAATGAACGCACGAATTACAAACCTGTTCTTTTTCAATAAATCATGCATATATAGTATTAAAATTGAGATCAAACATAAAATCAAACATACAAGTTATAAGATGGTGTCCACCTGCTTTGACCGACTCACAACCGCATATTGTAAAGGGTCAGTACAAAGAAAGTCAGTGTTTTATATTATTTGTAATTCTATTTGGCTAGGTGCCTGCTCTTGGTATTACATTTCCTTTCTGATAAACATTGTTTTTCTCTGGTTGTCTCTTGTAATCTTAAATAATGTCTTAATACTACAAAGTAATCAATAACTAATAGGTTGATTGTTGTTGTTGTTCTACTGTTTGCTAGACATGATTTGTGTATATTTCACGTCATGTATATTTTATGTTATCATATGAGTCACCAACATTTATGTTGATACTACACTGTAAAAAAGAATTTGTTCATTGGTAATTTTTACGTATTTTTTCCATGTAGAATTTACTTGAAAACATTAGTTTTGCCACTTACGCACTAAATTTAAGTCTTGCTAACTCAAAATTTCAATTTAGTAGAACATACGTGGAATATTTAAGTATAATCAAATACATAAGAACTTTAAGTAATTTCAGCTTGTATTAATTTAGTAATTTTAACTCAAAATCAGAAATTATACGTATTACTCAAACAATTTATGTTGATTATTCTTATATTTTTAAAGTAAGGACCGATGCAGTGCGTAATAGAAATATTTACATAATTTATGAATATTCATTAAGACCAAATTAAACTCTTTTTTAAATAAAACAATTCTTTTTTGTGGTTGAATGAAAATTTAAGGACTTTAAAACATTTACTAATTCATTAAACATGGCTAAGCAAAAACAAGACAATTTTTAATTGTTACCCAGTTCAAAACAAATCAAAAATTGATATTTCAGGAAATTGTCAACCAATTTTCCTTTTAAGATGCTACGATCAAGTATATATAAAATTTGGAGCCTTTCAATATGTGTCGAATTGAAGCGTATGTAATAGTTTGTGATGGTGGTATATATATATATATACGGTTAAATCTTAAATAGAAGTAGTGTTAGTGATTAGTGATTAATCTTAAATAGAAGTAGTGAATGATTAGTGGATGTTACTTGTTAGATTAGATGGGTACCAAATCGTGCAATATGTAATCCTATCATACCTTTTTTTTTATTATCTAAAATGGTTACAATACTTAAATTATTTACGTTAATGTAACTCAATTTAACTGAGTAAAAATGTATTCAGCAAAATAAGTAAATTCTACTTAAGATGCCGTAGGTAATATTTACTTAATAAAAATAAGGCAATTCTTTTCCTCAATTTTATTGAGTTATTTCGACTATTATTTTTTTACAGTGTATGTGATGTTCAATGTGATATGAAAAGGATCAATACAACATGAAATACCACAAAATATAATAATAATATGGTACAACAGAATTGTCAAATTCAATTCAATTAAAAGACGTTCAACGAAAATCACTACCGGAGCATGCAACACGCTCAATCAATACATGCTTCGATCCTTGATTTGGCGGCCACTGTGTGTTTGCTTTACCAAGTGCGCTGACAATTATTACGCGCTTTAATGAATTTAAAGCTGTAATAACACATTGAAGGCTCATAGTGGTGGGTTTGCCAATAGGGTATTTGACACCACTTGAGTGTTCTACCTTATGACAGGCTTTGTTAGTCACCAAGAGTGGCAGTGTCGTCATCAATATCAGTATAAGCATCATCATCACCCCATCATCATCGTAATCACCATCATCATCATTATCATTATCATTAATGTCGTTGTCGTCATCAATATGATAATCATTTGCTTCATCATCAATATCATTATCATCAATATCATCATCACCATCATCATCATTATCATCATCATTAATATCGTCGTCATCATCAATATCATTATCAGTAGCTTCATCATCATCACACCATCATCATTGTCATCTTTATCATCATCGTTTTCAACCAACAAACAAAATTAACGAAACATTTTGTATTAAAATGCCTTCATTAAATGTTGCCCAAGACTGCATTATAAAGCTTAACATGTATGTATAAATATATAGCACATAATATTTCGACGAAATATGAGAACAAATAAACTTGAAACAGGGTGATATTTCAAAAGAACGTCTGTTTTACAGCAAAACAATATTCTCCCATCCATTACTAAATGATTCAAATTATTGCTTTTTAATTCAATTCAATTCGATTTATTATTTCAAAAACTATATCACATACAATATATATACAATGAGAAGTGCACTGGATCATTAGTACCCGATAAAGCCGATGGCTTTAGGGAAGTGGGTGAACCCATGCATAACATAAATGACAAATGTAGAAAATACAAAACATTAACATTTACAATATAACAACATACCAAACGTAAACAAGACATTAGAAAACTCAAACACAATTATAAAACAGAACGGCATAATTTATATTGTAATTGTATGCATCAGGGAACTCGTTTATATGTGACAATAAGACGCAACTTAAATTTCGATTTGAAAGAATTTAGAGTGATCACATTTTTAATTGAGTTTTCAATATTGTTCCATAATTCACCACCTTTTTGTTGTACAGATGTAATGTCCTAAGAAACGATAATATCTTGACATGCATTCAAAATAATTTATCGATAACACATGGTTTTTTGCATTTAGTGGAAAATACAGAATATTTGACGTATAGATAGTGATATAGTATTTCCCGGCCAAATTCGCGAGTTTGTCATTCAAATTCATTTGTCTTGCGTTCAAATTCGACGGTTTTAGTGCTGTCGGGTATATCTCGGGTTTTTATTCCTTTTTCTAGATTTCAAATCTATGAAGTTTTCGTTAGAATCTATGTATGTTTCATTCCAATTAATGAACAAAGTGCTTCTTTCGCTATTTGGTCATTCGATTTAGCGCAACACGATTTTCTGACATCGCGACGGTGTACTTCTACCATTCTAATTCATTTGTAGCATTCAAATTAGCACTTTGTGCACTAAAATTAATGGTCAATATACATTTCTCGTTTATTAAACACTTTTTATAGCTCATTCTTTTTCTTTCAAGATCGTTTTTTCATGTGAATTTCATCCTATTTTATTTTCTTGCATTTATACTCTTTATATACTTTTAGATTGATCAGATATTCATCAGCCTTTAAGTTTGATTGTTAAAAAAAACACTTACATCTACAGACTTGATGGTCTCAATATTTGTGTAAATTTTCATGTAAGGAAGTTGTTTGTCTTGTGTTTCATCATAAATTTATCACAATTTCATTATAGAGGGAGGGTACAATATTGTGACTGGGGTAGGTGTTTTTGTATCCCCACTTTTCCGGGGTATATGAACATGTCCGTTCAGAGATGCCATATCCCTTGATTTCGCCCCTTCTTTACCTAATGTCTGACTACAAATATATGCTTTGTCCTCAAAATTAATAAATTGAATAACAGAAAAGACTCCAATGGCAAATCATGTATTTAATTGCATATTTTTAAAGCTGTAAACGATTGTGGCATTTCTTCCCCCTAACATTCCTAACTTGAATAAACATAATTCGAATACGAATGACAGGTGTTAATTTGAATGATAAAAATGACGCCTCGACAAGTGACGATTAATTTGAATGCTAGTTGAGCAGTTTCTAAATTGAATGACAGATCTATGAAATCCTTCGACCAAAATCCTAAATTAAATACAAAATCGAGAAAAATGAATGATAATTGGCATGGCAAAGCTGATCTGCGCTAACTTAAATGCAAAGTAAATGAATTCGAATGACAAACTCGCGAATTTGGCCGGGAAATCCTATATTAAATTAAATTTCTTCACTTTCATAAAATCCTAACAGAAATGACCCCATTCAGTGTAACTTTACCATCTGAAATCAATTGTTCAATATCCAAAATAAACCTTTAGATAAATGATAGCGAAACTAATTTGCAGATATTTACTGCCATTTACACGAGCCTTATAAGGTCTGCAGAATTAGCCATAACGGTGTAAACTAAATGTGTAAACTTAAACGAGCGATACCTCCTGTATGGGTCAATAGTTTAAAAGAAGAATTTATGCATGATTATACTAGACAAGAAAATGAAAACAATGTTCCATATCTGTTGGTGGCAAATAAGGTAAAACATGTTACTGATATAAGTAGCAATCGTTTCTATAAACTGATTCCTTCGAGAACTGTATTAACTAACACATGTTGCCTTTATTGAGAAAAAAAACTTAATGTAGATATTGATTGGTCTAAGGTATTCAAGCGTAATCTTGCTCAAATTAGAGAAAGCAAATTACGAGAGTTTAATTTGAAATTACTGTATAACCTATTGCCAATAAGAAGTAATATTTTCAAATGGGGAATATCCAATGACGATGTATGCCCAACATGTAATATAAAAGAGGATATGTATCACGCATTTATAGAATGCAAACTAATTGAGCCCTTCATTAAACATATCAAAGAAATATTAAGAGACATATACAAAGTAAGGATACTGACGCTCAATATCCAACACCTACTCAAAATAGATTGTGAAAGTCATTGTATATTATTCTTTACAATAGCATTTTGGACCATTTATAAATTAAGTGTTAAACGAAATATTTAAGAAAAGAAAAGAAAAAAGAAAAAAAAAAAAAGAAAGAAAAACAAAAGAAAGGGAATCAAAACTATCAGTATAATTTGTATGTTGATTATGATTCAATTGCTTTACAAAGCAAAACTTAATTTCAATTCTTTGTTATGACAATAATAGTGTTTTTGCGATTATGTAAATTTGATTTGTAGTATTGTATCTTTGAATGTAACCATGTATATATAATCAATAAATCCTCTGATGGGGCAAAGAAAAAAAAATGTGGGGATTTCGTGTAAACTTTGAATAAGTTTAGAGAGAGTGACTTTCTAAAGAAGAAGAAAAGAGAAAGACAGAAATTGACAGATGTAAAATATGAAACATAATTCTTTCATGAGGCACCTACGCAAACCTTAACGGAGCTACACTGCAATTTCCTCATGTTTCAAACATTAAAACAATTTGTTTCCATATTTTTCTACCATTGGGTGCTCAGACACAGTGAAGCTCGTCCTCAACTAAAATCAATTAATCAATATGAGAATGTAGGCTCAGTCAAATATCACATGAACATATTACACAAATAGTTCATGTTTTTCCCAAATTTCTCTACCAGTGCTCAGAAACAGCGAAGCTCATCCTCGACTAAAATCAATTAATCAATATGAGAATGTAGGCTCAGTCAAATATCACATGAACATATTACACAAATAGTTCATGTTTTTCCCAAATTTCTCTACCAGTGCTCAGAAACAGCGAAGCTCATCATCGACTAAAATCAATTAATTAATGTGGTAATGCAGGCTCTGTCACATATCACATGAATATATTATCCAAATAGTTCATTTTTTTTCTCCATATTTCTCTACCAGTGCTCAGAAATAGCGAAGCTCATCCTCGACTTAAATCAATTAATTAATGTGGTAATGCAGGCTCAGTCAACTATCACATGAATATATTATTCAAATAGTTCATGTTTTTTCCATATTTCTCTACCAGTGCTCAGAAACAGCGAAGCTCATCCTCGACTAAAATCAATTAATCAATATGGTAATGTAAGCTCAGTCAATTATCACATGAATATATTATTCAAATAGTTCATGTTTTTCCCATATTTCTCTACCCTTGGGTGTTCAGAAACAGCAAAGCTCATCCTCGACTAAAATCAATTAATCAATGTGGTAATGCAGGCTCAGTCAACTATCACATGAATATATACAAATAGTTCATGTTTGCGAGTGCTTTTAATTAGTGAACATACACCTCTCGCAGGTTACTTCACAAATGGATAATGAACGAAACTCGTAAAACCTCAGCCGTGACATTTACCTCTGCCAGTTGTACTAATATCGTTCTAATTGTCTCTCATTTTCAATTGCTGCTAGAAATGCAATAAACACGACTTGACCATTATGCCCTTTACCCAACCTCGTCTATGTCTCATATAGCGAAAGGCATAACGAGTTTTAGACGAAATCTAACTCGATTGATTTTCAAATTGACAAAGCGATCATAACCTCCATTTTGAGATGAAATCGGTACTCTTAATTTTTGTAAAAAGGATCTTGAAATATATGGAGGATTTTGCAAAATTCGGCAATATGTTGACGACTTGCCATTACCGTTATTTACCTGTTCATTCCATTTGCTAGATTTAAGCACTGCTGAATTTCAGGAAATTAAAAGGAGGCCTCAATATTCATTTTGTTAAACGTGGTTTGAATCGTGGGTTGGGATTTAATCAATAAGTACAAACATCGACATTTCAGCCTTGAGTCGAGAAGGAATGGATCGGAAATAGTAAAAGACGCAACTATACGTTGACGTGAGTTGGTCTAGTAGTACATTCATTTGGTCAGCTCTCTGTCTTCGATCACAAACTGGCTCAGGCGGATACCGGTTCGAATCTTATTCTCGTCTTTCGGGATGGTTACGTTCAAGGTATCGGATATTGGGTCGGATATAAAGAACCGCCCTTCCTTATCTAGTTTTAAAAGAATATATAAATCTAATCTTATTCAATCATACACCCTCTGAGTCTGCAAAGCGGTACGTTTGCCTTGTTTTTTTGTTTTTTCTGTCTTCCTGTTGTACCACTTAATTTATATTTAATTATTTATATAGTTTGGGGACAAGCCTTTGATAGGCCTTTGGCCTTTGTTTGTCCCCCCACATTTTGATTCTTCTGTTCTGTTGTGTTATTTGTTTGAATTGACTTTGTATTGTAAATGTTTGTTATTGTGATTTTTATCAGAATGTGAAAATAAAATAAATTGAATTGAAAAAAGGTCGATCACAAGAAGTAACCTATCATCTCATTGGTACACGTCTGTACAAACCCAATTTCAAATCATAATTCAAAATCCGTTGCGTATACCTTGAAGCAAGGCACCTGTAATAACAATGAAGGAACAAATTGAATTCATTTATAATTTCTCCCCTAGAAATCAACGTGTAAACCTTGGTCGTTACTATCCTCATTAAAACACTCGTTTTTTTTTAATTGGTTTAAATGGAGAAGGTCGCCAATTTTCATGCGCAGAAGGCCATACTTCGTCGACACCATACTTGATTGAAGTACCATAAATGGGTGTACAAGTCTGCACACAGCAAACCCGTAGGCCCATCAAGAAATACACCCTAGTCTCTGGGAGTCTTCGGGTGAGTGAAATGTTAGATATTGACGTTTCCGTATGGGACGGTTGGTGGAAAATGCAAAGCATAAGGCCTGTTGGTCGAAGACTGAAGGCTAATCCTGGTGACAATGGTGATTGACAACACCTGTTATTGGGTAAACACCCGAGGATGGTGTCGAATTCCCCATGAGAGCCTAATATAAGATGATGACGTGGATCCTAATCAAATGATTGGTTAAAAGCGTACACGTGACCAGGCATTTATTTTGCCTATCGCGTAATTTGGATAATGACCGATCATTATCCAAGGGTAATGGCCGGTCAATATCAAAATCATGTTTTAAAACATCATTTTATAAAACAAATAAAACATTATCTTATAATAAAAACAAATAATACACATCATTTTGTTCGGTCATTAGTAAAATTACCAATGCCCTCACTTCTGTGTTTTATTTGTATACTAGTAAGCATCTTTAACCTGTCAGCACTACTATCTATGAGGTTACTACGCAACTTTGTCATCAAACAATTACTAAATAAACCTCGCTGGCTGTGATCGCAGCTCGACAATATATCTGAGACTGTTTATTGTTTTTTCAAGCAAGGACGACTTCGTCCAATTAAGCCCCTGAACCAGTTACTAGGCTTTGGTAAATGTAATTGGTCCATAGGGGAATGTTCTAGCCGTATTTATGCCGCAAAACCAACGATTATAATTAATGAGAGAGCTTTTATTGCGTTAATTGCAAAGATTAGGACCAGGCAAGAAGCGATGATCACAATTAGTGATTGCACTTAATAAATGTGTTGAAGACAATGGGGATTACTACGGCCGATGTCCTTTTAATACACTGACTTGAATGGACGTCCAACGTATCAGTCCACGCAAATCTAAAAGTCCCTATTACAACTTTAGGGATGACGAACAGATTTCTTTTGATTGTTTTGGGCCATTATCTCTTAAAGAGAAGGTTGAGTTCTGGGAAGAGGTGAACAATTATTTGTGAGCGTTATCATTCTTATTATGCAAGTGTCGAAGAACATCAGATAAGACACGTTCCCTGAAAAGCATGGCTCTTCAAATGCCTTCATATTCTAAATATGTCATGCAACATCGTAATAATCCAGGGTAGGATTTCAAATACGCCACGTGTTCATGTAGTCCCATATACATCTTTCTGTGTACAGTGTTTGTAACTTTACCAATACTTGGCCAAATTTCTTATCATTTTGATGATTCCAGAAACTTGCAATACACACAAATTCTTATATTAATTCCGTATTTACTGGCTTCTTGCCGTTGCAACGAACAGAGTTGACAAAAGACTTAACTCCGTTTCTTTTAACGATCATCCATGCACAAAGAAGACGAAAGACCTGGTGCAAGTCTTTTGTCAACTATGTTTGTTTCTACGACAGGCAGCCAGTGAAAACGAACTCGTTTGATCAAATTATGAAAATACAAGCATTTTTTTAAACAAACAGAACTTTGTTATTCCTGGCTCATTTTTCCTGATTGAGGTGTCATATGAAAGCGCAGGAACTGAAATTTCTAGAAATGTGGTTTTCTCCTTGAAATTCAGATACCGCCCGCCAAATGACTTTTCGGTTTCCTCTCTTCAAATTCACTTTAATCACTCATGCACATAGGTGTATACAATGATCGTACGAGGACCTAGGATCAACACCGTGTCGATGTGATATATCAGTACCCTTTTGTGAGGCATTAATCCTTTTTACCGTCAACTATGACTTAAGGGCGTAGGTCTCCTAGACGATAAGTATATCAGCATACACATGCTTTAGCAGTCACGCAAAAAAAAAACTCGCAAATTATTATTCAATTAAATCTGAGAATGTATACTATTACCTACAGCTATTATGAATAAATCATTGTCAAAGACATTCCATAAATTTGGGTGAAAACAAAATGGAGAGAGAAGAGAGAAACAATGTAAGGGAAAAGGAGGAAGAGAGGGTAGGTAGAATAGAAAAGAGAACGAAGGTCATAGAAAGAAAGAGAGGGGGTGGGGGATGTGTGAAATGGAAAGATGGACAGGAAGAGAGAGAGAGAGAAAGAAAGAGAGAGAGAGAGAGAGAGAGAAAGAAACGGAGGAAAGGAGATAGGCCAAGAAAAGAGATAGACTTTACACACGCCAGTATGAAACAATTGAGTCAGAAGAAGGCTACTGCCCTAACAATAAATTGTCATTTATATATCATGACATGTTTTATTATGGACGAACAATCTAATTTTCACACGTCAAACGAATTTACGACACACTCTTTCTATCCGACTAAAAGTACTGATTATGTTTTCATTATTACATCCGACGTATTAATTTAATTTCCAAAGTGTCAGGAATTAAATCCTTGAAATGCTGGAGCGCTGTAATGGCAGAGAGGCTAAAGCCAGGGTAATAATTAGTGTGCCTTGGAATATAATTTCTAAACAGACGGCGCTACAGAAATGACTAGTATTATCATTATTATTAATCAAATATTACGCGTTCATAAAGCATCACAGATTATATATGATATCGAAGAATGAACATAAAAAATAATAACAACATCTTACAATTTGTAATGATTAATATCTCCCTTTTCATTCCCTTCCTAAATAGTCTTTCATTGTTTAAATTTGATGAAGGATGAACTGATAATATAACTTGAGGAATGCAAAAACAAGAACAATGTCAATCATTTGATTAACTATATCTTCGCACTAATTCAATTTCCGTTAAAAAGATTATCATTCACTGCTGAAATGGAAGTAATTTCTGAGAACGCAATGACAAAAAAAAAGTCTGACATTTTGGTATTACTATCTCCACACTAATTCAATTTCCATTAAGAAGGTCATCATTCATTGGGGAAACGGCATCAATGATTAAATGTAATTACAGAGAATGCAATGACGAACAAAGCTTTTGACATTCTCTATCATAGCGCATTTCACTTTGCGAGTTACTTTCCAAAATCGTTATTTTATTATTAAAATGCTAAGGAAGAATCAACGTGATAATTGCACAAACGCCATAATAAGTATCGTTATCATCACCACTTCTTCATCATTTATATCATCATTGTCATCTTCAACATCAATCTCATCATGACCATCGTCATCATCATCATAATTTCACGATCGACATCTAGTCACCGTCTAAAATGATTACAAATGAAAGAAGCTGATGGAATGCCGTAATCACAATATATAACGATTATATTATCAATATATCTAACTCAATTCCACTTCCAACATTATACTCAATATTCTGGAATGAAATTATTTCAAAGATGACACATAACCAAGAAGAATGAAAAACGAGAACAATGCCTACCATTTTATGATCAATATATCAAAGCTAATTGCATTTGCAATTCAAATAATTCATCTTTCTTTGCTCAAATAGCATCGAAGATGTAATATGATCTTGAAGAATAAAGTAAAAACAAACACAATGCCTTGAAGATTCAGCATACACAGCTTTAACCTAATAATGTCCACTATTATAATCAACATAATTCGTTGAAATTAAATCAAATAATAATTGATGGCCTGTCATATCTTTGGTATTTACATTAGTCCACAACCAAATTGACTATCAATATTCCCCCGCTGCAATGACATCGAGAGTAAATACATGATCTGGGGGTTGTTTCACAAAGACTAATGTCGACTTTGAGTTTGACTATGTCTGGCTGTTTATGCAACTGTTTGCTCTCATCATTTACTGGCATTGGTTTCTCAAGTGCCGTAGAGATGATGGTTACACATCTACATAATTTACATTTGTTCATAATTCAATATGGAAGGACAAATATTATCTACATATTATAATTGGTTAGAGCAACCAGTGGCATGCATGGCCTGCTATATTTAAGTCCAACTTAAAGTCCATCTTAGTCTTTGTGAAACACCCCCCTGAAAGCCAGCAATGGCAGGAACAATGTCTTACATTCTTCCTAGCAACGATGCACACATAAACCATAATGCCTAGCGACCATCAAGCGTTCAGTTACCGGCACACAATCCTTGGTAAACATTGACCGGTATATCGCATAATGTACTTTGAGAATAGTAATACAAAAAGTAACATGTATTTCTGTCATAAATCATGACAAACGACACATTAAAGCTCCCCTAAAACTCTACTCGTAAGAGGAACGCCTTAACATACGAAATGTATTGAGATTAGAGACAATAGTAAGGTACTTAGACCAAACTATATAGCCATAAAATGCATAATGGAATAGTAACTTTACAGACCTTTTAAAACGACAAGGAATTCAGTAATACGTAGAAGCAGCAGAAAATGACCTAATATATCAGCCCTGTAAATGCTCGGACATTAAATGGAGCGAGAGAGAATGACATTAAAGCCCCTCTTAAGTGCTTGGAGCCTCAACAATTTGCTGCCAAACTATCACCTAAATTATGAAATAATATTAAAAAGAGGATGTCATTTAAGGCACATCTGCAAGGATTTGTTCAAATAAATGTTTTTGAAGACTAATATTGACGAAAAAATACAAATATCTGGGTTTTTTGCGTTAATCAGAAAAAAAAAGAAGTTTGTATTCTTTCATCACATATTGGCCTTAATACGTATATATTTTCAAAATCAATGCAGAATAGTGTGTTAAACAATTCTTAGAAATACTGAGCAATTGTTACTATTTTTTGGATGATTCCAAAAACTCACAGTATACACAAATACCTATCGGCTACATGATCAACCTTTCCAATCGCTTCAACACAGTTTCCTTTACATTGAAAAAGGATGATCAGAACTCTACTTTTTCTTGAAGTATATTATCAAGGAAAAGAAAGAGGAGGACAACGTGAATAAAATGGCTTAACAGTTACTCAGGAAGAAAGACCAACACAAAAGAAAAGAATGTCATCGAATATTTGCTGGGCGAATAGTCCAATGAATCTATATTAAGAAGAAGAAATATATTGCTCCATTACTCCACTTCCACCGAGAAGAAATAGACTGATGAGACATTACACTCCCATGAACAAAATCAATGGCCATCATCGGTTAATTAGTTGGTATCGGATAAGACGCGACTTGGCCGTGTACAATAAGGTGCGTGTGTGTTTATGTATGTGTTACAGTGTGAGTCAAAAAAAGTTTACACCTAGAAAATTGCTAATTATTAAAAAAATCATCTATGAACAGTAAATTATTATACATCGTATGAAAGGGTGTTTTATCCGAAATATTTTGGTATAATTTGTGTGTGGAATCTGTTCACGCTTGAATGTACAGGAGACATTGTTGACTTGCGCCAAAGTATTTCATGTGATGTTTGAATAAAACAATTGGGATTTGGGTATTAATTCGTTCTTTGCAGATCAAAATAACATCCCTAACAACAGTTATCATGCCACACAACATATGTAATATCAAATATTAAATATCAAAGAACATTTAGGCGGGCGTTTGTGTGTGTGTGTGTGTGTGTGTGTGTGATTTATTTTCCGCAAAAACAAAATGCCACGCATCTCATTTTAAAATACAATTAATGTATTCTCTCACTTAGATACTTAAGCGCAAGTCCATTTTTGCACTCTCGCAAACCTTCCGTTCATAGCAGACTTTTTTTTAGTCACACGGTAGTTCGGCTCAGAAGAGAAATATAACTCCCTCATACATATATTTTCTCCTTTCTTAAGGACAAACTGAAGGTGAGCAATGAATTCGTGTTTCAGTCCGAATTTTTAATTTGTTTAACTTGAAGATCAAAATTTGAAATAAGAAGCACCCCAACAAAATTGAAAATGTTAGGAGAGACACAGTTCCATGCAATTGTCACACTGTAGTTCTGAGACGGTAGAATAATTTGTGCTGTGGTGTAACGCCGATGGAATAGACGGGGGTGGCGGGGGGGGGGGGGGCATTTCGCATCATCCTCCCTGCCGTTTTACATGAACATCCAGCATTAACAAACATCTAATCTATAACAATACAACAACAAATCGAAAGGCAGAATGTTAACAATTTAAGCGAAATCGGATTAAAAAAAATATATAATGATTTTTGGTTGTAATCACTATTCGTATGGGCATTTCAAATTTCCCATTTTTTTTCTTCAACATAGACAATTACAAAAATGTCTTTTTCCTTAAAGTTTGAATCATGGCGGTCTTTTCTTTCAAAGGACCTTTTATAATACACAATCCACAATATATTTTCAGGAGTACCCCAATGGAGAAGGGTTTAGGAGAAAAACTAAAATTGTTGATATTTGATTCATGACAAGAGGAGAGTTGTACATCTGGGCCCTGTTTCATAAAACTTGTTATCAATAACAAGTTACAAGCTACTGTTATAAGCTACTAAAATCATGGCATCTGATTGGCTGAGAGCAGATTTGTCATAGAAATTTAGCATTTGTTTATACTGGGGCCAGTTTAATGAAACCACCCCCAGTACGACACATTCCACTGACCAAATATTGCCAATTTAAGATTCGCATATATTTTGTCATTCTATAACTCAAACATTCATTACTCTGTCATTGTAAGCGCGACTTATTTCAAACTTTCACTATTATTTTGTTCTTCTTATTATTCTTCCGCTCTCCTACATTCATAATTATTGCAAAGAGCAAAGATTGGATTGCCTTTTAAGAAATAATAACAGTTAAACTCAATGATATTGGCACTTCCATTTATATTATAGTTTAGCAGTTTAATACATTAGAGAGAGAGAGAGAGATAGAACAAAAGAGATATATAGATAGTATAGATATATATAAAGGAAGAGAAAGAGAGAGAGAGAGAGAGAGAGAGTACAGAATAGAGGGAGGGAGAGAGGGAGTAAGAGGCAGAGGGAGAGAGAGAGAAAGAGAAAGAGAGAGAGGGTAAATACTCATTACCAGCCTTCAACACTCTTCCCCACCCCTCCCCTATTGTGTATTTTTTTCTTCTCGTTTTTCACCACAGTGCAGCAGCAGTGCGGAAAATTATATTTTTATAGTACATATGTTACGCTAACAAAAACCCCGACATTCTCATGTTATTATTTGTATTCAATCAGTATGATCACACTGAAGTGCGTGAGAGATTTAACCGGTATAATTTGATGAAGGTTTCTTGTGAGGAATTCGCCCTTGATGTTTCCGATTTAAGCACCTTTGACCCCGAGATGAAGCACGGTTTCAGTATTAATAAGGTAATACGAACCTAACAGTTTTCAACCAAATCACAAGCATTCAGGGACAGATTTTCACTAAGTAATTTTTGAAGTTAAAGATAAACTTGAGTTCTGTTTAAAAAAAAGAAAATGAATTCTTACAGAATCAAACGAAACTTACACTGAATGTTCAAGATTACAAATAAATGTCATTTGCCAAACAATATTGGTAGAAAATATATACTGGCTGAATAATGAGCATAGAAAGATAAGGAAATCAAGCTAGGTAAGTAGGCCCAACATCATTTTTGTAGCCCCATAACATCTTTAGGTGTAAAGTGCTTGTTAATTTACATAGACAGGGCCAAATTTATTATGATTTTGATGACTCCAAAACCTTGCAGTATACACCAAAACGTACATGCTACATGATCAACTTTTTCTGATCCATTCCACACCTGTTCTTTCACAATGCAATCGCATGACCAGAACTCAACTTTATCTTTAACTTGAGATTCACTTGATAGGAAAGTGTACCGTGCATGTATTAACAACTTTTCAAGTAGAACAAAAATAAAAAAATATGTATACATGAGTTCGTAGCTATATTTTGAATATGGGTTACAGTGTCTGACCAAATTCGCGAAAATGAAACCCTCACCCCTTTCAACTAAAAAACAAAAGAAATAATTAAATATACACAAATAGAAGAAGAAGGTATTACAATTTCCAAATTTACATGGATAATGTAATAATGATATTTCCAGAAAAATGAATGAAAAAAGCGGTAAAGGAAAAAAAGAAGAAACAAAGATAGACAGATATAAAGAAAAAGGAGTAACATTCGGTTACGGATGAAAGTCTCAAAAAATAAAAATGCCCTCCCTCCTTCCAATCGCATCCCTAAGAAAGCACGTGTGTGTCCTTAGTATGCACCAAAAAGGTACTAACAATATTTAAAACGATCTTGTAATCCTTCTTGAGGAAAAGAAAGATTTCCACAGTTTCTATTTCGAAAACGAGAAGTGTAACTTACAGCAAATATATACATTTGTGTTTATAGTTCAATTAATGGTTGCAAAATGTATTATATTAAAGGTACTATGTCCCATTTGCAGGCCCAACAAATGAAAAAAGTTAAATTCCAACTGCATTTGAAAGAAAATACCAATTTAGAACTTCCCTAAAAAAGTTGGGGCCTGAAAATGTCTTCAAGTGGGAAAATAACGACTATTAGTTGTCAAATCGACTTTAGGGCTATAGAGCCCAAAAGTAATAGTCTTGATTTTCAGACAATTGTACCGAATGGTCATACGTTTTATGCTGCGCAAAGATTCAATCAGTTTAATCTTGGCCATCACAAGAAGTGGGTTATTGATGTAGACAAATGCTCATGTACCCTTTACAACTCTTTTCATGTATGTTATTACCAAAGAAGAAAAAAAGGCAGTCAGTCACTCAATAGTGTCTGACAGGGAAGTCTAGCAAGTAAACGGGTTTCCTTGCATAATTTGAATATGAGGAAACTGCTAACGTTTAAATTTCACAAATAGGACATACATGACATATTCATAATTCCTGCAAAGTTCTACATAATTTGAGGTTGGCTGCAAAAGGGACATAGTACCTTTAATGTAAATTTCACTAAGATTTTTGTTATTGATTTCCTGTCATAAATGTTGATATTGATTGTTCCGTTAGTAAAGAACGTGAAACTGAAACCGCAATTCACGATATTTTTAAATAATATGTAAAATGTCTCAATCAAGTATAATCCCCTCGTTTAATACGTAATAAATAATTAACAGTGAAGGGATTTCAAACTTTATTCAAAGTGTAGTCTTTCTTTCCTTTCCTTTCCCTTTCTATTTATTTCCTTTTTTTTCCTTTCCTTTTTTGTTTGTTTCTTTGCTCAGATTTTCATAAGAAGAATTTGAACCCTTTTCTCAAAATGAATTGAATAATAATTTGAATCAAAAAAAAAAAAATGCCTTAAAAAAACAACTTTTACAAAATATTTTCAAAGATGTTAACAGCTTTCCATAATTGTTAAGTCCAACTTAGAAACAAGTTCAACTTAGGATCTTTGTGAAACACCCCAAGATTAGTTTATCAACTTCACGTAGTCTCTGCTTAGAACCAGTTGGGCATCAACTTAATTCATTCAGCACATGATTAAGGCCATTCTGGATAAAAGGGTTACTTCTCTGCTAGAGGCGGAATGGCGGAATCTCAATTTATTTAACACATGATGTACGCCCTCCTGGCTCTCGACCGAAAGCAGAATGATCATTGTTGCAAATTTCACACCAATTTATTTTATTGAACAACTCCAGGTGTTCTCAGCTTAGAGCCGAAATAGTGCCAACGTACGTCGTCGAACACATGGTCAAGGCTGTACTGGCTCTTATGAGACTTTAACTAGTATGTTTGTTACAATTAATGCGATTATGTCTTACGGAGATTATTCGAGTCCCGCAGTGGCACTAATGTCCTTTGGCAAGACACTAATTTACTTTGGCAAAACTCAACCCAGGTGAGGAAAAAGGGTATCTGGCTGGAATAAATTCCGGGGAATGCTAGAGCACCATACTGCTCTTCATTCGTTCCCTTCAATTGCGATTACCCCCAGCATTACCAGGTACAAATCTTTACACCTGGGTGGCAAGTATGGACTCATGTCTTGACAAAGGGCGTTAATGTTGGGCTCGGATTCGAACCCTCAATCCTTTGATTGATAGTCAAGAGAATTCATCACTTGACCAATACAGCTCCTCAACTTCTTTACCCTTCCGTGAGACCGTGACTAATAATTGCACTTGCTCTCTTTTCCCTCCGCAGGAATTGGTTGGACCCTTAAACAGAATATGGCCCAAAATTCTGTTCTCGGAGCTGTCATCCTTCTCATTTCCTCGACGGCCTATCTCGGACAGACATCAGGCGAGAGTGAGGCAACAACTTCTTATGAAATTGCCACCGACGCATTCTTCGGCACCTTTAAACACGTCCACAACAGCACCTTCCGCGATGCACAAGGTGATGTCTCTGAAACTGTCTTGTTGAGTACCTTCGGTACATCGGAGGAAATAGAGGGTACGACCATGATGAATGGCCAATGGTCCTGGACCCCTGTATCTTGGACATGGAACATGATTCTACAGCTCGTCCTAGGAATCGTAGGCATCCTTGGTAATCTTCTGGTCATGCTTGTCCTGTTCAGACGACGATCACTCAGCAGGACTACGGACACTCTAATCGGAGCTCTAGCATTTGCTGATTTCATCACCTCAATTCTGATCATCCCGATCCCAACAGCCGAGGTGGTACCGTCCACCTGGGTCGGTGAACTGTACTGCCGTATCCTCTATACATCTTTCTTCATGTGGCTCTTTGTCAGTGTGTCCATCTTTACACTGACAACCATATCCATCGAGCGTTTCTTTGCCGTTGTGTTTCCTATCAAGTTTAACCGCATCCTGCGGAAGCGTCACGTTGTCTTTGCCATTCTTCTGATTTGGCTAACAGCCATTGTCGCAGATTGCTTCATCCCACTGGCTATATCCGTCGACCCCAGCACCCAGTCCTGCATTTATTCTTACTCTTCCCAGCTTGCCTCAGAGGTCGCAGGGGTCACTTCCTTCCTGCTTCACTTCCTCTTCCCATCCCTCATCATGTTAGGCACACAAGCAGCCACGGCTCACGCCCTCTATCGGCAAGCTCTGCTCTTCGGGAAAAATGGTGACGGAAGTAGCCGATCAACGTCATCGTACCGCCTCCTGAAGGCCAAGAATCGTGTGATTAAACTACTTCTCATAGTGATAATTGTCTTCATAATCTGCTGGGGACCAAACAGCATAGGTTATTTCCTCTTTAACGTAGGGGTTATTGATTACACGTATCTCTATGGAGATCTTAATCGCATCCTGACTGTATTGGCGTTCTGCAACTCGTGCGCTAACCCATTCATCTACACCATCCAGTACCCTCAGTTTAGGGTAGCCATTAAAGAACTGTTCACTGGCTCAATGTCATCGTTTGGGGCGCTATTCGATGGTTATGTGGAATCTCCGAATATAAACAACTCTGCACTCAATAACTATGACGATAAGAGCATCACACAACTGACGACTATTCCTTCACATGCAGTGTCTGAGTGACTCAAGTAATTCATGTAGTCCGACAGCTCATGAGGCTTAAATCCCAGTAGCCTAACGGTCCGGTCGACTGACAGCCCATGGGACCGATAATAATGGTCTGATGAACTCCCATAATTATTGTAAGTAGGCCCACGAAAGCGATATGTCAGTTTCATTGGGATGTTGGTCCGTCTGTCTATAGTGGCTTGTCAATGTTATGGACTTTCTGTCTCTAGGGCTTTCGGTCTCGTGGGATGTCAGTCTCATCTGGTTGTCGGTCTAGTGGGATGTTGGTCCGATAGGCCGTCTGTCTAGTGGCTTGTCAGTGTCAAGGGCTTTCCGTATTGTCCGTATTGTCGGCTGTAGTCTTAACAATTACAGTTTATCAACGATGGGGGAAAGTGCAATTTATTATAGTTTCGTATAAATAGCAACCAATGAACAACAGTTATAACATTTTTGTAGACTTTGTTAGGTAAATGCTCTTTAAATAATTTAATAATTTAATACATTTTCGTAAAGTTATCGAAGTTATATTTTGTAAAGTGTCTCGACACGGATGATTTCATTCACCTGTTACGAATAATTGCATTTCGATATGGGTCAGAATGCAAATGGTATATATATCATGTGTTGTTAGAAAGTGCAAACGATAATGTTTGTCCTACCTAAAGCAACAACTACTGACTATTCTGACTATCCTGAAATTCTGACTATTGCGATTCAGCCCGAAGGTATTAGTGCGGTATGGTATGTAATCCCGTAGGATTTTTATGCCAAAGTTTAAATTCTTTGCTGTTTTGGCTTCAAAAGGGTCCCAATTGGCCAAAAACGATGGGGTTAAAATTTTCAGACCCATCGTTCATTTCCTGGGGGTCCATATTGGGCGCCAAAATGGCATATATAACGCGCAATAGGGAAATTTGGTGTCTTCGGGAAAATTTGAACCCCATCAATTTCTGATAGCTTGGACCCCAATGAATCCAATCAACTTTGGCACAAAAATCCTACGGGAGCTGTTTCAGTGACATACCGTACCACACTATATCCCTCGCAACCGGCTCTAGTGAGACTTGGCCTACTTGGCTATGCCTCAACCGCCTAAGAACTGGCTACGGACGATGCAGAGTCCTAATGCAGAGATGGGGTCTAGGAGACGAACAAACAGCATGTGAATGCGGCCAGGAACAGACCATGGAACACCTGCTAGTCTGCCAACTCTTGCCAGAGCCATGCACCCTAGATGACCTGGAAGCCGTGAATTGCCGTGCCAAAGCCTGTGTGGACCACTGGACGTGACTCGATAAGAAGAATGAAATCATTCGTATCGAAGCGCTTCTCAAAGGCATATGCATAAAGTTTGGTCTTGTAAAAGACTTATTTTTATTGAATTGGCTACCTTGTTTATCTATTGATAGATATTTAACTTTTGTAATTAAAGTATTATGTGCTATAGGGGTTCTTACGCTGACTTTTACATTAAATGATACATGAACTTGATTTAAAGATTATTTAGATATCATTTCACTTCGGGAAAAACAAATCGAATGAATATAAATGAGTTTGAGTTTGAGTTTATTGTATTTATACACAGTAAAAGCACGAAGCAGTTCGCAGACTGGTTTGAATCAAGGCCGTGTTGATAAAAAGCAATTTAATCATGACGTATAAACAAAAGTTATATCACACTGACAAATTTACAACCATTAAACAACAATATATATAAAATTAGCTAAAAACACTTAAGTTAATTATAACTATATTGATAGGCCTAAAAGATAAACAATTTAATTAGGTTATGATCATCAAAATCTGTTGGTATATAGATATATATATAGTGTAAAAACAAAACAAAGTATAAAAAGATATCAAACAAGGTAATAACATATGTATGTATTTATCTTAATATTAAATAATTAAAAACTTTAGAACAAAAACAAACGAAAACACATATTACATGTAAAAATGATATATTACACATACAATACTTTTAAAATTAGGACAAATGCGTAATCCATATGGTGTAGAAGTAACATTAAGTATGGAATAATACTAAATACTGAAGAACATTTGAATATGGATCAGTTAAATATTACATAAATAATTTCAAAAGTTGTTTCGTATCGAGTAAAATGTGTTAAGTTTTCTTTATATTCAAATTTAGTTTGTTTTGTATCATAATAATAACAATCAAATTAACAGATAAAACGAATGAATTGATGAAGATATGAACAACTAAAGAAAGATTTGGATGAATAAATGGTTTGGAATGATATTAAACAAGTATTTTCCAATTTTTAGATATAAGTGTGTTAATTACTTTAATATCAATGCCAAACACATTTCTCTAGTCTAGATTGATTTGCATGTTCTTGTCTGTATTATTTTATCTTGTCTCCGAATACTTTTTAAAT
The DNA here is from genome assembly GCA_035222895.1 of Strongylocentrotus droebachiensis. Classification (NCBI taxonomy): domain Eukaryota; kingdom Metazoa; phylum Echinodermata; class Echinoidea; order Camarodonta; family Strongylocentrotidae; genus Strongylocentrotus; species Strongylocentrotus droebachiensis. The sequence continues at coordinate 260,420 of JAVYIG010001043.1, forward strand.
TAAAATGATTTCAAAAATGATTTGTTTTTTTGTATAAAGATGCTGAAAAATCTTAAAATTATCGATTTCAATATAATTACATTAATTGGAGAAGGACTGTACATAGTGGAAGCGTGTTATTTATTCATGGACCTGTGCTACTCTACTCTACAGTGTGAGTATAATAAAGGTTACATCTAGAAACTTAGTATACATCTTATAAAAGAATGTTTTATCCCAAATCATTTGGTATCAGTTGTGTGTGGTATGTGTTCACGCCTGGATGAGCAGGAGAAAATTGTTAAAGAGAGTGCAAAAATCGACTTGCGCCAAGGTAATGCTGATGAGATGTTTGAATACAACAATTGGGATTTGGCCGATTATTAATCCGGTCTTTGTAGATTCCGATAACATCCTAAACAAAATTAATCATGCCACACATTTAAAATATAAAATGGCAAGTATCAAAGAACATGTGTGTACTTGTGTGTGTGTTTGTAGGTGTGTGTGACTTTGGTTCTGCAAAAAACACATACAATGCATCCCATTTGATACATTCAATTAATTTCATCACTTAGGTTTTCCCGCCCAACTTCGTAAATTTAGCATCCGAATTAGCATCACCTACTCAATCAAGATTAATCAACACAAACCATTACGAAAATAACATGTATAAAGAAATGTTTCAACAAAAATAAAGATCGAAAGAAAGAGAAAACATTAAATGCAATATAAATATATCGGACAAATAAGAAGATTGTAGTATAATGTGAAATCATTTCAGAAAAGATCATAAAAGAAAAAAAATGAACATGAAAAGGTGAATATCCGAATAAAAATCGAGCCTCATACAATGATCATGAGGTCTAGTTTTAATTTGAATGACCCGATTGCGAAAGAGGTTGCCCATAGACGAAAATGAAACCGCAATTTGCCAAAGAATTCTCCTTCCACTCAACATTGGCGAAATTGAATGACGCTTACGCATTTCCAAATTGACTGAACCAAGCTTTCATTTGAATGTGCATGTTTAGAAAATTCGATGACTCGAAACGAAATTGAATGCAAAAAGTTTAAAAATGAAACAGGGGAGCAACGAGTGGAGAAAATTCGCTCGAACATGAATGCACCTTAGTGAAATTGATCGCTGCTTTGACGAAATTGGCCGGGAAAACCTATACTTTTGCGCAAGTCGAATATGTGTAATACTGCTCTAGCGCCGAAGGCTATAGACTTTTACGGAAGATAGGACCCTGTTCCATAAATATTTATAAATATTAAACAAATGCTAAGTTTCTATGACAAATTTTGCTCTCTGACAATCGAATGCCACGATTTCAGAAGCTTATAACAATTATTGTAACCTGTTATTGATAACAAGTTTCACGAAGCAGGGCCCTGGTAGGCTAAAAGTTGTTCACTTTTCATATATTATAGTCGGTCATGGACCCATAAGCATGATGATGCCAGACGTATCATGTAAAAGGTTAGCATGTAGAAATTCATCAAATAATCTTCAACTATTCATATACATTGATTTTATAAACAAATTACAGAGAATGATGAACAGATTGGGATCTGGAACAGCAAACTTATGACATGGGGAAATGTGGAGAGCTCTACGAAGAACATTATTGTGTGTTAAATGTAGTCCCATGACTTTACACAAATATTCGGATAAGTAAATTAAACAAATAATAGAAAATTAAAACAAAACAAAACAATATTTATGTACATTGTATACAGATGCCAATAACAGATACAAATAAATGTACAGACTGTGAATAATGTACAGTAGGAAAGGTGGAAAACAAATCAGATTCGTTAAATACGCAAGATTTACGCCAACGTACATTACCCTTTTAACATGTAAAGATGAATGATCTAGCTTCGGTTGGCTCCTATGTGTGTGTAATTGTTTGTACAAGACATGTATCGATTCTGTAAATGATTAAGAAGCCACTATGTTTGATTTGACTGATTTGATGTTATGATTAAGGTAAGGTTTGTGGATAGCTTTAACGCCTATCTGCACTACCGTGTGTCTCAAAAAAAACGTAACACTTTTGAAATGGTTGCCAAATTGAGCATATATAATTTTATGAAAAAATGTCTATATGTATGGAAAGCTAAAGGACCAACCTTTCATATGATATGAAAAAATTAAAAAAAAATCATGCTTCGATGGACAGTGTTCACTTAAGTTAGAGGTATGAAAATGGGCCTGCGCAGGATTTTTCCTTCCAATTTTGGACAGGTAAATTACTTGTAACTTACAAAATAAGGTCGATATGAGATATTCATGATCGATGGATCAAAAGGATATTTTGAATCAAAAGGATATTTTGAATACCTCGAATTCTGGTATTTTCAATGCATAATGAATGATGTACTTAGCTATTACATGTTTGGGTCATTCATAAAACCTGAATAAAATGTGATTGATGATCCACCAAACTTACGGAAGAAAACTGATAAAGAAAAGGCAAGGGGTAGGTGATGGGATGGGAAAAGGTTGTGGGGGGGAGGAGAGTGGGTTGCATAATGTCAATTATGATTTTGAATACGGTATTTCAATTTAACATTTTCCCATTCTTCCTTCATCCTGTTCACATCTACCAGATCAATGATACAATAAGATGGGAGTGGAAGTTGGTGTGTGTGTGTGTGTGTGTGTGTGGCAGGGGTGGTGTTTGGGGATTGATAAATGACAGAGAGAAAGGACTGGTATTCAAAACATCCTTTTAACTCTTAATCCATCGATCATGAATATCTCATATCAAACTTATTTTGTATGCTAAAAGTAACTTACCTGTCCAAAATTGGAAGGAAAAATCCTGCGCAGGCCCATTTTCATACCTCTAACTTAAGTGAACACTGTTCATCGAAGCATGATTTTTTTTTCAATTTTTTCATATCATATGAAAGGTTGGTCCTTTAGCTTTCCATACATATCAACATTTTTTCATAAAATTATATATGCTCAATTTGGCAACCATTTCAAAAGTGTTACGTTTTTTTTGAGACACACGGTAGTTTGGATAGGAGGGATTAGACCTCCCTGCGTGATCACTAGCAGGTGGTTATCTCGTCAAATCAGCTCCCAATTAACATAAGAAAAGGGGGCCCATGAAGGATCAACGGGTACCGCTTAGGCATTGTTCGCTGTATAGAGGGCGTGAGTAGCTACAAGTAGTGCAGTCCCGATTTAAGGTCCATGGCATAATGTATTAAGAGAGAGAGAGAGAGAGAGAGAGAAAGGAAGAGAGAGAGAGAGAGAGAGAGAGAGAAAGGAAGAGAGAGAGAGAGAGAGAGTTGTGACACGCATACTCGTACGTGGTCAAAGTTCAATTCATGGAGCGCCAATACTTATCTCCCATATAGATGGTATGTGGGTGTGAACTTCCTGTATGTGGAGCTAAGTGAATTGACCTTTGTTCGTGTACGTGTGCGCGTGTCACAACTGTTTCTCTAAATACGCTAAGGGTCAAGTGATATAATCAAGGTCAAGGGTTATTTAGTAGAACTACGCTATTGGCCATGGAGCAAAAGTTTTTTTTTTTTTTTTTTTTAACAAATAAAAACGCTCTGATTGATTGTGGATTTAGCTGTCTCGGGCTTTGAATAGTTTGACAAAATCTTCTTTAGTTTCCAAAATAATGTCGCCAAATACAATACTGAACTTGGAGAACGATTCACTCAGACTTGCAACCCAAAGCCTGTCATAGTCCTCGTCAGATGATATGAATAGTTCTGTCCAAAAGAGAGACGGAGAGGCACAGAAAACAAATTAGAAATAATGTAGAGGGGAGGAAAGTGAGAGAGAGGGGGAGATAGAGATACTTTGAAGAGAATAGAGAGAGAGAGAGAGAGAGAGGGAGAGAGAGAGAGAGGGGGAGGGGAGGGGATAAAGAAAGAAAGAGACAGAAAGTGGGTGGCATGAGAAGGTTTGACAGAGTGTGTGTGTGTGTGTGTGTGTGTGTGAGAGAGAGAGATATATATATTGTGGGTGTGGGTGTGAGTGAAACAGGGGGAGGGCAGTAAGGAGCGGAAGAAGAGAGTGGCGATAATATTAGTAATATAATATTAATACTACAATCGGATAGAAACGCGTCATACTGTCTAAAATGATATTTATAAACACTGTAATACCCACCGCACAATTTCCAATAGCATTTATTATGAACATTTCAAATTTTGAACTCTGAATGATCGATGATTTTCATAGTCACGTGATTAATGATATCAAAATTCTAATAGAATTCACGCACCTTTGGAGAAAGAATAATTAAATCGGCTCAAAACCGTAGTGACGTCATGGCAGTAATGCGATTCTCTACGATTTTGAGTCGATTTGCCTTTTGTTATCATTTTTTCAGAGCCTACACTAAGTAGATGTTTTTTAATTTCTTATTTGTAAATCTATTTTATGATTGTCATTCCAAAATCGGATGACAGGAAATTTGTATAGTGTGCGGTAGGCTTATTGACGATGTGATCTTGTAGATTTGTAGCCAAGAAAATCAGACTATGGAAATGCAAGGAGAAAAATCAAGCAAATCAACATCTGCTTTTAAAGGTTTCAAATTAACGAACAATATTTCATTGTTTTCAAGAAGTTAAAAAAGGAAAATCGAATAAATAATTAACTTGCAAATTTATTTTTCAGAATGTGTCAAGCCACATCACTTCTCCCCTTTCCAAATACACCGTCCCCCTCCTCTTTGCAATATACCTTGCCACGAGTTAGGAGCCTTAACAAGTTTGTATGAATTTGTTTTTCTCTATTTCGGGAGGAGGGGTGTTGTTGCACTACAAGCCGGCACACTCTTTTATTTGAAAGGAGGAGTATTCCCTCTGTGCTCCGCCCCACACATTATCTCCATTTTCGTATTAGGAGGATGGAGTCAGCCCCGACGGACACCCAGACAAGTGCCAACAAACTTTCATATTCGGAGGTGTGTTCTCCCACCCCCATCCTCACACACACACACACACACACACACACACAATACAAGTCAACTATTTACCTTCTTGTGTGTTGGCAGCCTTAAAGATAGCCGCTCTATTACCAAGAGTAGACAGGATAAAGAACATGTTATTTTGCGGGATCTCTACAGCACGTCGCGTCATGTAGCGAGGAAAGGCCTGTCGAATCAAGGAGGGAATGAAACTGTAGAAACCAACGACAACAACATAATCATCATATTTGTTTTGTGTTTACTGTTATTATCATAGTCATCACTGATACAAATACTCCTACTACTATTATATTTGTGATGGTGATGGTAGTTAAGATGATGAGGAAAATGATGATGATTGCGATAAGGGTAGGCATAATTATGATGACTGTAATTGTTAAATATAATGATTAAGATAATAACAGTGAACTTACGACTACGTTGAGAGGACCAACATCGACAGCCTCAATGCACATCGACTTTTCATCTTTGTCACATTTAGAGTCGCTTTCATTGTCCGAATCGCTGACGGACGATTCTGGTGTTGAGATGGAGACTGGTATACCGTCATCACTACCGAATATCCGTCGGTATTTATTGAGAGTCACGGTCTCTGCCAACAAAAAGGCAACAAGCTCAATAATTTATTCATTCATTCTCGCAAGAAAATATCTTTGTAGTTTGAGAATTTTGTCAGGATTTGTTTGCATGTTAGTACAGTAGAAGAAATATATTATAGGTAACATATTATACACAAATTACGCAGTTTTTTCATCAACCTTCAACAATGTTACCGAGTCACTTTGATGTCCTCGATCGAATAGCGCAATCTAAATGACACCACGATTGCAGAATCGTTCTCTGCCCACAAGAAGACAAAAAGCTCATTAAATAATGTATTCATTTATTCTGGGGAGAGATCGCGCTTGGACCGATTCTGTACAATAATAAGCCTGAATGACCTTGAATGGCGCAATCGAAATGACACAACGTGTGTAGCGGGCTAGTCCAAAATCTGGCCAATTTAATTTTGATCTCCACCACACCAACGCTATACAGTGCGTCCCAGAAAAAAGCGAAACCGAGAATTATCGATGTTTTATCATAACTTAATCACAATTATAATTAATAAATGACACATATTTGGAAAGCTTAGATCCTCCTCTTTCATTTGATGCAACTCATTATAATGCATATTTCACGCATGACTGATTAAAATCAATTTGAAGAGAGGAAACCGAAAAGTAGTTTAGTGGGCGGTATCTGAATTTCAAAGGTAAAATCACATTTCCAGAAAGTTGAGTTTCTGCCCTTTCATATGACACCTCATTCATGAAAAATGAGCTAGGAATAACAAAGTTCTGTTTGTTTAAAGTAGTGCTTGCATTTCCATAATTTGATTAAACGAATTCGTTTTCACTGGCTGCCTGCCGTATCAACAAACGAAATTAACAAAAAGACTTAAATCCGTTTCGTTGACAATCAGCCGTAGATGTAAGACTTCATGCATGGCTGATTGTCAACGAAACGGAGTTAAGTCTTTTGTCAATTCTGCTTTTTGCTACGGCAGGCAGCCAAAAGGTATTCATGAAGCACATCTAGGACTTTGGCAGTTATTATTCTAATATATGCTCAAAGTGGAACTTCTCCATGTATAAAAGATCTGTGGATATTTGGGGTCATTTGTGCTATCTGTAAACTCCCTTATTACAGTAGAGGACGTGGCAGATTCTGGACTAGCAACGGGCGGGCTGAAGAACCACTGCTTAAGCTATGGTCACAACTCAGAGCGGCGACCGACCGATGTGTAGCCTGCTCGGTCGCCGCTGGAATTAAGGTATTGCCCGACGAATTTTGGAGAAGTCGAGCAGGCTGTAGAGCCCCAGCGATGCCTAGCCGGTGCCATGTTGATTTCCCGTTGGTCTCCGGTCAATTTTAGGTCAAAACTGGGCGAAATCGGGGAGCTTTTCCACGCGGCGTCCCGGCAGTGACCTACTGATGACCACCGATTCCCGAGCGATGCCCTAAAAACAAGCGTTGTCTGGGCGAAATTAGCTCAAAAATCGCCGCCCTTTCGGGGTGTGACCATAACTTTAGGCTAAACTCTATTTTCCTTGATCGCTTGACGACGTGAGTCTGTGTAGAGAAGTAACGCACACAAGCAAGGGTTACTGCGATGTTGAGTCATGGCGCATGAAGATGATGCTAAATCAGGGTTAGCCTAAGCTGATGAGACATAATTTGTACCTGGTCTGAAGGCACAGCCTCCTTATTCGAATTTATTGACAATAAGCTAAATCGGTATTACAATCTGCGCATATAAGCAGAACCGACTGAAAACAGAGTAAAGTAAGTAAATTCGAAATTTAAAAGACCGTTTTCCCAAAGGTTTTAACCACACTACAGTTGATTGGGGAAAATGAAAAACGGTCAGTCAAAGATTTTTTTTACTGTTTTCAGGCACTTCATCATCAATTTGAAGCGCAATTTTTGTAGGGCTTCAATATCACACCATATCGTAGAAACTGATAAAACGTAGGGCCATGCATTTCAGATTTGTAAAACTGGAAACATTAAAAAAAAAACGCCTTTAAGTTCTTTGTCTGCGAAGTGGTAATTAGGTATTGTGTCGCGTACTGTTGGCAATGTGACCATGGGATGGCGCTGTGCAATACACAGTACGCTAGGGCAGAACGTCCACCAGTTCAGTATCGCTTTAAAATACCAATTTAAATTTTGAGTAATTTTAACCATGTGTTGAATACGAATTGGTCGATGTCTTAAAACGTTAAAGGGATAGTTGAGTTCTGTTTTCGGACCGCAAATGCCTTCAAAGTGCATGGTTATTGCTCCATTTCTTATCTATGACATTTCTAGTGCCCTTTAGAAGCTAACATTGCTATGAAGGTAATTTTAGACCCCAAAATGTGTGAAATTTAGCCAATACGATCATACCAATTCAGCTCATTTTTCAAAAAAATACGGTGACCGTTAGTTAATTATTTAATAATTAAAAATAACAATACATGGGCCGGCTGGTTGTGCGTAATATAACCAACACGAAAATGCCCAAAAAACAACCAACATCGGCATTGGCTGGAATACGACGTAAAAGGCGGTATTTCATATTTTCAACGGCTTTTTCAAATTATGTAATATTTGTGATGGTACACAAGTATTATAAATTGTTATATTTATGGATATTTCAACCGTCTCTGAACCGATTTTGATCAAACAAAGATGATTTTGTCATTTAAATTGTATGTTCTTTCAAATTTGACATTCATTTTTTCATTATCTCACAAAAAAATGTTTTGTGTAGCGCCCTCCGCAACAGAACTCAACTATCCTTTAAGCATAGACAAGTTAGTCATTGAGAAACGTACTTGTAGGTAGAACGTAAGTCGCCTTGTCGTTGTCGATCTCCATGAATCTGTCTTCTTTTTGTTGAAGTACCATATGCACTTGAAGGGAAGAATCATAGGAATAAACAGGGTTCACTCTAAAAGCACTCTCAACGGGAATGATATCTATGAACGAGTTCTCCAATCTTTCGCTATGTAATTGTTTCCTGAATATGTTCTCCACAACTGGCCGGTTACCTGCAATCGAAATAGATAAAGTGTGTGTGTTTGTGGGTGTGTGGGTGTATGTTTGTGTGTGTGAAAGAGAGGGGGGGTGTAAGATATGCTCATCATGAAAGCGCTATATAAGAACTAGGTATTATTATTATTATTATATCATGCAATTGAAAATACATCTCTTTGACGATCTCTTTTTGTTTAATCGAGTGTAAAACTAATGGATAATTAAGTAGAAATCTATCAAGGTATCTTTTTTTTCTGCCAATCTTGTGCACTTTTGCGGTGTCATTCAACTCCATTTCCCCTTCTAGGTTTTCTTGATTTCCCTCTTTACAGTATTTTCCCTTTTTGTCTATAACCATTCCCATTATTTTGAAAGCGCTATTGAATTTAAAATTGCGACTCCCGTGGGAGGAAACTACAAACTTCAGAGAGATTGTTTTCATTGATAAGCATTCAGATCGAGGTCATTTTTAAACGATATATTTAATGGCTCACATTTTTTCACACATCATTTTGATTAAAGGTTTTTTTTACTTTCATTTTTCTTTCATGCACATGCTTAAACCAAAAACTTAATTTGTAAGTAAACGCACGGGGCAGAATAGCTTATGCTTGCATGTAAATGAAAGCAAAACCATAGTAGTTACTCCAAATGTTTATACTATCTCCTAATCTTATCTGTTCAAAAGTAAGGACAAAATTGATGGGCAAGAAGAGAGAAAGAAAATACCCTTTTCGTTGAGATGAAAAGCAAACAGCCACGTTTCCTCCTGTTTCCGCTTAATAACCTAAATTTTGAAGAAAGAAAAGGGTTAATTTTAGGTCTCGTGATTACAAATTTCTTTATCACGAATGTCGGTACGGATATAGAGGTTTCCTTTCGAAATGATTATAATGCTATAAGTTCATAGCCCTCTGTTTCCCTTGTTAACTTCAATAAAAACACGAAATAATCGTATCATAATATTGATGATAATGAAGATAGATGAATACAAAAAAATGAAAATACAATTTAATAAAAATTGTCTTTAAAACGAAATTAAATTATTTTAAATGTTTATAAAAATATTAATACCAACGATATTTATAATATTAATATTAATAATTATCATAGTAATAATAATGATTATAATACCTATAAGTTTAATGATAATAATGGAAATAAATATAATGATAAAAATATAAGCAATAAAAAATGATAATTGTAATCATTATAATAACAACGATCTTAGTAAATAATAATGCCCGAAAAAAAGATAAATCAATCACTCTGATAACGATGATAATACAAATATACTGTAAATCAACTAACAGTAATGTGAATTAGTGAAAATAGTAATGAGAATATGGTAACAATTGTCTTTAGATAGTTAAAATGTATTCTTACCAAACCAATCTGAGTGCCAATATCTGAGAAACATTCTAGAACTGCTAGCTGGTTAGCACTGCTTATGTCTGACTGCAGGTTATTGATGCTTAGCAGTTCATCACAGTTTCTGCAATGACGTAATGGGAGAAGATACATTAGGCCAAACAAAATCATTTGGTTGTCCTCGACCGCCTACTCGTCATTTTCGGGCCGCTCGATTTTTTATTTATTTATTTATTTATTTATTTTTTTTGGAGGGGGGGGGGGGGGGAGCAATCTTTAATGCCAAACATACCATTTTATGCATTTTGCAAGGATCAAAATGCGTCCCGTTGCCAGTTTTGTCTTTTCAGTACGCAATTCTGTATTGATTAAAGATAAACTCCAGTTCTGGTCAAAAAAAAAAAAAAAATCTCACAGAATCAAACGAAACTTACACATGCTACATGATCAACTGTTTCTGATCCTTTCCACACCTTTTTTTTTCACAATGCAATCGCATTACCAGTACTAAAGTTTATCTTTAAACTTGCCATTTTTATTTTCCGATGTCAAAATGACGTTTATTCAAATCAGATTCTGAGCATTCTTAAACTCATTTTTAGCCCAATCTGTACTAGTTTACGGGAGGGATTTGGCCACCCTGCAAGGTCACTGGACAGGTGGTTATCTCAATCAGCTCTCAGTTAACATAAGATAAAGAGAATCATGGGGGACCAATGGTCACAGATTAGGCATTGTTTGCTATATAGAGGACGCAAGTAGCTATAAGTAGTACAGTGGGGAATTAAAAGGTGCTGTATTCCAAAGCCAAAAATACTTTCTGTGTTGGTCTTGATATTCATAGTACATTAAACTAGTCTTTTACCATATTTAAGTGTTTTATAGACTTTGTTCGTTTAAATCCTTGACATCCCAATGATTTTTGATTTTGTTATGGACAAATATTCATTAAAAAAAATAAAACTCAAACAAAAATGGGGTGGGGGGAATTTCAAAGAAAGACAAACAAAATTGAAATTAAAACAAAACAAAACAATTACAAATCCGCCCGCCCGCCCCTACTCCAGAGAAGCAATCGAGGACAACCAAATGATTTTTTTGTTGGGCCTTATGGCGAGACAAGCCTTGCTTCCTTCAAAGAAGACGAAAGACTCCATGCATGGCTGATCATCAACGAAACGGAGTTAAGTCTTTTGTCAACCCTGTTTGTCGCTACGGCAGGCAACCAGTGAAAACTAATTCGTTTTATGGAAACACAAACATTACTTTAAACAAACATAACTTTGTTTTTCCTAGCTCATTTTTCCTGATTGAAGTGTCAAATGAAAGGGCAAAAAGTGAACTTTTTAGAAATTTAATTTTCTCTTTGAAATTCATATCGCCCGCCAAATGACTTTTTGGTACCCTCTCTTTAATTTTGTTTTAATCACTCTTGCGTGAAATATGCATCATATGAGTTCCATCAAATGAAAGAGAAGGATCTAAGCTTTACAAATATGTGTCATTAATAATTGTGATTAAGTTATGATAAAACATCGATAATTCTCAGTTTCGTTTTTTCTGGGACGCACTGTATATATAAAATTATATAGACCTATAAATTATTTACATAATATATACCTGGTACGTTTTATTTTTATCATTGGGGCCTATAACTCACAATCATAGCTTTCATCAGAGCCAGAGATCCCTAAATTTATCGCTCTTCGTTTTAGTTCAGGCTATTAATTTAGTGTGTTCGAACAAATTGATATGAGGTACTCACCTTCGTATTTCTTTTTGTAACGTTTCTGTTAATATAATTCTCTTTTATTTGTATCATTCATTTCGTGAAATCATTATGCCTAATGTGAAATATATATGAAATATCAGACAACAAACTGAAAATAAAATTGAATCAATAACGTATAAATCCTATTTACCTCAACCCAATAGTTCTTGCCAGTCCGGTGCCATCTAGGGCCCTGAACTCATGACCACCCTGACGAGAATAAAGAAGTGCTCCAAACTCCGTGAGAGCATGAGGTTTACCAGGAATATACTGGACAAAGATCTCCCGAAACGCAAGCCCATCTGAAGATTCGATCTGAAAATGTAAACAACAGAATATATATTCAGTAGGTTTACGGTTGCACCATTTGAGAAAGAAGAGGGGGGGGGGGAGTAGATAGTCTTGAAAAGGAGTACTGTCGGTAAGCTTTTATTCTTGAGTGTATTGTGTGTGTGGTGTAAACTTTCTTTCTTGAGTGTATGTGTGTAGTGTAATCTTTTGTCTCGTGTGTGTGTATGTGTGTGTAGTGTAAATTTTCTTTTAGAGATAGAGAAAGCGAATGCTCAGTAGTACCTAAAGGGTCGGTGATTCAAAGGGAATGAGGGATGTCTCCAGCTGGTAAATATGTAAAAGGGGTCGTCCCTTCCCCCAGATATATTTAAAAATCGCTAAAAAATTGTCTACATTAACGATCTGTCTCAGCCAATTGAGAGGACGAAGAAATCCTGCGGACAAAACAGTTGAAACTACAGAATGCTAATTTTCTGGTGCGGTCACTGGGCTCCCTCGGAGAAGAAAAAAATTGTGTTCAAAGTTCATCGGTTGAAAGTCGCTAACGCGGTGCTACGTCAAGGAAATGACGCTTCGTGTGAAGCAGAATAACAAACAAAAAGAGTATGACCATGGAGGATCGATTCCTGGTTTCTCTTTACTTCCACCTTCCTTTAGGTGACCTTCCTCGTGTTGTTGTTGTTCTAATTTAGTTTTATGACACATGTGCATCAAGCTAGAATAATTACAAATGGAGTAACGATAGAGGACCTTGTACGGGACTGCAACTTAAGGTCAAAGTTGGGTTCAAAATACTCTCGCTTGTGGAAGCTTTGGAAATGCGCTCTGCTTAGCAGGCTAAAGTGTCAAGGGAGAGGCGGGGATGGCAGGGGGGGGGAAATTAATATATGAGTATATATTTATATGTATTCATCGCTATTGGTGAATACAGAGATTGAAATATATCTATTACACTTTCAACGCTATCATATTCCCACTCTCTCTTTACTTTTTTCGTTTGTAACTTTGGGCCTTTAGCTATTCACCGCGGTTCTTACCGCGGTGTTATTACTCCATACAACTACTGTTTCTTGATTGCTTACTTACAAACATACACAGGCTATCTAAACAAACAGACAATAAAACAAGCAAACAAACAAACTCTACCGTTATTGGTCATCATGCATTGAAGGAAAACAAGGTCTTCCCGGTCACTTACGGTTTTAACAGCACTACCGGGTCGATTACCGCCGTGTTGCGGTCACCCAGGGGCGTAGACAACGGGGGGGGGGGGGGTGAGGGGGATGTATCCCCCCCCCCCACCTCACAAGGTGGGGGGGGGGGGATGGCATGTACAATCATCCCCCCAGGTTTTGGGGAATGATATTTGCTTACTTAATAAGTCATAAAGATAACCACAAGATTAAACAGGCGCGGATCTACGGGGGGGGGGGGGGGGGGGGTTAGGGGGTTTTAACCCTCCCCCCTTGGGCGGCCCAAAAAACAAACAACAAAAAAAGGGAAAAAAAAGAAGAAAACAAAGAAAAAAAGAAAGAAAAAAAAACGCACGCTGGAGAGAAACCCTTTCAAGTGCAAATATTGTGAGAAGATATTCAACTCATCTGGTAACGTAACCAAACACATGATAACTCTGGATATAACTGTGTATTTAACTGTTACTTGATTTAAAAAGACGTTATCATGCACTGCTTTTTATTGTCTCCATTGTGTTAATAGATGCCAGGAAAACATCACTTACGGGGTTCAAATAAACACCCCCAAAAAAATCGGCTCGCCGCTTCGCGGCTCGTGGACGATGCTCTGCATCGTCATTATTTTGGTCAACCCCCCCCCCTTAGCAAAAAGCTAGATCCGCCCCTGAGTCTTCCCCCCCCCCAGGTGTACGAACCTGTCTACGCCACTGCGGTCACCTACACCGCGTATTCTTGTGTTCATAGGAGAAATATGTTTGTGCTGACTTAAAGGTAAAGACCAGTATTGGAAACGCCCCAATTTCAAAAAATGAAATGGAAGCTCTCATTACCAATCATGTGAAAGAATATGTTTTGACTAATACATGATGATAAAAAATTTGCCGGGAAACCGCCTACTAATTCATATATTTGGTAAATTTGTTTCTCTCATGGTCTGGTGAGAGATATAGGGTAGTCCCATATACATCTTTCTGTGTATAGTGCTTGTAACTTTACGAAGAATGGGCCAAATTTCTTATCATTTTGATGATTCCAGAACCTTGCAGATGCTAGATGCTAGATGATCAACCTTTTCTGATCGATTCCACAACGTTTCTTTCACAATGCAATCGCATGACCATTACTGGTCTTTACCTTTAACAGAATTAAAACTCGTCGACCTACCACTTACCATCTCTTCACCATCATGAGGTTCACAGGGCGCCTTCTTATCTGTTGCGGTTATAACCGCGGCTTCCTCGTGTGCGTTACTCGCCTTGACCACTTCTTTCGGCTCTGTTTGCGTCGAAGCTTCGGAACTCTCAGTGTAATCTCCACGCGTGTTTGAATCAACTCTCTCTGGCTTGGTGGACTGCCCTGCTTGGCGTTGATCACCCGACGCTAACGGTTCAACCGCGGGAGCGACCCCCGACTGCTGGGTTGAAGATCCCGCACTACGCTTTTTCGATGCTTTTCCCCCCATAGTGAATTTTGCTTCTACGCTCTGATTTTGGAAATCGAAGATAAAGTTTTGCGAGCCTTTCTGTTCAATAAACGTGTATCAACACATTTGAATGGCCAGTTTTCAATTTGTGCAAATTGATTTGTGTTGTAACCACTGTTAGCTAACGCATCGACCAAGGCTAAGAAAGGGTCAGGCCTAGTTACCTTGCATCGGTGCAGGTGAATGATTTTTCTTTGAATCGAGATCCAAAGCATTTAGCATTTACACAGCATATCCTAGTCCTATTTATACTATTTTTTTTTCTTCACTTGACTTTATGCGAGTATGAATATTTTCTTGCACGAGCACTCAACCAGTTCCAAATAAATAACAAAAGAAAAGCCTACGTACCCTGTCGACGCATTTCCTCTCTCGCTCTTTTTTTTCTCTCTCTCTCTCTTTCTCTCTCTCTCTCTCTCTCTCTTTCTCTCTCGCTTTGTTACCCCTCCTCTCTCTCTCTCTCTCCCTCTCCATCTCTCCCTCTCTCTCTCTCTCTTTCACTCCCCATCTCCTCAACCCCCTCCCCCCACAGGCAAACAATGAAATTTAATGTAAACGGAGTTAACCTTTGTACTCTGGCATACTGCGTTACAGACACTGATTCGTGAATGCATTGATGTTTCCTCTTATTCTTATTCAAATTTGTACTCCAGTACTAACCTATTCAGAGCAAATGTATATCAGTCACCGGATAACAAAAACACATGCATAATCTACCTACCTTTTATTTAATGGGAAAGAATAACTCTGGACAAAAATTGAAATCGGATGGAAAGGAGGTGGTGGGGGGGGGGGGGGGTATTTCTATCCCCCCAAGGAGTAGAAATGATTACTCCTCTTTACGAAAGGGTGTCGCTCCTTTAAATTAATCATCCTCAATTCATTCTTACAAAACCTTTTAAAATACTTGTTAGTAGGTTTTTAATGACAAACATTAAATCAATTTATAATACATGGGGGAGAAGAGAAAAACAATAATACAGAGAGACTATATTTCATTATTTTAGCAATATCTATGTTGTTAAAGAACTATTTAAGAGATTATTCAGAGAGATTTTTAAAAAAACCCGTAAGTCTGATATAAAGATCGTTTAAACACTTTTTCATTTAAAGTTTTACCTTAGAGGTAAACTTGAGTTCTGGTAATGCGATTGCATTGTGAAAGAAAAGGTGTGGAATGGATCAGAAAAGTTGATAATATAGCATGTAAGTAATGGTGTTTAATGCAAAGTTCTGGAGTCATCAAAATCATCATAAATTTGGCAGTCTTGGTAAAGTAACAATCACTTACACAGAAAGATGTATATGGGACAACACACATGGTGTCGGGGCTAGTACTCCCTGATTTCCTTATCTTTCTATGCTCATTACTCAGCCAGTATACATTTTCTTCCAAAATTGTTTGGCACATGACATTTATTTGTAATCATGAACATTCAGTGTAAGTTTCGTTAGATTCTGTGAGAATTCACTCTTTTTTTTTTTTACAGAACTCAAGTTTATCTTTAAGATTTGTTTGTCAAACTTTGCTTATGATTGCGGTCTCCTGCACTTTCCCAACAGAATAGTTCGGATAATACTTTAAATTTATGATAATATGTTATGGAAATATTAAGTTTCATTATTGTATGTACATATATTATGTAAAAAAAACATTTTGACATGAAGAAATTATTGTTTGTATATTGTTTGTATAAATTATACCTTACATTTTTATTTTCTTTGTTATTCAGTTATATAATATTTGGAAAAATGCAGCAATAAAATAAAATAATTTTTGTGTGGTTTTTGTTGTTGATAAATTGATAACAACGGGTTCAAATGAAGAGCTTGGTTCCAAAAGGTACTACACCCATTTTTTATTTAAACAAATGTTTGCATTAATGTAGGGGAACCCAGGGCAAAGTGGAACGCGGGGCAAAGTGAAACACGCCGGGTAAATGTTGTTTATGCTCCCATACATCTAAGTTCATGTGCCAATTACACTGCAACGAGGATGCATCGTTTGTTACCGGTGCGAATACGTCAGATATATGTACTTTTTTTTTCATACATAGAAAACGATAATTAGTATAAGTATATTATCTGCTAAAATACTGTGTTCATGCCGAATTATCACGAGAGCCCTATAACGTACACATTATCAGTAGCCTCATACAGTGAGACTTCCAAAAAGCTGAATTTCCCCAAAACAGTTTTAAAAATGTCATTTAAAAATCAGTTCGGCTCCAAAATTTACTATATCAATCTAAGTCATGCATTGTTACACGAGTATAGTATGCAATATTTCGTTCACAAGTTGACAAATAAAATGTGAATGTAAACAACCTTATATTGAGCATAACATGAACATGGAGAGGGCGCTATTCAACTGAACCATCCTACAGATTTGATCACACACAATATGCCTCCGAAACACCTGTATGAACTAAATATGCGAATGTAAGAAGGGCACCACTAGTAGATTGAGACGTATATGAGCATGTTTGCTTAGTACAAAAGTAGTAATAAATGTTTTTCTCACAAGTGCCTTCTTCCCTGTGGCACTATTAAACTGTATTATGGATAGCATGTTATTAGAACTCTAAAAATAAAAGATCCTACTGTGTTAAAAATGTTTTGATGAAAATACCGTTTTAGTAATTTGGTGCGATAATAATGTATGGTAAAGTTGTCCGGCACTACATCAAAGTGGCGTAAGCGAGGCAGCTAATTGAAAGTGCCCATTCGTATAGCAATTGCAATTTTATTTTAAATTGTTATTTTCTTATTTGTTTTTCCAATTCTACTTCTCGGATATTTATGCATTCTTGAGAGTAGTTGACAGTTGTTAATTATGGTTGGAATGTAATTTATGTCAATGGTAAAACGAAATGAGAATATTCAATATTGCGTGACCTATACCAAATATACTTAGATGCTTCGTAGAATTTAGAAAACAAAAAACACACAGTCATAAGCAAGTGACCTCTAATTTTAGGGGAACAAATCAATCCGGCAAAAAAACCTGAACCTCGTTATTATAAATTAAATACCATTGTTATCGTTAGCGTATTAACAAATCTTGAATCTTTAAACGGTGGATTGTTCATTCTCCCTCTATTAGGAAAGTATAGTTTGCAGCAAATCTTTTCGGAGAAGTCATGTATTCAATAATCACAATGACAAATTTGTGTTTATATGTGTATTTATTCAGAATTTAAAATATCCATACAAGGCTGCATTCCCGATGACAATATTGATGAAATAAAAAACAACAACAGATAAGCAAATATAATATACATTATCATGAAGACTAGGTTGGAAACATACAAATGCAACCACAAAGCATAGAAAATGTAGGAAATATTAGAAAAACATAATCATAGAAACAAAAACTGATACTATGTCAATGCATCAATAAAAACGGTACGAATATATTCAATTAATCTCAGAGTAGTGAAAACAAAATAATCAAACACGAATAGACTTAAGTAACGTTGAAAGAACTAGGTATATATTGAAATGTATATATATATATATAACTCTACATGGTACATTAAGTGGACATCATAAAAATCCTAACCCTAAAACTGAACCCTAAACCTAACTTTAACCCTAACCCTAACCCTAACTCTAACCCTAACCCTAATGTCTACTTAATGACACATTTTTTCACTCCAAATGTCCCTCCAATGACGCTTTTAGTGAAATTACATATATAGAGAGAGATATATAAACAAATTGGGCCTTCTATGAGAAATAAACCGTAACAAACGTTAAGAGGACACTATATTGTCCTCCTAATGACAATGTCTACTTAATGACTAAATTTTTCACTCCAAATGTCCCTCTAATGACGCCTTTCGTAAAATATATGTAATATATACATATATACACTGTCGCCTATAGACTTGGAATAATGTTTTCTTATGTAATTTAATAAAATAATTGTAATTTCTGTGACCCTTAAGATGAATCAAACTACAGTTCTAAGAATATAAAACTTAATCTTTCAAGAATAAACCATTTACAAAAAACAATCCTTTTATAAAAAGAGATACTATGAAAATGTTTCAACTTGTTGGGTACATTATTTGTAACTGGTGAATAAAAATCATTCGTATCAAAGCGCTTCACAAAGACATATTCATGAATTTGGGACTTATGGAAGAGTTAATTTGATCGGATTGGTTACCTTGAATCTATTGATAAATATTTAAGTTTTGTAATTAAAGTATTATGTGCTACTGTAGCACATAATACTTTGTAAGAACCACTGTAACAGTGGTTCTTACGCTGGGTTGTAGATTAAATTATACATGAACTTGATTTAAAGATTATTTGGATACCATTTCACTTCGGGAAAAAATTCGAATGAATAGAAATAACAAACAAATTAAAAAATAAACAAATGAATGGATTAAGATTTGAACAACTAAAGATGGATGTGGATGACTAAACGGTTTGGACTGATATTAAAGAAATATTTTCCAAATTCTCAATATAAGTGTGTTAATTACTTTAATATCAATGCCAAACACATTTCTCTAGTCTAGATTGATTTGCATGCTCGTGTCTGTATTATTTGTTCTTGTCTCCGAAAACTTTTTAAATTAAAATGATTTCAAAAATGATTTGTTTTTTTATATAAAGATCCTGACAAATCTTAAAATTATCGATTTCAATATATTTACATTCATTTATATTCTACAAATTTTTCGAGTTTGTGATAGATACTTTCTTTGATTTGAGATTTGATAAACAAATTACAGAGAATGGTGAACAGATGAACAGATTGAGAGAACTAGAACAACAAACCCATGGGGAAATGTGGAGGGGTCTACAAAGAACATTAGTGTAAGTTAAATGTAGTCCCATGGATTTACAAAATGATTCGGCTATGTATATTAAACAAACACAACAATATATATGTACATTGTATATACAGATGACATTAACAGATACAATCAAATGTGAATATTGTTGAGTTAGAGAGGTAACAAAAAAGCAGAATCGTCAAACACGCAAGATTTACGCCAACGTACATTAAATTACCCTTATAACATGTAAACGTGAATATTAAAGCTTCGGTTGGCTACTATGTATGTGTAATTATTTGAACAAGATATGTTTTTATTCAGTAACTGATTAATAAGTCATTATTGTTCGAGTTGAGGTTTATTCAACGTCCCCCCTTCAATTTTTTTTGGGGGATCGTCCCCCCCCCCGTAAGATTTGAAAAAGTGCAACAAAAAGTGCAAAAAAAAGTGCAACCCACTTATAGGCTGTGGAGGGACCAAGTGTGCAACGTTTAGACTAATGAAAATGCAAAATCCTTCTCGCTCGGTCGCTATACGCTTCCTCGCATAACATCCTTCGAAATGTAACAGAGAATAATTAAAAAAAATCTGTATTCCGTTGGTATCACCGGGATACGAAAATAATACAGATTTTGGTCCCCCCCAACCCGGTCATAAAAAGAAATCGCCGCCCCTGACACTAAGGGTCAATGGCCATAGTCAAGGTCAATGGTTCATTAGTGGACGTAAGCTTTTGGCTGTGGAGTAATAGTTAATGTATTTTTTCGAACAATTAAAGACGCTCTGATTGATTGTGGATTTAGCTGTCTCGGGCTTTGAATAGTTTGAGAAAATCTTCTCTTGTTTTCAGAACTTAACCGTCAGATACAATAGTCCTGTAGAAGTTTTTCAGACCCGGAAAAGTTGTTAAGTACAAGGTTTTTTGGTTGATTTGTGTTCTAGATGGGTATTGAAGTAAATTCAGCCAGGTTGCCAGCTTGGCAACCTTGGGCAACTTTTTTAAAAGCCATATTAGCATAATCATCTAATTAGCATATGTGCAATATGTAATAATGTTGCTTATCTCAATCCAGGAAGCCTGAAAACATAGATAATACGACTTTTCAAGGGTTTTATATGACAAGGAATTCATTTATGACACCAATTTTTATTTTAAAGTAATATAATTGTCTTAAATGGCATAATTAGCATAATATGTACAACATATGGACTTCATTGTCATTGTTTATCTATAAAGCCTAAAAATGGTGCAATGCAACATTGTAAATCACTTTTGAAAGATTAATCATTAATTCATGAGAAGATATTCCATGTAGATGTAGTATAATTAGCCTAATAAGCATAATAATCTAATTAGCATATATATGCAATATGTAATATTGTTGCTAATCTCAATCCAGGCAGCCTGAAACATGGATAATACAACTTTTCAAGGGTTTTCTATGACGAGGAATTCATTTATGACACCAATTTTTGATTCCAAGTAATGCAATTGTTTTAAAAAGCACAATGAGCATTAATGAGCTAATTAGCTAATAATCCCTCGTCATGGAAAACCCCGGAAAGTCATAATATCCGTGTTTTCAGTATTCCTAGATTAATATTAGCAACATTATTACATATGGCGCACACAGTGTAAGTATGCTAATTAGGCTAATTATACGACATTTACATGGAATATATTCTAATGAATTAATGTGTAGTCTTTCAAAAGTGATTTACAATGGTGCATTGCGCCATTTTTAGGCTTTATAGATAAACAATGACAATAAAGTCCATTTATCGTACATATGCTAATTAGCTGATCATGCTATTTAAGACAATTGCATTACTCAAAAATAAATATTGGTGTCATAAATGAATTCCTCGTCATGGAAAACCCTTGAAAAGTCACATTATCCATGTTTTCAGGCTTCCTGGATTAGGATTAACAACATTATTACATATTTCACATAATGCTAATTAGATGATTATGCTAATGAGGCTGATTATACTACATATACATGGAATATCTTCCCATGAATTAATGATTAATCTTTCAAAAGTGATTTACAATGTTGCATTGCACCATTTTTAGGCTTTATAGATAAACAATGACAATGAAGTCCATATATTGTACATATTATGCTAATTATGCTATTTAAGACAATTGTATTACTTAAAAATAAAAATTGGTGTCATAAATGAATTCCTTGTCATATAAAACCCTTGACAAGTCGTATTATCTATGTTTTCAGGCTTCCTGGATTGAGATAAGCAACATTATTACATATTGCACATATGCTAATTAGATGATTATGCTAATATGGCTATTAAAAAAGTTGCCCAAGGTTGCCAAGCTGGCAACCAAGCTGAATTTACTTCAATACCCATCTAGAACACAAATCAACAAAAAAACCTTGTACTTATCAACTTTTCCAGGTCATGTACATGGCATATGGTACCGTCTACTGGACTTCAATACGGAAGTTGGAGAACGATGTTCTCAGACTTGCAACCAAAATATTGTCATCCTGTTCGTCGGAAGATATGAATAGATCTGTCCAAAAGAGAGAAGGAGAGGCGCAGAAAACAAATAAGAAAGAGGGTGGAGGGGAATGATAGTGAGAGGGGGGAGATGGAGATACATTGAAGAGAATAGAGAGAGAGAGAGAGAGAGAGGGGGGGGGGGGAGGGGGGATAAAGAAAGAAAGAGACAGAAAGTGGGTGCCGTGAGAAGATTTGACAGAGTGTTTGTGGGAGGGTGAGAGTGAGAGTGTGGGTGTGGGTGTAACAGAGGCAGGGGGGAAAGCAGAAAGGAGCGGAAAAAGAGAGTGGCGATAGTAATAATAATATAATATTAATACTACAATGAGATAGAAACGCGTCATACAGTCATAAATGACGTTTATAAACACTGTAATACCCACCGCACAATTTGCAATAGCATTTATTATGAACACTTCAACTTCTTAATTCTGAATGATCGATGATTTTCATAATCAAAATCATAATCAAAATTCTGATGGAAATCACGCACCTTTGGAGGAGGAATAATTAAATCGGCTCAAAATCGTAGTGACGTCATGCCAGTAGTGCGATTCTCTACAATTTTAAGTCGATTTGCATTTTGTTATCCTTTTTCAGAGCCTACACCAAGTAGATGTTTTTTATTTTTCATTTGTAAATCTAATGTAATTGTCATTCTAAAATCGGATGACAGGAAAATCGTATAGTGTGCGGTAGGCTTATTGACGATGTGATCTAGTAGATTTGTAGCCAATAAAATCAGATTATGAAAAAACAAGCAAACCAACATCTGCTCTTAAAGGTTTTAAATGAACGAAAAATATTTCATTGTTTCCAAGAAGTTAAAAAAGGAAAATGGAATAAATAATTAACTTGCCAATTTATTTTTCAGAATGTGTCAAACCACATCACTTCTCCCCTTTCCCCATACACCGTCTCCCTTCTCTTTGCAATATACCTTGCCATGAGTTAGGAGCTTTAACACGATTGTATGAATTTGTTTTTCTGTATTTTGAGAGGAGGGGGTCCTGTTGCACTACAAGCCAGCAAACTCTTTTATTTGAAAAAGGGAGTATTCCCCTCTGTGCTCTGCTCCACACATGATCTCCATTTTTGTACTAAGAGGATGGAGTCAGCCCCAGGCAAATGCCAACAATTTTTTATATTTGGAGGTGTGCCCCCCCCCTCCCCCACCCTCACAAACACACGCACGCTTAAATGCCTAACATTTCTTTTTCATTAAAGGTAATACAAAGTTTTGGTATGGGGTCATGAATTTAATTCAAATGAACATATTGGAAGCAAATGCGATCCTACAACATTCAAAGATCGTTGTCGCGGTACAAATCGAATCTAAAGTTATGAGATTTTAAATAACAAACTCTTAAATTTGTACAGCTCCCTCTCAAGGTCAATATATTAATTAAGCTATAAAATAATATTTCTTGACTAAAATCGACCGATTAGCTGTTCCCGTACGGTTGCAGCTACCATTGTACGGCCGTAGGCACTATTTGAAATTTATCAAAATTTACCGGGAGCACCGGTAAATTTTTACATTCAATCTTTCTCGAAAGCAGAAGTGTTTTTTGGGCTAAATTTTCTAGAGCTTATAACACATCCACAGGGGCATCCAAATATATCAAAATTGTATTAAATCATTATCCACCCAATTTTCAAAATTTCCCAAAACTTTGTATTACCTTAAAGAAAAGGGGTGTTCCCCTAAAAATTCCAACGACCCCCCACCTCACACGCACACACACACACACACAACAAACACTCACACACACAATACAAGTCAAATATTTACCTTCTGTGTTGGCAGCCTTAAATACAGATGCTGTATTAGTGAGAGGGGACTGGATAAAGAACATGTTATTCTGCGGGATCTCTCCAGGCTCCGTCATGCAGGAAGGAAATGACTGTCGAATCAAGGAGGACATATAAGTACGTTTATGGTATTAATGTAGAAGCCAACAACAACAAAATAATCATCATCATTTTATTTTTACCGTTATGACCATTATTATTATCATCATAGTCATCACTGATACAACTATTATTACTCCTATTACTCTTACTACGATTATATTTGTGATGGTGATGGTAGTTAAGACGATGAGAAAAACGATAACGATGATTGGGATAAGGGTAGACATATAATGATGACTGTAATTGTTAAATATAATGATGATGATGATGATGATGATGACGATGATAATAACAGTGAACTTACGACTACGCTGAGAGGACCAACATCGACAGCCTCAATGCACATCGACGATTCTGGTATTGAGATGGAGACTGGAGTACCATTTTCTTCACTCGTGTATTCCCGTAGGTATTTATTGATAGTCACGGTCTCTGCCAACAAGAAGACAACAAGCTCAATAATTAATTTATTCATTTTTGCACGAAATCAGATTTGGACCGGTTCTGTGCACTCTTATTATTCACCTGAATGTCCTCGATCGAATGGCTCAATCTAAATGACACCACGTTTGCAACGGGCTTATGAATCGGTCTCCGCCCACAAGAAGACAAAAGCCCATTAATCAATTAATTCATTAATTATAGTAAGAGATCGTACTAAGACATGTTTTGTGCATTATTATAAGTCTGAATGGCCTCGAATGGCGCAATCGAAATGACATTGCGTGGGCAGCGGGCTCAAGATTCACTGCTTAAGTTAAGCTCTATATTACGTGATCGCTTGATGGCGTGAGTCTGTGTAGAGAAGTAACGCACACAATCCCGGGTTACTGCGAGTCACGTCACAGGAAGATCATGCGAAAGGAGGGTTAGCCTAAGCTGATGAGTCCTAATTGGGACTTGGTCTGAAGGCACAGCCTCCTTATTCGAACTTATTGCCAATAAGCTAAATCGGTATTACAATCTGCGCATATAAGCAGAACCGACTGAAAACAAAGTAAAGCAAAGTAAATTCGAGGTTTCAAAGTACATTTTTAACACTACAGTCGATTGGGGAAAATGAATATTGTAAAACCGGTCACTCAAAGATTTTTACTTTTTTTAGGCTCTTCACCATCATTTTGAAGCGCAATTTCTGTAGGGCTTCAAGATCACACCATATCATAGACACTGATAAAACGTAGGGCCATGCATTTCATATTTGTAAAACTGGAAACATCCTAAAAAACGCCTTTAAGTTCTCTGTCTGCGAAGTGGTAATTAGGCAATGTGTCACGCACTGTTGGCGATGTGATCATGAGATGGCGCTGTGCAATAAACAGTATGCTAGGGCACAAAGTCCATCGGTTCACTATCGTTTTAAAATACCAATTTAAATGTTGGGTAATTTTACAAATTGGTCGATGCCTTGAAACGTTAAAGGGGTAGTTGAGTTCTGTTTTCAGACCGCAAATGCCTTCAAAGTGCATGGTTATTGCTCCATTTCTGATCTATGACATTTCTAGTGCCTTTTTAGAACCTAAAATTGCTATGAAGGTAATTTTAGACCCCAAAATGTGTAAAAATTTAGCCAATACGATCATTCCAATTCGGTTCCAACAAAATGCGGTGACAGTTAATTAATTATTTAATTACAAATATCAGTACATGGGCCGGCTGGTTGTGCGTAATATAACTGACATGAAAAAGCTAACAAAAAGCCAACATCGGCATTGGCTGGAATACGACGTAAAAGGCGGTATCTCATTTTTTCAGCGGCTTTTTCAAATTATGTAATATTTGTGGTGGTACACAAGTATTATAAATTGTTATATTTATGGATATTTCAGCCGCCTCTGAATTGTGTAGCGCCCTCCGCAACAGAACTCAACTATCCCTTTAAGCTTAGAATAGTTAGTCATTGAGAAACGTACTTGTAGGTAGAACGTAGGTCGCCTCGCCGTTGTCGATCTCCATGAATCTGTCTTCTTCTTGTGGAAGTATCATTTGCACTTGAAGGGAAGAATCATAGGAATAGACAGGGTTCACTCCAAAGGCACTATCAACGGGGATGATATCTATGAACGAGTTCTTCAATCTTTCGCTAGGTAATTGTTGGCTGAATATGTTTTCCACAACTGGCCGGTTACCTGCAATCGAAATAGATAAAGTGTGTGTGTTTGTGGGTGTGTGTGCGTGTGTGTGCGTGTGTGAAAGGGAGTGTAAGAACTGCTCATGATGAAAGAATATCTATAGAGTAACATTTCCAGAATCCCATCAATATTATTATTTCATGCGATTGAAAATACATCTGAAGCAATGGCTTTCTCGCATGTACAAGTACTATTCCGGTAGCGTGCATACAGCCGCATTGCAGGTTTATGAGTTAAGTAAAAATCTATCAAGGTATCTTTTTTTTTCTGCCAATCTAGTGCACTCTTGCGGTGTCATTCAACTCCATTTCCCCTCCAAGGTTTTCTTGATTTCCCTCTTTATAGTATTTCTCCTTTCTGTCTATAACCATTCCAATTATTTTGAAAGCGCTATTGAATTTAAAATGGCGACTCCCGTGGGAGGAAACTACAAACTTCAGAGAGATTGTTTTCATTGATTAGCATTCAGATCGGGGTCATTTTCTAACGATATATTTAACTGGCTCACATTTGTTCACACATCATTTCGATTTAAGTTTGTTTTTACTTTCATTTTTCTTTCATGCACATGCCCAAACCAAAAACGGGGCAGAATAGCTCATGCTTGCATGTAAATGAAAGCAACACCATAGTAGTTACTCCAAATGTTTAAACTATCTCCTAATCCTATCTGTTCAAAAGTAAGGGAAAAATTGATGGGCAAGAAGAGAGAAAGAAAATACCCTTTTCGTTGAGATGAAAAGCAAACAGCCACGTTTCCTCCTGTTTCCTCTTAATAACCTAAATTTTGAAGAAAGAAAAGGGTTAATTTTAGGACACGTGATTACAAATGTCTCTATCACGAATGTCGGTACGGATATAGAGTTTTCCTTTCGAAATGATTATAGTGCTCTAAGTTCATGATAATAATGGAAATAAATATAATAATAATAATATTAGAAATACAAAATAATGATTGTAATCATCATAATAAAAATTATCTTAGTAAATAATAATGCCCGAAAAAAGATCATTTAATCAATCTGATAACGACGATAATACAAATGTACTGTAAATCAACTAACAATAATGTGAATTAGTGAGAATAGAAATGAGAATATGGTAACAATTGTCTTTAGATAGTTAAAATGTATTCTTACCAAACCAATCTGAATGCCAATATCTGAGAAACATTCTAGAACTGCTAGCTGGTTAGCACTGCTTATGTCTGACTGCAGGTTATTGATGCTTAGCAGTTCATCACAGTTTCTGCAAAGACGTAACGGGAGGAGATACATTATGGCGAGAAAAGCCGCCTTGCTTTGTTCTAAGAAGACGAAAGACTTGATGCTGGCTGATCATCAACGAAATGGAGTTAAGTCTTTTGTCAACTCTGTTTGTCGCTACGGCAGGCAACCAGTGAAAACGAATTCGTTAAATCAAATTATAGAAATTCAGGTATTACATTAAAAAAACAGAACTTTGTTATTCCTGGCTCATTTTTCCTGAGGTTTCATATAAAAGGGAAAAAACTAAACTTTCTAGAAACGTGGTTATTTCTTTGAAATTCAGATACCGTCCGCCAAATGACTTTTTGGTTTCCTCTCTCTAAATGACACATGACAGAAGAGGATCTAAGCTTTACAAATAGGTGTCATTTATTATTTATAATTATGATTCAGTTGTGATAAAACATCGATGATTCTCGGCTTCGTTTTTCCTGGGACGCACTGCATATATAAGATTAAATATACATATAAATTATATACATAATATAGACCTTGTACGTTTTATTTTAAATATATAACTACAACTCACAATTATAGCTTTCAACAGAACCAGAGGTCCCTTCATTTTTCACTCTTCCTATTAGTTCAGTCTATTAATTTAGTGTGTTCAAACAAACTGATATGAGGTACTCACCTTCTTTTTTTCTTTTTGTATTGTTTCTGTTAATATAAGTCTTTTTAATTTGTATCATTCATTTCGTGAAATCATGACTGCAAAATGTGAAATAAAGGTGAAATATGAGACAATAAACTGAAAACTGAAATTTAATAAACAAATTACATATCCTATTTACCTTAACCCAACAGTTCTTGCCAGTCCGGTGCCATCTAGGGCCCTGAACTCATGACCACCCTTACGAGAGTAAAGAAGTGCTCCAAACTTCGTGAGAGCATGAGGTTTACCAGGAATATACTGGACAAAGATCTCCTGAAACGCCAGACCATGTGAAGATTCGATCTGAAAATGTAAACAACCAAATAGATATTCGGTAGGTTTACGGTTGCACCATTTGAGAAAGAAGAGGGGGGGGGGGGGGGGGGGTACTTAGTCCTGAAAAGGAGTACTGTCGGTAAGCTTTTATTCTTGAGTGTGTGTGTGTAGTGTTAACTTTATTTCCTGAGTGTGTGTGTGTAGTGTAAACTTCCTTTCTTGAGTGTATGTGTGTAGTGTAAACTTCCTTTCTCGAGTGTATGTGTGTAGTGTAAACTTTCTTTCTCGAGTGTATGTGTGTAGTGTAAACTTCCTTTCTTGAGTGTATGTGTGTAGTGTAAACTTTCTTTCTCGAGTGTATGTGTGTAGTGTAAACTTCCTTATTTGAGTGTATGTGTCTAGTGTAAACTTTCTTTCTCGAGTGTATGTGTAGTGTAAACTTTCTTTCTTGGGTGTATTGTGTGTGTGGTGTAAACTTCCTTTCTCGAGTGTATGTGTGTAGTGTAAACTTTCTTTCTCGAGTGTATGTGTGTAGTGTAAACTTTCTTTCTCGAGTGTATGTGTGTAGTGTAAACTTCCTTATTTGAGTGTATGTGTCTAGTGTAAACTTTCTTTCTCGAGTGTATGTGTGTAGTGTAAACTTTCTTTCTTGAGTGTATGTGTGTAGTGGAAACTTTCTTTCTCGAGTGTATGTGTCTAGTGTAAACTTTCTTTCTCGAGTTCATGTGTGTAGTGTAAACTTCCTTATTTGAGTGTATGTGTGTAGTGTAAACTTTCTTTCTCGAGTGTATGTGTGTAGTGTAAACTTTCTTTCTTGAGTGTGTGTGTGTAGTGTAAACTTTCTTTCTTTAGTGTGTGTGTGTAGTGTATACTTTTTTTCTCGAGTGTATGTGTGTAGTGTAAACATTTTCTTTCTTGAGTGTATATGTGTAGTGTAAACTTTCTTTCTCGAGTGTATGTGTGTAGTGTAAACTTTCTTTCTCGAGTGTATGTGTCTAGTGTAAACTTTCTTTCTCGAGTGTACGTGTGTAGTGTGAACTTCCTTTCTTGAGTGTATGTGTGTAGTGTGAACTTCCTTTCTTGAGTGTATGTGTTTAGTGTTAATTTTTTTCTTGAGTGCGTGTGTGTGTGTTTGTCTGTCTGGCTGTCTTTGTTCAAAACACTATTTATTCCTCACCCACCAACTTGCCGCAAGTGAGATCTGGCAGTATTGTAAAGATTGTCTGATGTTCAGTCATGCATGCTGGGATTCAAATGAAAATGGTACCGTATCATGTACTGGGAGGATAACTCTATCAAGACATATCATATCAAATATGCATACTTCAAACAATACAACTTTTAAAAAGTGGGACATTTTTTCTGACTCACTCTGTATAATCATGTAGGACTTGTTTGTTATTTCCTGTATTTGTAATGACCCTTTTTTGTGAACAAGGCCTCTCAGAAAAACAGTATAAAAACAATACTGTGAGAGCTACCCTGTTTAAATAACTAAAATAAATAAATAAATGGGGAGAGAGACATTTTTGCTCAAAATATTCGCCCCCCCCCCCCCCCCCCTTGGTAAATATAGTTTTAACCTTCAAAATAAATGACGAATAGGTTTGAACTGATAACTTTAAATATTTGATTTACTGATTAATCTGATTCTCAATAATATTTGCTTTGCTTGATATTTCTAGTTGTTTCCCACTACCACCCATGCGGAATGTGTACGTGCACTCATTGTCAATAGGGGCTTTTAGATTGAGTGGACGAGAACACGACGAACGCCGATTGATCATGCGTGTCAACGTACTTAACTGCCCATGTTGACTACAATTAGAAATCTTTTAGATTGCATTCGACGATATATATGCATGCAGGAAGTATTTAAACACTATGAATATCACGGACAAAGAAAGAGGACACAATATACAGTTCCTCATTCTACCATCAACAAAAGAACATCCCTTCACTGTTATTATGTAAAAATGTGTAGAACAGGTGAATAATATGCATGTGACACCTGTTCTACACATTTTTACATAATAGCAGGAAAGGGATGTTCCTTTAATTGTCTACCTTAGGAACTGTATATTTTATGCGCACGCGGCATATTAGTAGCTTTGGCATGTAAAGGCGCTATATAAATATCAATATGTATGTATGTACTAGAGTTAGGAAAATCAAGGTTGACGCATTCTCGATCGCCGACTGAGACGACGTAACGCATGCGCAGTGCCTTAAAATGACGTCACACGTTGCAGTCAAAGCTGTCGACATGCAAATCTAAAAGTCCCTAATACCCGGAAGCAATGGTAATCATTTGTGGTGTGCTGTCCATTGTATCACAAGCGGAAGGGGATAAAACGCAACCATACGGGGGCCTTCACATTTTGTCAAAGAAGGATAAAAACGTGTTGTTAATGATTCACAGCAAACAATAGTTTTCAGATAAACAATTCCAATTCCATGTGTGTGTGTGTGTGTGTGTGTGTGCGTGTGTGTAGTGTAAACTTTCTTTTAGAGATAGAGAAAGCGAATGCTCAATAGTACCTAAAGGGTCGGTGATTCAAAGGGAATGAGGGATGTCTCCACCTGGTAAATATGTAAAAGGGGTCGTCCCCCTCCCCCAGATATATTGAAAAATCGCTAAAAAAAAATTGTCTTAATGAACGATCTGTCTCACCTAATTGAGAGGACTAAGAAAAGGACTTAGGACAACAAAGTTAAAACTACAGAATGCTAATTTTCTTGCGCGGTCACTGGGCTCCCTCGGAGAGAAAAAAAAGTATTTTTCAAAGTTCATCGGCTGAAATTCGCTAACGCAGTGCTACGTCAGGGGATTGACGCTTCGTGTGGAGCAGAATAACAAAAAAAAAGAGTATGCCCATGGAGGATCGATTCCAGGTTTCTCTTTACTTCCTCCTTCTGTTATGCGACCTTCCTCTTTCCTGTTGTTGTTCTAATTTAGTTTTATGACACATGTGCATAAACCAAAATAATTACAAATGGAGTAATAATAGAGGACGTTGTACGGGACTGCAACTTAAGGTCAACGTTTGGTTCAAAATACTCTCGCTTTTGGAAGCTTTGGAAATGCACTCTGTTTATCAGGCTAAAGCGTCAAGGGAGAGGCGGGGATGGCAGGGGGGGGGGGGCGATATAAATATATGAGTATATATGTTTATATGTATTCATCGCTATTGGTGAATACAGAGATTGAAATATATCTATTACACTTTCAACGCTATCATATTCCCACTCTCTCTTTACTTTTTTCGTTTGTAACTTTGGGCCTTTAGCTATTCACCGCGGTTCTTACCGCAGTGTTATTACTCCATATAACTACTGCTTCTTGATTGCTTACTTACAAATATACACAGGCTATCTAAAAATAAAAAAACAATAAAAAAGCAAACAAACAAACTCTACCGTCATTGGTCATCATGCATTGAAGGAAAACAAGGTCTTCCCGGTCACTTACGGTTTTAACAGCACTTTACCGGGATGATTACCGCCGTGCTGCGGTCATCTACACTGCTTATTCCCCTGTCCATAGGAGAAATGTGTTTGTGCCGACTTAATATAATTAATACTTGTCGACCTACCACTTACCATCTCTTCACCATCACGAGGTTCACAGGGCGTCTTCATCTCTGTTGCGGTTATAACCGCGGCTTCCTCGTGTGCGTTACTCGCCTCGACCACTTCTTTCGGTACCGCCTGCTTCGAAGAAATAGCCGCTTCGGAACTCTCAGTGTAATCTCCACGCGTGTTTGAATCAACTCTCTCTGGCTTGGTGGACTGCCCAGCTTGGCTTTGATCACCCGACGCTAACGGTTCCACCACGGGAGCGCCCCCTGACTGTTGATGGTGGGTAGATGCCGCACTTCGCTTTTTTGATGCTTTTCCACCCATAGTGAGTTATGCTTCTATGCTCTTATTTTGAAAGTCGAAGATGAAGTGGTGCGAGTTAAAATTCACAGTGTGCGTGTACCAACACATTTGACAAGCCAGTTTTCAAGTTGTGCGCATTGATTTATGTTGCAATCACTGCTAGATAACACATCGACCAATGGGAAGAAAGGGGTAGGCCTAGCTACCTTGCATCAGTGCATGCGAATGTTTATTCTGTGAATCAGGATCAAAAACATTTATGCAGAATCTCATATTCATACAATATCTTTTTTCACTCGCCGGAAAAAAAACACCACAGGCACAATAAACCTACCTCTCATTTTAGGAGGACGAATAACTCTGACAAAATTGAACCATGTTAGTATAGATTACGTACCATTGTAATCGTTAACGTGAGCTTGACTGTTAAAACTGTGTTTTCCCCTTCTTCTTCTTTTCGGAAAGTATTTATTTGCAGTGACACCTTTTTCAGGGAAGTCATGCATTCACTATTCACTATGACATATTTGTGTTTTGTATGTGGATTTATTCACATTTCTATTCGCAAGAGACATACACAGCAGGGGATGCAGCAAAAGCTTTTAAGAAATCATTCAAGGCTGCACTTACGGTGAAAATATTGATGAAATAAACAAATAAAATATGAATGATCATTATTTTGGAACTAAAGGAATGGAACGATAAAGCATATACAATGTCAAAAATGTGAATAAAATACAGAATCATAGATACAAAATTCGATACTATGTCAATGTATCAATGAAATCGATTCAAATATACACAATTTATGTTCAAACACGGATAAGCTCGATTACAGAGGACAAAAATCTCTCTCTCTCTCTCTCTATATATATTTATATACAGTGCGTCCCAGAAAAAAAGAAACCGAGAACTATCGATGTTTTATCATAACTTAGTTAAATTTATAATTAGTAAATGACACATATTTGGACAACTTAGATCCTCCTCTTTCATTTGATGCAACTCATATGATGCATATTTCATGCATGAATGATTAAAATGAATATGAAGAGAGGGAACTAAAAAGTCATTTGGCGGGCGGTATCTGAATTTCAAAAGGAAAATCACATTTCTAAAAAGTTGAAAAATGTGAAAGGAATAACAAAGTTCTGTTTGTTTAAAGTAGCGCTTGCATTTCCATAATTTTATCAAACGAATTCGTTTTCACTGGCTCCCTGTCGTAGCAACAAGCAGAATTGACAACAGACTCAACTCAGTTTCGTTGACAATCAGCCATGCATGAAGTCTTTTGTCTACGGCTGATTGTCAAAGAAACGGAGTTAAGTCTTTTGTTAATTCCGTTTGATGGTACAGCAGACAGCCAGTGAAAATGAATTCGCTTAATAAATTTATGGAAATGCAAGCACTACTTTAAACAAACAGAACTTTTTTTTTTATTCCTAGCTCATTTTTCCTGACTGAGGTGTTAAATGAAAGGGCAGAAACTCAACTTTCTAGATATGTGATTTTCTCTTTGAAATTCAGATACCGTCCGCCAAATGACTTTTTTTTTTCCTCTCTTCAAATTCATTATAATTACTCATGCGTAAAATATGGAATATACGAGTTGCATCAAATGAAAGAGGAGGATCCAGGCACATATCACCAATTTGGTGGTCTTCCATGAGGCCCTGTTTGGTAATAATAAAAACAAATAACAGCATTAAAAAAAAAAAAAAAAACACAAGCATATAAACAGGTAAAATACAAACTAATTGGTATCCCCTTGAAATAACTGATCATTCAAGAATCATCCTCGATCATTTACAAGAAATAGTTGAATGGAATTTTCAAATTAAATACAATTAAAAAAAAACGTTCATTTAATAATCTGATATAGCTTAACGCACGGGATACCAAAATTGTTATATACATATTTACATTCAATTGCTCTTTAACTAATACACTTAGGTTGATTACAAGATAGCTGAAAATGGATACATTACATGTATGAATATTTGATATAACGATAACCATGTCAACCAAATGTCATAATTTTGTGAAACCACCAAAAATTCACTTACACGTCATTTACAGATAACAGGGCTCTTAGAGCGTGTTTAAAACTGTTCAAAGTAGGTGACATTTTGACAGGACTTTTAAGTTGGTTCCATACTCTAATTCCAGAAATTAGAGGACTTTTTTTTTTTATAAGTGTCCGTCCTAAATTTGGGTACACACAATGCATCCCTTACAGCATGTCTTGTGTTGTGATCATGTAGTGAACTAACATGATGTAAATCTTGTTTTAAGTATGTTGGTGCCATGTCTTGCTTTGATTTATACATCATCACTGCACGTCCAAACTGGAAACGTGTCTGAATAGGCATCCATCCTAAGCGACTAAACATATAATTTGAAGATACTTCAAATCCTTCTCCCAGCACTACACGTGCAGCTCGTTTTTGAACCTTTTGTAATTTAATCGTTTGTCTTTGAAATCGCTCAGACCACACCGAGGAACAATAATCAAAATGAGGAAGTACGAAGTATGATCAGGCCACGCTCGCTGTCATTGCGGATGGTCTTCAAAGACAGATGGTACAGATGGACCAAGGGGTCAGGAGCTATGGCATGAGAATCAACGTGAAGAAAACGAGGGTGAGGGATTTTTTTGGAGAAACTTCTTGATCATTTTAAAGCGTTTTTTTTTTAGGGCTTCAATATTACCGCCTGCTTCGAAGAAATAGCCGCTTCGGAACTCTCAGTGTAATCTCCACGCGTGTTTGAATCAACTCTCTCTGGCTTGGTGGACTGCCCAGCTTGGCTTTGATCACCCGACGCTAACGGTTCCACCACGGGAGCGCCCCCTGACTGTTGATGGTGGGTAGATGCCGCACTTCGCTTTTTTGATGCTTTTCCACCCATAGTGAGTTATGCTTCTATGCTCTTATTTTGAAAGTCGAAGATGAAGTGGTGCGAGTTAAAATTCACAGTGTGCGTGTACCAACACATTTGACAAGCCAGTTTTCAAGTTGTGCGCATTGATTTATGTTGCAATCACTGCTAGATAACACATCGACCAATGGGAAGAAAGGGGTAGGCCTAGCTACCTTGCATCAGTGCATGCGAATGTTTATTCTGTGAATCAGGATCAAAAACATTTATGCAGAATCTCATATTCATACAATATCTTTTTTCACTCGCCGGAAAAAAAAACACCACAGGCACAATAAACCTACCTCTCATTTTAGGAGGACGAATAACTCTGACAAAATTGAACCATGTTAGTATAGATTACGTACCATTGTAATCGTTAACGTGAGCTTGACTGTTAAAACTGTGTTTTCCCCTTCTTCTTCTTTTCGGAAAGTATTTATTTGCAGTGACACCTTTTTCAGGGAAGTCATGCATTCACTATTCACTATGACATATTTGTGTTTTGTATGTGGATTTATTCACATTTCTATTCGCAAGAGACATACACAGCAGGGGATGCAGCAAAAGCTTTTAAGAAATCATTCAAGGCTGCACTTACGGTGAAAATATTGATGAAATAAACAAATAAAATATGAATGATCATTATTTTGGAACTAAAGGAATGGAACGATAAAGCATATACAATGTCAAAAATGTGAATAAAATACAGAATCATAGATACAAAATTCGATACTATGTCAATGTATCAATGAAATCGATTCAAATATACACAATTTATGTTCAAACACGGATAAGCTCGATTACAGAGGACAAAAATCTCTCTCTCTCTCTCTCTATATATATTTATATACAGTGCGTCCCAGAAAAAAAGAAACCGAGAACTATCGATGTTTTATCATAACTTAGTTAAATTTATAATTAGTAAATGACACATATTTGGACAACTTAGATCCTCCTCTTTCATTTGATGCAACTCATATGATGCATATTTCATGCATGAATGATTAAAATGAATATGAAGAGAGGGAACTAAAAAGTCATTTGGCGGGCGGTATCTGAATTTCAAAAGGAAAATCACATTTCTAAAAAGTTGAAAAATGTGAAAGGAATAACAAAGTTCTGTTTGTTTAAAGTAGCGCTTGCATTTCCATAATTTTATCAAACGAATTCGTTTTCACTGGCTCCCTGTCGTAGCAACAAGCAGAATTGACAACAGACTCAACTCAGTTTCGTTGACAATCAGCCATGCATGAAGTCTTTTGTCTACGGCTGATTGTCAAAGAAACGGAGTTAAGTCTTTTGTTAATTCCGTTTGATGGTACAGCAGACAGCCAGTGAAAATGAATTCGCTTAATAAATTTATGGAAATGCAAGCACTACTTTAAACAAACAGAACTTTTTTTTTTATTCCTAGCTCATTTTTCCTGACTGAGGTGTTAAATGAAAGGGCAGAAACTCAACTTTCTAGATATGTGATTTTCTCTTTGAAATTCAGATACCGTCCGCCAAATGACTTTTTTTTTTCCTCTCTTCAAATTCATTATAATTACTCATGCGTAAAATATGGAATATACGAGTTGCATCAAATGAAAGAGGAGGATCCAGGCACATATCACCAATTTGGTGGTCTTCCATGAGGCCCTGTTTGGTAATAATAAAAACAAATAACAGCATTAAAAAAAAAAAAAAAAACACAAGCATATAAACAGGTAAAATACAAACTAATTGGTATCCCCTTGAAATAACTGATCATTCAAGAATCATCCTCGATCATTTACAAGAAATAGTTGAATGGAATTTTCAAATTAAATACAATTAAAAAAAAACGTTCATTTAATAATCTGATATAGCTTAACGCACGGGATACCAAAATTGTTATATACATATTTACATTCAATTGCTCTTTAACTAATACACTTAGGTTGATTACAAGATAGCTGAAAATGGATACATTACATGTATGAATATTTGATATAACGATAACCATGTCAACCAAATGTCATAATTTTGTGAAACCACCAAAAATTCACTTACACGTCATTTACAGATAACAGGGCTCTTAGAGCGTGTTTAAAACTGTTCAAAGTAGGTGACATTTTGACAGGACTTTTAAGTTGGTTCCATACTCTAATTCCAGAAATTAGAGGACTTTTTTTTTTTATAAGTGTCCGTCCTAAATTTGGGTACACACAATGCATCCCTTACAGCATGTCTTGTGTTGTGATCATGTAGTGAACTAACATGATGTAAATCTTGTTTTAAGTATGTTGGTGCCATGTCTTGCTTTGATTTATACATCATCACTGCACGTCCAAACTGGAAACGTGTCTGAATAGGCATCCATCCTAAGCGACTAAACATATAATTTGAAGATACTTCAAATCCTTCTCCCAGCACTACACGTGCAGCTCGTTTTTGAACCTTTTGTAATTTAATCGTTTGTCTTTGAAATCGCTCAGACCACACCGAGGAACAATAATCAAAATGAGGAAGTACGAAGTATGATCAGGCCACGCTCGCTGTCATTGCGGATGGTCTTCAAAGACAGATGGTACAGATGGACCAAGGGGTCAGGAGCTATGGCATGAGAATCAACGTGAAGAAAACGAGGGTGAGGGATTTTTTTGGAGAAACTTCTTGATCATTTTAAAGCGTTTTTTTTTTAGGGCTTCAATATTACACCAAATCACAGACATTGATAACACGTAGGGCCGTGCATCTCAGATTTAACATTGTGATACGATGCCTTTAAGTGGGAAAATAACGACTATTAGTTGTCGAATCGACTTAAGTGCTACCAAGTCAGTAAGTAATAGTCTGATGTTCAGACCATTGTACCGAGTGGTCGTATTTTTTGTGCTGCATAACGAATCAATCAGTTTAATTTTTACCATTACAAGAAGTGGATTATTGATGTAGACAAATGCTCATGTACCATTTACAGCTCATTATATGTATGTTATTACCAAAGAAGAACAAAAAGCCAGTCAGTCACTCGATAGAGTCGACAGTGAAGTCTAACAGGTAAACGGGTTTCCTTGCATAATTTGAATATTAGGACACTGCTAACATTTAAATTTCACAGATAGGTCATACTTGATATATTCATAATTCCTGCACAGTTCTACATAATTTGATGTTTGCTGCAATAGGGACATAGTATCTTTAACAGCTTGACGTCAAGATCAAACTGATATTGGAATAAATGATTGACGACAGGCCGGTTACCTGAGCAGGGGAAAACACAAAAATACATAAGTAACTAGATAAATAAAACAAAAGAGAAACGAATAACTGAATAACTGATTAGCCAATTATAAATAAATATATAAATAAATAGACCCATAAACACAAACATATTTACGTTAAAAAATGAAGGAAAATTAATAAATTGAAACAAATGAATAGACGAATACAATTATATTCATAAAGATAACTCCATGTATAAAGTAATCAAAAATACCTCTTCATGTTATCTTACTAACAGCAAAAACATGTTCTAATTAAAGACATTTTCAAGCCCCCTTTTGTTTCAGGGAAGTTCTAAATTAGTATTATTTTTCAAATGCTGTTGGAATTTAATCTTTTCATTTTTGTGGTCTGCAAATGGGATATAGTACCTTTAAATGAAACCCACTTAAAACGCAGGTCTGAATTCAACCAGATAAATTGATAAACGCCGTTCCGCTCTACACTTCTTTTTGACAAAATAACGCTGGATCAAAGTATTGTATCTAATTGGTTTATAAACAGAAAAACAAATCTACTAAAAAAGTGTATTATTTTTATACATGCCGTTTCCTAATAAATCCGTCCCTTTGCACTGTTGTGGTTGTTGTGAGGGAAGTACAGAGGACAGAAAACTTATAATTGCTCCAGGGTGGTTCAAGGCAAAACAACCGCAATAACCATATGTACCTAATGAAGTATGTCGCCATTCAGCAAAAAAAAATGATTGAAGGGAAAATTGACAATTACACTGTGAGTTTTCTCATTCTTGGAAGATCAGTTTGAGAGAATAACATAATAATAATGATATTTGCTTATATAGCGCCTAACACTTACTTTATCAGAAGTCTCTAAGCGCTCTACTATAATGCGGCATACTTACCCTGGCTTTAGCAGTGCAGCCGTTACGCGCGCTGCGTTTCAAGGAATAAATTCCTACCAGGTACCCATTTACATAGTACAACATTCATCAAAGTGTTACATGTAGTTGAAAAACTTAATCACATCTGCTGATTTGTATATGAAGTGCATGCAATCTTTAACCAATTTTATGTTTCTTCTTTTTCTTAGTTTTCTCTCTCTTTCTCTCTCTTTCTCTCATTTTATCCTTTGCCTATACATAAACATACGAGTCAGAACAATTTCTGACCCATCATAAAACAAAACAAATTCAATAACAAAGAGAATAGAAAAATGTTTCATTTTAGGTACCCTTGTAATAAAGATAAAAGAAGATGGGGAGGGGAGGGGCACGAAAAGAACTTTGTTCTCGCACATCTCTCTCACTCTCTCTTTCTCACTCCCAAGCTCCGCTCTCTCTTTCTCTCTCTCGCTTTGGCCGTGTAAACATTAACCAGGAAACATAATGTTTAC
Source organism: Strongylocentrotus droebachiensis (assembly GCA_035222895.1). Taxonomy (NCBI): domain Eukaryota; kingdom Metazoa; phylum Echinodermata; class Echinoidea; order Camarodonta; family Strongylocentrotidae; genus Strongylocentrotus; species Strongylocentrotus droebachiensis. The sequence continues at coordinate 300,042 of JAVYIG010001043.1, forward strand.
ATACGAGCACCTTTTATGTCAAAGTTGTTGTTGATTTTTCTAAAGTTTTCCCCCTTTGAATATTTGTATGAAGTTTATTTTTCTAAAGTTTTCCCCCTTTGAATATTTGTATGAATAGCATACTATTGTTGCCGTTCCGCTCTTTACTTCTGTTTGACAAAATAACACTGGATCAAGTATTGAATATAATTGGTTTATAAGCAGAAAAGCAACTCTTCTGAAGTGCATTATTATTATACTAACTAATGTTACTTCATTTAAAACCAAACTCAAACGTTCAATAATAACTACCTATGTCAAATAAACATGTAATTTCATCTCTCCTCCCTACGTTTTCTTATTTCGCCTTTTCCTTTTCCCCTTTACCTGTATGTTTAGTGCTTAATGTTTTTTTATTTTTTATTTATATAACTAAGTTTGTTTTATCTCATGTTTATGCTATGTATATTTCTTTATGTATTGGGGGCCCCATTCATCAAGCCTTGGCTTTTAGGGGCACCCTGACCATTTATATTGTATCAATAATGTTCATACACGCATAATTTGTACATTGTTTTTGATTTTTAAATGGTTTAATGAAATGAATTGAATTGAAAAAATTGAATACCTGCCGTTTCCAATCCAATCCAATCCAAAAGATATTTGATATAGCGCCTTTTCCTTGCAGTTACAAAGCGCTGCACACTCGCTCCACAATGTTTGGGCCACTTAAAAACAAAAGTTAGACACTTCTCAGAGATCAGTAAGTATATGTTGGCTGGTAATAAAGTAATTTCTAGCAGAATAGTTCCTTTGCACTGTTTTGGTTCTTGTTATGAAAGTATAAAGGAATGACAAATTATATTTGACATAGCTCCAGAATGGTTCAAGGCAACACAACCTCAATAACTATGTGTACCTCATCAAGTGTGTCGCCATTCAGAAAAATAGAATGACTAAAGGGAAAATTGACAATTTCAATATGAGTTTTCTCATTCTTTGAATGTCAGTTTGGGAGAATAGCATAGTAAAACAATCATCAAAATGTTACATACTGCTTGTAAGTGTCGGCTTGCATGGTGATGTAGATATACAGAAGGTTTGCGGGTGCACCATGTGAGAGAGAGGTTGACTATCCTGACGACGGATAGTCAACCTGTTCGAAGCGTCGAGCCACTCCCGCTACTCATCCTCTCCAAGCGCTATAGCTCCCCTTAGAAATATAAGCTAAGAAAGATAACCAACACTCTTTTTCAAGACTTTACCAAACAGTCCTTTTCAGGACTACAAATCCACAAGAAAGATTACCGAGAGTCCTTTTCAGGACTCCTCAATCCTCCCTCTCTCTCACATGGTGCACCCGCAAGCCTTCTGTATATGTTACATATGGTTGAAAAACTGAGTCACATCTGCTGATTTGTATGTGCAGTGCATGCAATCTTCAACCAAATCGAGTCAATCTCGTTTCTCTGTGATCATTACAAAACTTCACAGAATATATTTATTTTTATTTTTCTTTTGAGTTTGAATTCTCTCTCTCTCTCTCTCTCTCTCTCATTTCATCCTTTGCCTATACATAAACATACGAGTCAGAACAATTTCTGACCCATCATAAAACAAAACAAATTCAATAACGAAGAGAAAAGAAAAGTGTTTCATTTTAGGTACCCTTGTAATAAAGATAAAAGGAGATGGGGAGGGGAGAGGCACGAAAAGAACTTTGCTCTCGCACATCTCTCTCTCTCTCTCTCTCTCTCTCTATCTCTCTCTCTCCCTCCCTAGCTCCGCGCTCTCTCTCTCTCTCTCTCTCTCTCTGACTGTGCAAACATCAACCAGGAAACAAAATGTATACATACCAGCACCTATTATTTCAACATTGTGGTTTATTTTTCTAAAGTTTTCCCCCTTTGAATATTTTCATAAATAGCATACTATTGATACATGCCGTTCCGCTCTTTACTTCTGTTTGACAAAATAACACTGGATCAAGTATTGTATCTAATTGGTTTATAAGCAGCAAAGCAACTCTTCTGAAGTACATTATTATTATACCTGCCGTTTCCTATTAAACATGTCCCTTTGCACTGTTTTGGTTGTTGTTAGGGGAGCATAGAGGAATGAAAAGTTATATTTGGTATTGCTCCAGGGTTGTTCAAGGCAAAAGGACCTCAATAACTATGTGTACATCATGAGGTATGTCGCCATTCAGAAAAATAGAATGACTAAAGGGAAAATTGACAATTTCAATATGAGTTTTCTCATTCTTTGAATGTCAGTTTGGGAGAATAGCATAGTAAAAAAATCATCAAAATGTTACATACTGCTTGTAAGTGTCGGCTTGCATGGTGATGTAGATATACAGAAGGTTTGCGGGTGCACCATGTGAGAGAGAGGTTGACTATCCTGAAGACGGATAGTCAACCTGTTCGAAGCGTCGAGCCACTCCCGCTACTCATCCTCTCCAAGCGCTATAGCTCCCCTTAGAAATATAAGCTAAGAAAGATAACCAACACTCTTTTTCAAGACTATACCAAACAGTCCTGTTCAGGCCTACACATCCACAAGAAAGATTACCGAGAGTCCTTTTCAGGACTCCTCAATCCTCCCTCTCTCTCACATGGTGCACCCGCAAGCCTTCTGTATATGTTACATATGGTTGAAAAACTGAGTCACATCTGCTGATTTGTATATGCAGTGCATGCAATCTTCAACCAAATCGAGTCAATCTCGTTTCTCTTTAATCATTACAAAACTTCACAGTAATCATTAATTTTCCTTTTTCTTTTGAGTTTGAGTTCTCTCTCTCTCTCTCTCTCTCATTTCATCCTTTGCCTATACATAAACATACGAGTCAGAACAATTTCTGACCCATCATAAAACAAAACAAATTCAATAACGAAGAGAAAAGAAAAGTGTTTCATTTTAGGTACCCTTGAAATAAAGATAAAAGGAGATGGGGAGGGGAGAGGCACGAAAAGAACTTTGCTCTCGCACATCTCTCTCTCACTCTCTCTCTCTCTCTCTCTCCCTCCCTAGCTCCGCTCTCTCTCTCTCTCTCTCTCTGACTGTGCAAACATCAACCAGGAAACATAATGTATACATACCAGCACCTTTTATGTCAAAGTTGTCTGTTATTTTTCTAAAGTTTTCCCCTTTGAATATTTTCATGAATAGCATACTATTGATACATGCCGTTCCGCTCTTTACTTCTGTTTGACAAAATAACACTGGATCAAGTATTGTATCTAATTGGTTTATAAGCAGCAAAGCAACTCTTGTGAAGTACATTATTATTATACCTGCCGTTTCCTATTAAACATGTCCCTTTGCACTGTTTTGGTTGTTGTTAGGGGAGTATAGAGGAATGAAAAGTTATATTTGGTATTGCTCCAGGGTTGTTCAAGGCAAAACGACCTCAATAACTATGTGTATATCATGAAGTATGTCGCCATTCAGTAAAATAGAATGACTAAAGGGAAAATTGACAATTGCAATATGAGTTTTCTCATTCTTTGAATGTCAGTTTGGGAGAATAGCATAGTAAACAAATCATCAAAATGTTACATACTGCTTGTAAGTGTCGGCTTGCATGGTGATGTAGATATACAGAAGGTTTGCGGGTGCACCATGTGAGAGAGAGAGGTTGACTATCCTGACGACGGATAGTCAACCTGTTCGAAGCGTCGAGCCACTCCCGCTACTCATCCTCTCCAAGCGCTATAGCTCCCCTTAGAAATATAAGCTAAGAAAGATAACCAACACTCTTTTTCAAGACTATACCAAACAGTCCTGTTCAGGCCTACACATCCACAAGAAAGATTACCGAGAGTCCTTTTCAGGACTCCTCAATCCTCCCTCTCTCACATGGTGCACCCGCAAGCCTTCTGTATATGTTACATATGGTTGAACAACTGAGTCACATCTGCTGATTTGTATATGCAGTGCATGCAATCTTCAACCAAATCGAGTCAATCTCGTTTCTCTTTAATCATTACAAAACTTCACAGTATACATTCATTTTTCTTTTTCTTTTGAGTTTGAGTTCTCTCTCTCTCTCTCTCTCATTTCATCCTTTGCCTATACATAAACATACGAGTCAGAACAATTTCTGACCCATCATAAAACAAAACAAATTCAATAACGAAGAGAAAAGAAAAGTGTTTCATTTTAGGTACCCTTGAAATAAAGATAAAAGGAGATGGGAAGGGGAAAGGCACGAAAAGAACTTTGCTCTCGCACATCTCTCTCTCACTCTCTCTCTCTCTCTCTCTCCCTCCCTAGCTCCGCTCTCTCTCTCTCTCTCTCTCTCTCTGACTGTGCAAACATCAACCAGGAAACAAAATGTATACATACCAGCACCTATTATGTCAAAATTGTGGTTTATTTTTCTAAAGTTTTCCCCCTTTGAATATTTTCAAAAATAGCATACTATTGATACATGCCGTTCCGCTCTTTACTTCTGTTTGACAAAATAACACTGGATCAAGTATTGAATCTAATTGGTTTATAAGCAGCAAAGCAACTCTTCTGAAGTACATTATTATTATACATGCCGTTTCCTATTAAACATGTCCCTTTGCACTGTTTTGGTTGTTGTTAGGGGAGTATAAAGGAATGAAAAGTTATATTTGGTATTGCTCCAGGGTTGTTCAAGGCAAAAGGACCTCAATAACTATGTGTACATCATGAAGTATGTCGCCATTCAGAAAAATAGAATGACTAAAGGGAAAATTGACAATTGCAATATGAGTTTTCTCATTCTTTGAATGTCAGTTTGGGAGAATAGTATAGTTAACAAATCATCTAAGTGCTTTCATATTAAGAGGATTACAAGACATTACAGGAGTAGTTGTAAAACTGAGTCACATCTGCTGATTTGTATATGCAGTGCATGCAATCTTCAACCGAATCGAGCCAACCTCGTTTTTCTTTGATCATTACAAAACTTCACAGTAATCAATCATATTTTTTTTTCTTTTGAGTTTGAGTTCTCTCTCTCTCTCTCTCTCTCTCTCTGTTTCTCATTTCATCCTTTTCCTATACATCAACATACGAGTCAGAACAATTTCTGCCCCATCATAAAACAAAACAAATTCAATAACGAAGAGAAAAGAAAAGTGTTTTATTTTAGGTACCCTTGTAATAAAGATAAAAGGAGATGGGGAGGGGGGGGGGCACGAAAAGAACTTTGCTCTCGCACATCTCTTTTACTCTCTCTCTCTCTCTCCCTCCCTAGCTCCGCTCTCTCTTTCTCTCTCTCTCTCTCTCTCTGACTGTGCAAACATCAACCAGGAAACATAATGTATACATACCAGCACCTATTATGTCAAAATTGTGGTTTATTTTTCTAAAGTTTTCCCCCTTTGAATATGTTCATAAATAGCATACTATTGATACATGCCGTTCCGCTCTTTACTTCTGTTTGACAAAATAACACTGGATTAAGTATTGTATCTAATTGGTTTATAAGCAGAAAAGCAACACTTCTGAAGTGCATTATTATTATAACTGCCGTTTCATATTAAACATGTCCGTTTGCACTGTTTGTTGGTTGTTGTGAGGGAAGTATAAAGGAATGAAAGATTATATTTGGCATTGCTCGAGAGTGGTTCAAGGCAAAACAACCACAATAACCGTGTGTATCTCATGAAATATGTCGCCATCCAGAAAATAGAATGATTAAATGGAAAGTTGACAAATAAAGTGTTGCTTTTCTCATTCTTTGAATGTCAGAAAAATGGAAGAATAGAATATTAAAACAACATGAAAGTGCCCTCATATTAAGAAGATTTAAAGACATACATGTAATTGAAAAGATGAGTCCCATCTGCTGATGTGTATTAGCAGTGCATGCAAACTCCAACCAGATCGAGTCAACCTCTTTCCTCTTTGATCAATACAAAACCTCACAGTATCCATACATTTTTCTTCTTCTTCTTCTTCTTCTTCTTCTTCTTCTTCTTCTTCTCCTTTTTCTTTTATTCTCCTTGTTATTATGATTGTGATTATGATTACTATCATTATTATCATTATTACTATAATGATTTATTCGGCAAAGACAAACTCGAGTTAATAGTGAATACAAAAGTAAGGTTTGAAAAGAAGACAGACACATGGGTGCCGGTAATAGAAAGAAAACAAGATGGAATCTCAATACATGTCTCTTGGTTAATTAAATTAGGGGGCGAGATGGCTCAGTGGTAGAGCAGTGGTCTCGGGTTCGAACCCAAGTCGATGTGCTAGTGCCCTTTGGTAAAGCGTTAATACTCTGTATACCAAGTCCCTGATATATTAATTGAATGATTTGTATTCATCAAGCTTCCAACATACAACAATGTACATGAATAGCAGATCAAAATTAAGTCAGCTTGAGCAGGATAACCCACGAAAGCACGAGAGCATATTTCCAGTGGGGTCCCCAAAATTAAAATGATGTTATGTCCTCGGAGTGGACGTAACGTCGACAGTCCCGTGGCTGCCTTCTTACAAGCATATACAAGCTCATTTAGCAGTCATGTAAAATAAACAAACAAACAAACAAATAACTTCATGTATATTAACCCAAGGTCTCCTTTTCCTGTCCATATTAAAGGAATTCCAAGTGCAAGAAAACAAAAATGAACAAACAATTAATGACCCACTACGTAAATGTTTGTTTCTACACAAAAAGGGAAGGCGAGGGGGGAGGGGGGGGGGGGCACATGTACACAAACTGATATTGAGCACAACATGAACATGGAGAGGGCGCTGTCCAACTGAATCATCGTAGGGATTTCATCATACATAATAATATGCCTCCGAATCATGGGAACAGGATCTGTATGAACTAAATATGCGAATGTAATCTGGGCAATTTGGTCAGTGGATTGTGACGTATGTGTGGAAAGCATTCCCGTTTGCCGTGTACAAGTAATATATGTTTTTCTCACTAGTGCCTTCTTTCTTGGGGCACTACTGAAATGTATTATGGATCGCATATTATTAGACCCCTTAAAAAGACTCTGTGTTAAATACGTTTTGATGAAATTAGCATTTTAGCAATTATGTGCGATAATAATTAATGGAAAAGTTGTCCGGGACTACATCACAGTGACATTAGCGATGCAGCCAATTGAGAGTGCCCATTTGTAAAGCGATTGCATTTTTTTTTTAATCTTTACTTTCTTATTTGTTTACCAACTTTATTTAAACTTTCACCTGTCTACTTCTTTGATTTGTTTGCATTCTTTAGAGTATTTGTTAATTATGGTTGGATTGTCCTTGAAGTCAGTTGTAAAATGAAGTGAGAATACTCAAAATTGCGTGACCCATACCTAATGTACTTACGCGCTTCGTAATATTTAGAAAACATAAGACTCGCAGACATAATGGCCCGAATTCACAAAGGAGGTTTGTCGACAAACCGAGGTTTATGTACGTAATATGACGCGTTTTTAGGGGCACGAATAACTCCAAAAGAAAAGAATTTAACCCTGTTACTATGAATTCCATACCATTATTATCGTTGACGTGAACTTGACTATTAACCCTTTGACTACTGTATTCTCTCATTTCCCATAGGCTCAATACAGGGACCACCCGGTTCCAGTAAGCAAAGGGTTAAAATTGTGGGTTTTCCCTTCTTCCCTTCTTCTTCTGTTCGGTAGTATTGTTAGCAGTGACACTTTTTCGGATAAGTCATGCATTCATTAATCACTGAGACAAATTTGTGCTTTGAAAATTGGAATTTGTATTAATTAAGAACCCTATCCTATGAAATTACAATTACATAACAATGGGAAGCGGAATTAACGTAGAATACAAATATCAAGGAATGCAAATATTTTCTGTTTCAGTATTGCATAAAACGAAATAAAAACCTCATTTTCCGCACCCCCTCGATTTACGTGTCAACAGCGATGACGTAACATTTGACTAGATCGGCTCGCCTATATATAGCTGAGGCAATATGCCGTGCTTAAAATGCAAATTCCAGGTTTAATAGGGGAGTGAGACATATTGAAATATATTATGCCGGAAATGTGACCCCCAGTCCCCCGGGTTCCACGCACTTGCTTCCAATATTCATATTGCAGATGTTGCCAAGTAATTTTGTAACACTTTTGTTACAATGACAGTGAATCTAAAATTGCCTTTTAATTTAATTTAATTTTTTGAATACGGACAATTTTACTGTGATTTAAAATAATTGCTAGTTCCGTATATTTTCAAGACTAGTTTCGTCAACAGCATCTTCAAGCGAATAGCCGGTCAAGCTTCCCGTCTCGCTCAGGGCAATACAGGAAAGGAGAATTATAGTCTACCACTGCACAGTTAATCTTTATTAATTAATACTCGCACCCTGCTCATGGTCGAAAACTTAATTACTGCCCACACCGTCGATTGAACGGAAGATGTGAAGCTTACTGAATCAATTTTTTTAGTTTTTAGTTAAAGCTTTGCCTTTATTCAGATTTTCATTAACAAAATTATAAAGAAGAACATTTCTTACAGTATAAACATAGTGCAATGTCTCATACATTATCATTATATTTTTAAACATTTGTCATAAGTAACCAACATATTATAATACATATTCAATTGAGTATACAAATTGTGATACAATTCTACAATTTGGGAGACGAAACAAAAAACATAGAAAAAAGTAAAAAATTACGGTGATACTTCATACTAATATTTTCGGATACAGAACATAAAAAAGAGAATTCTTTTAATAGTATAAACATATATCTTCTATGGAAATTAATTAGCACAATATATGTTAAGCAATCTGAATAAAGATTGTTCTGATATAAACGAAAAGTGAAAGGTGAAGGCGCTGCTTCATAAAACCCATAATAAACTTTGTTATATTAACATAGAATTACATGATGCATTTTTAACTCCTCGCCTTTATTAGTATTATTATATAATGGTCATTTATCAGTAGAGGTCTGTAACTATACGCTTTTAAGAAGTTTAAAGAACAAGCAAACAACGATAATACATAAGTGTCAGGATCAATGAGAAAATGAGGGAGTGAGCAGGAATACATAATCAGCCCCACCGCCTTAAGGGGTAAAATGTTCCCATTTTTTATAATGTTTTGGAAATTTGTCTTTTATTTTTGCTATTTCATATTCAACTTGTTTGTTAGTTCTCTACAGCCTTGTATATTTCTTTGTTAGTTGTAACTTTCCATTTTTGAGCCAGAAACAAAGAAAACATCGCCATTTAATTATCATTAATGAATAACTCGAAAAGCAGTATTGGTAGGCGGAAATAATCTTTTCATATTGGACAGTCTTATAACCCAACAGCAACAACAACAATCTTGTAAGAAACCAAAGATCTTTCTTTTATTCTAAGGGTTTATACGATGTAAATGGGGGGGGGGGGGTTAAGTTATATCACCCATAGATGTTCCGCTAGACGGCCTTCTGAATTAATGTTAAAAAGCATGTAGGATTAGTCCCTTATACAGGGCATGCATAGACATTATATATCCTTTAAATTTGCCAAGTAGATCATCCCCCAAAAGACAAAACGTAATGACTTCACGGTATTTTGATGGAAAAGAAAGAAAAACAGAACTATGACGAAAGAAAGTGGCAACGGTAAGCAAAAAATATGGAAGCGCTGCTTTTTCTTTCTTTCCAATTTTTTTGTTTTTTTTGTTTCCTTACTTCTTTTTTTTTTAGGATTTGTTTTCTTTTGTTTTCTCCATTTTCCTTCTTTTTTGTTGTTGTTGCTTTATTAACGCCTTTTTTCAGGATAAACATCTCAATACAAACGTGGCTTGTCCTAACAACACGTCATGTATACCATTTGCATTCTGACTAATATTGTTTAATTGGTCGTAACAAACTAATTGAATTATTTGGAACTAGGTACTTCACACAAAATGCCGAAAATGGCCTAATAAGAACAGTCCAATCAGTAAACATTCTAGCATTCCAGCTGTTTGTTGGAAGGAATGAGTCTGAGGGGGTCATTGAGTGACGTCAGAACACAGTTTCCAGGCTGAGTTACAATTCTGAATTCTGTTTCTGTTTCCCCAAGATTAGCTATCCACACGTCGGGTTCAATTTCGTCTGGCAAAGACGTTATGAACAAATCTGTTTTAGGAAGGACTGAGAGAGACGAAAACATGAAGAAGAAGAAAAGGAAAAACAACAGCAAGTGTAATAAAACGAGCAAGAACAAGAAAACGAATGAGGCATACATTTTACGATAAAGATTATCGAATTGGTTTGAAAATGTTGTTTGTTGAAATGAGTAAGATTACGAGAGTGATAAAGAAAATATCATCCCCAAATACTACCTGCATTCGTTTTCATCAGATAAACATCATATATCAGACAACGAATTTCGTGCGTTGAATTTGGAGGTTCGTGCATTCAAATGAAGCAGGCCTGAGGAGCCTGATCGGGCAATCTATTTCATTTACGGAAATTCTATTTGATTATTCGTTGATTCCGTATGTTTGAGTGCGTTGCGTAAGATATATATGTACATAGGCTTGTTGTGCCATAACGTATATCCTCTTGCCGTTCATGGGACTACTTGTTTCTTCAAATTCAAAGTCATCAGATTTAAAGACTAAAATGACAGTATGATTGTTAATTTCTTTGTTTGTTTTCATATATAATCTTTTTGGAGAGTCTGATTAAATCATTGCATGACATGTTGCATTTTTACTTAATTATGTTTATAACTAGCAGGTGCAGATTCGTTTTTCTTTATTTTAATATTTACATCCTTTTTTTTCTTCTTCTTCATCATGTTTATATGGGAGCTTTAGGAGCTAATATAAATGAAGTTATTATGAACACAGTTTGATGAAGAATGAGTATGATAGGCCTACATGAATAATCTTCATAGTTGGTCCTGGACGATACATCTTAAAATTCTAATGCACTTATTTAAAACATGTTTGCCGTTTTGTGAACGCTTTTTTGGAAAATTGTTGCAAGGATCGTCCATTCGGGCGAAGAAAAATGTAAATCGTATGCTCCTTCTTTAAATTTACATGACTCTATTTTTGAAAAAAATGAACTTAAAGTGAAATGCAAAGGCACTCTCCGTTGAAAGCTACGAGTTATAGGCAATCGGGGTACTAGGCAGATTTATACAGTCTTTAAACTAGAAGGAACGAGGGATGCACTACTAGGGATATCGTTATTGAATATAAATATTATTAGCATTATTATTATTGTCAAGATTATAATTATTAGAACAATGACTAGTAGCATTATCGTTGATATTTATTTGTTATTCAATTCAATACAATTTAATTCAATTCTTTTTATTTATCCAAATTCACAAGAATACATGGACAATTTGTTTTGGCCACACATTGTACAAATACATAATATATATATGAGAAACTATATCGTTGTGTTTATAATCATAGAAGAACTTATGTTGTTGTTGTTATCATCATTATTATCATCAAGTAATTACCTTGCTTAGCGGCCTTGAACGTGGATCCGTTGTCGGTGTTTTTCATGAAAAAGAACATGTTATTTTTCGGAATAGGAGGGCCCGCTGTCATCCACTTTGGAAATCTCTGTCAGTTTTACGGGGAAAAATAACAATAATAAGAAAAATCTATTATTTTGGTATACTGTATTCACATTTTAATCTGATTTAGTGTTAAAATAGACAAGTTTTTCATTCTCCAGTTGTTCCCTTATCCGTCTTTCTTTTTCATCTTTCTCTTTCTTCTTCCTCCTTCTCTTCTTCTCTCTCTTCTTCTTCTCTCTCTTCTTCTTCTTTTTCTGTTTTCCCACGAAATCTAGCTATATGCTTCTTCATCTTATTTGTATGAGTCAAAATAATTAAAAATGAAATTAAGTTAAACTTACAACTATCTTCAAGGGAATTTTACCGACACCCTCAATGCACATTGGGTTGTCATCGTCGATGCCGGGGTCCATTTCCCTGCCCGCATCGAGGTAGACTGACTTGATCATTTTTGAAATGGCGACTGGGGTGCTAGGATCTATATCAAAATCTATCCTCTCGTACACATTCCCAGTTAACATGTCTGAAAATGAAAACATTTTTATCATAACTGGAATTGTGCCACCTTCGTTCATTGCCTTTTAACATCACAACATTTTCGTTTCAATGTATAACAAGATCGCAACTACTTTCGTAAATTCAGTCAGGGGCAATTTCTATTCCCTAATCTTTAACAAATCACATTCGAATTCCGTAATACGTCTTTCCAAAGTTAACGTTGAAAGCCACTGAAATTGCTTTTGTGTTTTGTTTTTTTCGAAAAAGTTTTAGGTTTAGTTTTGTAGTTGTAGCTGTAATTTAAGTTGTAGTTGTAGTTGTAGTTATTGTTAACGTAAGAGTTGGGGTTATCTATATATTTAGAATTAGAGTTACAGTTATGTTTGTGTGCTCGGCCCTTGGCAACAGAAAACTTACTCTCCTTTGGAATAAACGTCGCCTTATCGGTATCAATTTCCATGAAGCGATCCTTGAGTATATGATCTGCACTTCTTGAGATTCTTGATAAGCATAGACGGGTGTAACTTCGATCTTAGCTTCAGGCGGAATAACGAATTCACTTTCCAGTGGAAAACAAAATGTCTTGACGTCAAGATCGAACTGATATTGAAATAAATTCTTGACGACAGGCCTGGTACCTGAGCAGGGGAAAAATATCATAATCAATAAGCAGCTGAAAAAACAAATAAATAACTAAAGAACGTATTACAAGTAAATACTTGTATATTTAGATCCATAGACACATACATCTTTATGTAAACAAATAAAGGAAAATAAGTTAATCTAAAAAATGAATAGACGAATAAATATTATAATATACAAATAATTACATATACAAAGTAATCAACAATACTCCCTTATGTTACCTTACTGAGAGCAAAAAAGCCATTTTGTTTGCACATACGTAACGTTAACTTAAAGGGATATGGAAGTTAGTTTCCATATGTAGTAGGTCATAATTCGCTGAAATCAGACTTGGTTGAAATACCATTAATGATTGTACAAGTCTCGCACACGGTAAACATGTTGTGCCATCAGGAAATATACATTTAACTAGTCTTTCGGAGAGTTTTCGAGTAAGAGAATAAATGTAAGATAAAAGTTTTTACTATGGGGCGATTGGTGGAAAATGCAGACAGTCAAATGAGGCTTGTTGGTCATAAAACTGAACGCCACCTCGGTGATTAACAACACCTTTAATGGGGTTAACACCCGAGTAGTGTCAAATTCCTTATATGAGCCCACTACTATGCGTCTTTAAAGTGTACATACTGTTTATGAGACGGCTACATGATTATCTTCCGCATAAACCGGTAACATTGTTGAAGGTTGATGAAAAAACTGTGTATTTTTTGCATGAAATGTTACTTATTATATACTTTCTACTCTACACTGCAAAAACAAGGGTGTTAAATTCAACACCATTGGTGTTAATGTTAACACTTTCCCGTTTTCTATATCGGAAAACACCAGCCAGTGTTATTTAACACCAGGGTTGGGAATTAAAGAATTCAATTCCACTCTTGGTGTAGATTAACACCAATATCTGGAATCATAACAAATTCAATTCCACTTTTGGTGTTTATATTCTTGTTGATCCATTATAATTTTTTTGGCTCATTTTTCCTGATTGAGGTGTCATATGAAAAGGCAGAAATTGAATTTTCTAGAAATGTGATTTTCTCTGTGAAATTCAGATACCGCCCGCCAAACGACTTTTTGATTTCCTTTCTTCAAACTGTTTTTAATCACTCATGCGTGAAATATGCATCATATGAATTGCATCAAATGAAAGAGGAGGAGGATCTAAGCCTTACAAATATGTGTCATTTATTAATTATAATTGCGATTAAGTTATGACAAAACATCGATAACTCTCGGTTTCGTTTTTTCTGGGACGCACTGAAGTGCACATCTAGCATTAAAGTCACTACCTAAAGGCCCGGTCACACAGAGAGGACGCATGGGGGACGCACGGCCAGCGCATTGGAAATTTGCAATTTTGGCCAGTGCGTTGTCGTTCGCTAGGCGTGCGTCATCATTTGTTACTCGTTCGTCGAGCGCGCTGGACCCACGCTATGCATTCGTCGTCATTCGCTGTGTGCGTCGGGATTTTTTGAGCATGCTCAAAAGTGTGCGCGGAGCTAGACGCATGAATGAACACGCCAAAGGCACGCCAGACATGCGCGGAGCGCGCGCTAGACCAGTGCCAGACATACGCGGAGCACAGCCCTGTATACGCACAGCGCGCTAGCTACACGCTGTGCATTTTGTGTCAGCTCGCTAGCTTTTCCAAAATCATGACAAAAGTTAGGCACACGGCCTTTTCCGATTTCCAATGCGCGGGCCGTGCTCGTCTTATTTGTTCGTACCACGGCGAGCCCAGATTCCTATTATATCATGAATATTCATTACGCAGGGCCGGGGAAAGTCTCGATTCTCTTGAATATTCATGTCTGATCGAGGCATGCGCAGCATCGAATATCGTGTGTAACACGTACGTTGGATTAATGGCAGGCCTATAATATGACATAGAAAAGCAATGTCATTGTCATTTAGATAATACAGTCATAAATGCTGTGTTTAATTACTAGTAAATGCCAAAATGTCAGTAGACAAGATATATAGCATATATTTCAAGTAAGAGTCTTGATAGGCAATTTGTGAGTAGCCTAGGCCTACTTTTCTGAGATTAATGGGAGTCTAGTTCTTTTTATGAATGGGTAAATAATCAGTTCTAGGTTTGCTTTTTAAATATTACAAGCAGAGGTTGCATTATGGTATTGAATATGTGATACAGTATTATAAACTGTATAAAATAAATAACAAGAATAGGCCTACATACAGACATTTATCAATAATAAAATACTTGTGTATTGCACTTTAATTATTTCTATGATCTATGCTCACTTAACTGCATAAGGAAGAAAATGAAGAAAGACAAATGGGATTAGAAAGAAGAATAACAAAGTTAAAAAGTAAAATATATATAAATAATAAATGAATGGAAGAAATAAAGATTACGGAATAGATACCAAGGAAGAAAGAAATAAATTGCAAGAAAATTGAAATGAAAAGAAGACAAAAGAAAAAGGGAAAGGAGCAAGATAATATTGATACCATATCTTCAATCTTTTTTCTTTTATCTGCCTCTTGTTTTTGTTTAGGCCTAGCTACCATTTTTTTCCTTTCCTTTCTCTTTATCTCTTAAAAGTTCTCTTTGGTTTCTTGCTTACATTGTTCTATCCTTACTCATATACTGTGCAGAAATGATTTCCTCCTATGGCGTATTTCATCTAGATTATATGTTTGTCACGAGCTGACAAAATAATGAGGGAAGGGGGGGGGGGGTGGGGGACTCGATGACAATTCATCATTTGAAGATTTACAATGTGATGTCCATGAGTTATATGCACCCACTGAAGAAAATCCATGTATAGGGTTGTTGCAGGAACCCCAGCACCCACAGTTCCCACGCATTGAGACAAACTCGAGAGAAAACTACACATTCTTTCACATACATTAAAAAAAAAAAATTAAATCCAAGATCGGTTGAACTCTTTTTGACCCCTCCCCAGGACGTCGATCAATTACATGTATGTGCCCCCCCCCCCCCAAAAAAAAAAACATCAAACTCTGGCTACGGCCCTGTCGATAATTACCCACTATTCAAATCTGACAGGTGCCCCCTTTTCTTCAACAAATGCCCCTTTTACTTCATAATAAGTGCCCCTTGTGATATCTGATAAAAGCCCTTTTATTTTTTTACTTTGACACGCGTCCCCTTAAACTTTCTAACAAGTGCCCTTTTACCTTTTGATATGTGCCCCTTTCCCTGTTTAATAGGAGCCCCAACCCTTTCTCATAAATGCCCCTTTGACACATGCCCCCTTTTCCTTTTTTTATAATTCCCTTTTTCTCTCTTTCTCTGTCTTTCGAAAACTATCTTCTGCAAGGTTTGTTCTCTTGACTGAGCAACCTGTTGCAATTCCTTTCTGTCTCACTTTCAGTCGTACTTGTTGCCACTCATTTGCATTCACTCGTTATCAACTACCATCAACCATTCCATATTCACTCCATTACTGTCCACATTTCAATTTCATTCTCTTCACTCTCCCTTTTTGCAGCCTTTCCAGGAGCTTTGCTAGAAGTAGAACATTTTTAATGTAGAGGCCAGAGAAACCGGAAAGTAGGTTAATCATTTTATTCAAATATCTAACTTGAAAAAAAGGAAAGTGAAACATTGTTTAATTACAATATATTGACATAATTCTGTTAAAGAAATTTGAATTTAACACTGGAAATTTTTAATTGGTTTGCCAGCCCCCCCCCCCCCCCCCCCAAAAAAAAAGTGGTACCAGGGTTTTTGTTAGGAGGCCCATGTCCTGTATAATTTTTATTTTAAGAATAATTTTCTCTTTTTTTATTAATTTGACATTGGCATACCGTAAATTTCACCAGGAACCCCCACCCCTCCACCCTCCCCCCATTAACAATCGACACTGCCATTACTTCTACCAACAGTAATGCTATAATTCAAAATTTCACTTTCTAAATCCTTCTAATATAAACATATAATCATATCTGCACACTTTTGCAACCTGTTACATGGACCATGTAGTAACAGCACCTGGAAGAGGATAGCAAGCCCCCCCCCCCCCCACACTCCCTGTTTTTTTAAGTTGGGAAGCATCGAAACATGATTCTATTAAAGCTACCAGTTTGGATACGAAAGGCAATGAGGATTAGCAGTTTCCATATTTAATGCATTTAGAGTGTTGTCTTTCAAACCTTCTTACACACTATACTTGAAGTAGCAATAATTTCATAATCTACAAAACTTCCCATACAGAAGTCCATAGAGGTAAATGAATTTTAACATGTATAATTATAATCAAAATATCATTGAATAATTCAATCTTTAATATAGACTGATAGACCTTTATCACTCAAATTTGAAGGAGAATCTTTCTGCTTAGTCCTCAGTTTCATCCTATAAGATGGTAGTTGACATTGTTAGAATGTTAATGTTTATTCGTTGAGGATTAGTTATCTTTAATTATTTGAAAGTCGACAAGATAATAAACTTCATTAGCTTTATTGAATATAGTATTCTACAAACATATAATACAAATAACAAATAAATATCATGAAAATATTCCAGTTTAAACCCATCTCTATTGTCCTCTTTCATTATATGAGGTTGGCATCTTTAAGACGTAGTCTTGTGTAGATATATTCTGCATTCATCACTAAAGTTGTAGCCTACTTTTCAGAAAAAAATATAACCCAAGTCTATTGAATGGAAAAATGAAATCAACAATGACTAATAACATACACCCTGATATCTGCTCAGAAAAAGGAAGGACTGAAATTCACTTGGGGTTCTAGTGGGCAAACCTAAACTATTTTTTGTACAAGACTATTTTAAATACTGACCGCATCTTAGATTATTACTGATGATCCCATTAATACGATAGGCCTGCTGGAGCTCGGATCAGACAAGGTATGAAGTAATACAATTTAATACAACTCGTGTTCATACCGGTAATTGAATAATACTCGATTAAGTATGGGACATAAAATGACCAAACAACTTTGACCAGAGAATGTACTGGAAATAATGCTACTGAAACATACGTAATGTAGATTTATATTTCATCTATATTGACATTTAATTTTTAATCTAAATTACAATTGTGATATTAAGTCAATTATTCTTTTACAAGTCAACTGACAATGAAAAATATCTGTTTCAGATCTATAATTTTCTCCATGACATTTGTTCCACAAAAATTTATTGGGGGTACCTTTATGTATATTAGCACACTTGCTCTTATGAAGTGTAGTAGGCCCGCATCTCTAGATATGATCCCGTCAACATCTGTTCCTTGTTCCTCTTCTGAGTTTACAAACCAGAATGCTTTCATCATCCACTGTAGAGAGGCATCATCCTACATGAGAGAAAACAAAGTAGGTACTTCAATTAAAAACTGATACTGATGGATACATATCAACCATAATACATCCTATAAACAGACTTTTATCAATCTTATTTTGTGTTCTTCTTCATCTTCATTGCTCAAGAAGTGAAAGGACCCCTTACAAAAAAAAAATGAGGGGTCCTGTGTATACCCTACATGTAGTGCTTACGATGTGCATTTGACATGGCTCTTCTAAACACAGGACCTCCTGTAAATAAGGACAAATTTCCTTTGTAAACAAAGAAAGAAAAGGAATCAATATTTGTATACTAGGTGCAGAACTAGAATAAACTATACCCTCCACTATATATGCTTGCAATGTCAACTTAGTTCCATTTCCTTTTGAGTGAATTAATAGGTGGTCGTTTAATATGTGTGTGCTAAATAAATAACCTGATAACTGTACCTGCGTGGGACTTTCTGCTTCATCTTGCAAATATAAGACATGTTGTAATGTCCTCCTTCCAGCTCTTCAGTTTCAATCTTTTGGAACACAGTGCCCTCCCATTTTGTCAAGTATCCTAAAAGTGCCCCTTTTTGCATAGGAAAAGTGCGCCTTTTTACATAGGAAAGTGCCCCTTTTACTCTGACAAGTGCCCCTATTAAGTTTTTAAAGTGCCCCTTTCCCTTTTAATAACTACCCCTTTTAACTTGGATAAGCGCACCTTATATCTTCACATGTGCCCCCTTTCATTTTTAATAAGTGCCCCTTTTTCTTATAATTGCCCCCATTTAAAAAAAGGCCCTTTCCCTTCTCATAAATGCCCCTTTTCATCTATGAAAATAGTTCCTTTTCATTCTCTTAAGTGCCCCTTTTCATCTCTTGTAAATGACCCTATTCACTTCTGAGAGTACTTGTTTTACTTTGACAAGCACCCCTTCCCCTCCTAGTCAGTACTATTTTCATCTCTTATAAATGCCCCTTTTATTTTGACACGTCCTCCTTTTCCTTCCTATATAATGCCTTTTTTCCTTATAAGCACCCTTACCCCTTATCATAATTACCACTTTTCGTCTTTGATAAGTGCCCCGTTTATTTTTACATGTGCCACTTTTTCTTTTTAATAAGAGCCACTTCCCCTTCTCATTACCCTTTTAACAATGATATGTACCCAATTTCCTTTCTTATAAAGAACCTATCCCTTTTTCATAAATGCCCCTTTTCACTGCTTATAAATGCCCCCTATCAAAATCTGATGGGTGCCTCTTTACCGTCGACAAATGCCCATGTCCTTATCATCCCTGGTGCATGCCTCTTTGTTTAGGTGTAAGAAGTGCCCCATTTTCACCTCTGATAATTAGCCTTTGTACTTTGACACGTGCTCCTTTTCTTTTCTGATATCGTGTCTTAACCCTTTCGATAAGTGTCCCCTTTTCCTCTCATCATTAAACGTGTCCCTAATTTCAAGCGACTAATAGCAATTTCCCACAAAGCTCGCTCGCTGCGCTTGCCCATAGTTATAGATGTTATAATTATGTAACTTATCACAGATCTATTCAGTCTTCCGTTATGAGATTGTGCTTATAACCCCATCAGGATTTGGTTTTCCTCTTTATGAGATGTAATTTTTCGCACTGCGACCTCACAAATCTTAAAATTTGTCCTCGCTCGCAAATGAATTTTTAGACCATCACACCCAACTGCAAAGTATGATACTTAAGCAATATCTTATATGCTGTATGAAGAGAAACAAATATAGAAATCATCCCTGATAATGTAATCACAAAATAGGGGTATATACCAATGTCAAAAAAATTGTATATTTTCCCTCTGAAGGTGCCCTTTTTTCAAGAAAGTGCCCTTTTTGTTGGTGCCCCCCCCCCCCACTTTGGAAGTTGCTCCGCCGCCTCTGCGTATAAGTAAACATAATTGTCGACTACCCTAGGGGTCTTCTCTTATACAACGTCCAAAAAAAAATAGATTTATCAAATGAACTGCACACTTTGGAGAAGAAAAAAATATTGAATAGCTCTAGATCTAGAAAGGTTATGACAACTTGAAAAGCACACTGGACACACACAACATCTGAACATTAAATAAACGAATCCTAGGTCTAGTTTGTTTGTTTTTGAATATTTTTATTAATAAGTTCCAGGTTAACGTCTAAATGAAATATGGTTTGGAGCTGTTTGATTATCCATGGTCACAAACAATTTTGGTCTAAAAGTTGACACGCACCAATGATGCAACTGAGCGAACGGATGGCACTTATTATAGCCAACAGAGGTCAGAGTCCACATCTACTAAAGATATAAACAAGAATTAACCCTCTTGGATTATTAAAGAAATCATACTTCATAGATTATTTTAAGGTGTAACGTTAAATCTAGATTTAAATTCAATGGATGATTGGTGAATTAGATTCACGATGACGATCAAATTTGGAATAAAACCTGATTAGAAAGTTGTATCTTGATGCAGATGAGCACCGAAATTCCCCGGGGTGGGCCTGCCGGAACCCCGGGGTTCTATAGGGTGACATGACGGCAAACCGCAGTCAAACTACTTCACAACGATGAAAATCAAAGTGCAATTTCAAGAGAAATATTTTCCTAGCCTTTTCCCCAAAATCTGTTGAGAACAGTCTCAAAATGTAAAGAAATTACAGTAGATCACGAATTACAGCTTTTTCAAATTAATGACTAAATTCTCTTAGTCTACTGATATTTCAATCAATTACTCACCCATATGCATTCTCCGTGAACTAAATCTTCTCACTTTGTGCGAGTATAGCGCGCGTCGTGCATGAATCTGCGACCTCAACATACAGTTCCCACCTCGGTTATTATATGAATATTCAAGATAATCGAGACTTTCCGCCACCCTGCGTAATGAATATTCATGATAAAACAGGAATCCGGGCTCGCCGTGGTACGAAAAAATAACACGCGGGCCGTGCGTCGTCTATGTGTGACCACCTCTGTTGAGAACGCGGTGCATGCGTGGACCATTCGTCCAGCGCGCTAGCAACACGCTGTGCATTCGTGGAAGTTGGTATAATGTGCGCTCTGTGAAAGGTCTGTATGCGCACTGTATGCGCCCTGTATGCGCTCAGCGCGCTAGCAACACGCTATGCATTTGATGTCAGCTCGCTGTAGCTTCGACAAAAGTTGGGCGCACGACAACGCACTGACCAAAATTGCAAATTTCCAATGCGCTGGCCGTGCGTTCCCCATGCGTCCCCTCTGTGTGACCGGGCCTTTAAGGCTTTAAGGCCTGGTCACACAGAGAGGACGCACGGGGGACGCACGTCCAGCGCATTAGAAATTTGCAATTCTGGCCAGTGCGTTGTCGTGCGCCCAACTTTTGTCGAAGCTACAGCGAGCTGACACCAAATGCAGAGCGTGTTGCTAGCGCGCTGAGCGCAAACAGGGCGCATACAGTGCGCATACATACCGTACACAGACCGCACATGATAACAACTTCCACGAATGCACAGCATGTTGCTAGCGCGCTGGACGAATGGTCAACGCATGCACCGCGTTCTCAACAGAGGTGGTCACACATAGACGACGCGCGGCCCGCGCATTGGAAATCGGAAGAGGCCGTGTGCCTAACTTTTGTCATGATTTTTGGAAAAGCTAGCGAGCTGACACAAAATGCACATCGTGTAGCTAGCGCGCTGTGCGTATACAGGGCGTGTGCTCCGCGTATGTCTGGCGCTGGTCTAGCGTACTCCACGCATGTCTGGCGTACCTTTGGCGTTTACGTTCATGCGTCGATCTCCGCGCACATTTTTGAGCATGCTCAAAAACTCCCGACGCACACAGCGAATGACGACGAATGCATAGCGTGGGTCCAGCGCGCTCGACGAACGAGTAACGAATTGCAAATTTGCAAATTTCCAATGCGCTGGCCGAGCGTCCCCCATGCGTCCCCTCTGTGTGACCGGGCCTTTAGGCATGCATGCTTCTTGAATGCAACACAATTTAACGCAATATTTAAGTTCGGTGGAAGAAAGAAAAATAGGGCTTCAATGGGCTTACCTTCTTCGTCTAGATGAAAAGCAAACAGGTGTATATTTTTTCGATTTCTCTCGACCACCTAACATGAAAGAAAAATGAAATCATTTTTAGATAAAGTAGTGATTATCAACAAGATGATATACATGTAGTATTGCGTCAGTTGAAATTAATACAAGAGTGAATAGGACACAAGCAGAAAACAATGAATAAATAAATACGTTAATAATGTATGAGGGGGAAAAGTAGATGTTCCTAGATCTACAGGGCAGCCGGGAACCAAGTGGGAGGAGAACATAATTGACATTGAATGGAATGAATTCGATTTTAATTGTTGTTTCGTCGCGTGAAATAGACATTACATGAATCAAGGCATAAATTAATGAAATAAACAAGATGAAAACAATGAATGAAAAAGGAAACTTACTTAATAATAAGGAAAAGGAAATAATTATGTGACGATATTTAAAAAATAATTTTCTTGACTGCTAAGAAACATTATATGCTTGTTAGTAAGCATCTAGGTGAGCGACAGCTTTAAGTCGTCGCCGATGGACTTGGTAATGAGGTTTAAAGCCTTACCAAAGGACACGAGTGCATTGACTTGGTAAAGAACCCTGCACTGCCCGGTTACAGGACCACTGCTCTATCACTGAGCCATCTTGCCTTTTTCTAAATGAACGCAAAAAAATAATAAACAGGCAAACGACATCTTACCAAGCCGATATTTGGCCCAACGTCTGAAAGGCATTCCAGAATAGATAAAGGGTTGGCATTGGTCACACCTGCTCGTAGATTGTTGATACTTAACAGGACATCATGGTTTCTAAGAGAGAGAGAGAGAGAGAGAAGGGGTAGTTAGACGGATATTTATTAATGTTATCATAAATGATTATACAGTATTACTAATACCGAAAATAGTCATAGTAATAGTATTGTAGCGTTTCATACATTCGCACTTCTATTGTACACATTCATGTTCTCAGTTATTTTTCCCGGTAATTTTCCTTTACGCCACTTATTTGTATTCATTAATTCGGACCACGTGCGTTCATCCCTCCAATCGTGCATCGTGTTTCCGCGCATCGTTCATCCCGCGTATTTCAACACCACGAGGTTTTTCTTCACTCCTGCTAATACCACATTCGAGTCAACAACTCCTGTATCCATTTTCAGTCGAGTCAACATGTCTTCGTGATCTCTCCTCACTCTGGAATCTTCCGTGCCTCTTGCACCTCTTGCACGGCACGTCACTTTTAACTCTGTCGTCTCCAGCGGGCTGGCAGCCTCCTTCCAGTGGAACGATATAATCAGGACCGACCTGGCGCTTGATTCACCACTGGGAGCTGCCAGTTACTTCGCTCTGGTAGCTCTAGCACACTTCACCCGCATGTGCTTGATTCACTGTAGCTCGCATGAACATGCATCATCAAAGTTCGGCCAATTATCATACAATTTTCCAGTTTTTGTATTAAATTTAGGATTTGGGTCGAAGGGTTTCATAGATCTGTCATTCAATTTAGAAACTGCTCAACTAGCATTCAAATTAATATTCACTTGTCAAAGCGTAATTGTTATCATTCAAATTAACACCTGTCATTCGTATCGTAATATTTTTATTAAAGTTAGGAATGTTAGGGGGAAGAATTACAACAAACTTTTACACTTTTTAAATAATGCAGTTAAAATGCATGATTTGCCATTGGGGTCTAAACTGTTATTCCATTTATCGATTTTCAGGACAATGCAGATGGGTGTAGTCAGACATAAAGGAAAGAAGGGGCGAACTCAAGGGATATGGCATTTCTGCACGGTTATGTTCATATATCCGGGAAAGGTGGGGGTACCCTCAATCGCCCCTATTTACTACAGACTCGGAATTTAAAAAAACAAATTCACATCGTCTCTTATACCCAGCACACCCCTCTGTTTTCTTAAAGAGTTTCATAGTTTACTTGCAGATCGATGGCTAAAGACATGGCTAAATAATGAATCATGTTCAAATTGTTGACTCTAGTCCCTACCCCAGTCACAATATTGTACCCTTCTTCCATAATGAAATTATGATGAAATTATGATTAATTTATGATTAAACATAAGACAAACAACTTCCTTACATGAACATTTACAAATATACTGAGACCATCAGGTCCGTAGATGCAAGTGGTTTTTTTCTTCTTAACAATCAAACTTAAATGCTGATGAATATCAGATAAATGTAATAAGTATAAGTGTATAAATGCAAGAAAATAAAATATGATGAAATACACATGAAAGAACAATCTTGAAAGAAAAAGAATGAGCTATAAAAAGTGTGTAATAAACGAGAAATGTATTTGACCATTTATAATTTAAGTGCAAAAAGTGCTCATTTGAATGCTACAAATGAATTAGAATGCTAGAAGTACACCGTCGCGTTGTCAGAAAATCGTGTTGCGCCAAATCGAATGACCAAATAGCGAAAGAAGCACATTGTTCATTAATTTGAATGAAACATACGTCGATTCTAACGAAAATTCCATATATTTGAAAACTAGAAAAGGGAAAATAAACCCGAGATATACCTGACTGCACTAAAACGGTCGAATTTGAACGCAAGACAAATTAATTTGAATGACAAACTCGCGAATTTGGCCGGGAAATCCTATAACAGTTGTGTGATAAGTAGATATGGGTATTCATCACAAGCTTTTGATTTACAGAGAGGTGAAAGACAAGGCTGCCCTCTACCGCTGTACCGATTCCTTATTGGAGCCGAGGTTCTTGAATGGATGATTCGGCAAAAAAGATTTATTAAAGGAGCTACACAAAGAAAATTTACTAACAACTGATAATTAGAACAAATTACATATGGATGGAAAGATTTTCTCTAGAAAAACACGAATAATTTGCTGAGAAATCATATAGATATCATGGAAAGGCGTAAAATGCGATTTTTCAAGACCATTCTTAGACCCCCAAGCGCCCTCCGAACGTAAGCCAAACACACGAGCGTAGCGAGCTCTGAATAGTGACGTCACACCCTGGACAAACAGCTCGGTACCGGCCGCATACCGGAGTCGCGCGTGTATTAGTCTGCAGCTAGACAGCCGTGTCCAGGGTGTGACGTCACAATAGTGGCGTCATACGAAGGAATGCTGAAGGCAGTAAATCTAGATCTCAAAACTAACATTTTTGAAAGTTGATTTCTGCGGGCCCCAAGCATATTTTGAAGACGAAATTTGTTGAATTTGATCAGTAAGGCTTCCCCTTCGCAATGATATGAATTGTGCATCAATTCAATACACTTTTGCTTCTTGGTGTGACTCCTTTAAAGGCATCCCTGTAAATGGTGTCGAAATACGAGTCAGTCAGTATGCTGATCATGGGCGTCAATCCGAGCTTGAGCATGGGGGGACCAGTGGCGTACGCACGATTTTTTCAAGGGGGGTGTTTTAAAATTTGAGAATCGCGCCGAAAATTTCCCAGGGACTCAGCCGCTGAATAAGCGGGGGTGGGTGGGGGGGGGGGGGGGGAGAGAGAGTAAGAGCACATTTTTTTTTACGTGAATTTAACTCTCATCTCCTTGGCAATTTATACAAAATCGTTGTTCCTGGTGGTCCCTCTTCTTTTCGGACAAAACATGGGGTTACATTTAATATGATGCCCCCCCTAGAAAAACCGTGGGGGGACGTGTCCCCCTGTCCCCCTGGGATTGACGCCCTTGATCGTGGGGGGGGGGGGACATTTTACAACCTGAAAGTTCATAGGGGGACGTGTCCCCCGTCCTCCGCCCCCCCCCCCCCCAAGGATTGACGCCCATGATGCTGATGATACTCTAATCTACTTACATGCTGAAGAGCTACTAAAGATAAACTTTAGTACCGGTAGTAAACACGTATTGACAACAAAACTGACAATCTATGGTCATTAAATGTTTTATGGATACTACCATACCAAATGTAATCAATAGTTTTCGATTCACTTGACGCATTTTGAAGAAATCTGGTGTTAAAACAACCCTCGTCTGATACCCAGGCACGTAGCCAGAATTCGATGTTTGGGGGGGGGGGGAGCACATTCATGTAATTGATCGAGGTAAAAAAAAAAGGGTAAAAAAAAGTTCAACCGGTCTTGGAGATCCCCCTCCCCCCCCCCCCCCCGTGCACATCAATATAAGTTGATACGTGAAGAGGGGGGGGGGTGCGGTGAGAAGGGGCACCTACCTCAGTCCGACGGCTCGAGCCAGTCCTGTACCATCAATAGCCCTGAACTCATGGTGATCGTGATGAGTGTAAAGAAGAGCTCCAAACTCCGTGAGGGCGTGAGGCTTACCAGGAATATACTTTCGAGACCTTCGAGATCTTTCGAGACCCAAACCATTCGTGAGGAAATGTCTAATTGTTCAAATTAAAAAATATTCGTTTTACACTAAGCAATATATACAGTTTACTACTTAACTATTCATACCCTCATAAATGTTTTTTTTTTTTTCTTAACTCAAGAATGAAAAGTGGACTCATTGATTGGGCCCTTTGATGATTTAGATGTAAGCGTTAATAATTATGTCACATTTTCAGCAAACGTACATTTGAACAAATCAAGATATCACATATATTTTGAGTCATAAAACTTGGTACGGATATGAATAATTTGAATAATATGAATGATTTAGTAGCTAACTAAATATATTCTCTGTAATGTTTGCATGCATGGACCAATAAAATACTCTTGAATCTTGAATCTTGAATATATATACTTATATATTCCTTACAGCGTCATTAGAAGGACATGTGGAGTTAAACAAATGAGTGATTAAGTAGACATGGTCATTAACAGGACATTTTGATGTCCTGTTAGCATTTGAACAATATAATTACTGCACTCTACGTACGTTTGCAGGCAGATGAAACGTATATACCTCCCAAGAATCAATAGATTAATTCATAAGTCATTAGTTTATTAAGTAATATTGTTTTGAATTTAGGGTTAGGTTTAGGGTTAGGTTAATATACTAGTTTGTATGATGTCCTGTTAATGTACCATTTGGGGTTAAATACAGATGTCCTGTTATGTAAACTGTATGGTAATATATATATTTGCAAATATATGTATTTACATATTGATATTATAAACAGTGCGTCCAAGAAAAACGAACCCCCCCCAAAAAAAAAAATAAAAATAAATAAAATAATAATAATAATAATAATAATATGCTTTCAAATGATACAATGATAATGTAAATTCATTTACACTTTATTTAGCAACATTGTTTTGAAAATGGCATGTCAAAAGTTAAAACCCATTTGTGCCAGATTTTGGTAAACCCTTAAAAACGTTAGAATCACATACGAACATAGCTGAATTTGACATGAATGAAAAATCGAACTTAAATCCCAAACTAGAATGATGGCAAAAGTAACGCAATTTATATTAAGATAAAGGATAGTCGAGATGGCGAGGGTGAAAAGGGGATAATTTTGGTTACTTAAATGGGTCTGAAAATGTAATTGACAATCAATTTATTTTTGTATTTTTCAGAACTGCAATTTTTAAGAGAGCAAAGCGGACAGTATGGTAATAAATTAGAAAAGATAGGGGCAGCGGGGAAGGTAAAAGCCAGTGGGCACATAAGGTAACAAAAAACACATCAGAATATGTCGATATTCTTCTAAAAATGGGCAGTATTTTTAATCACAAAGGGGGCAGTTTTATATTGATACTCGTCGGTAAAAAATGGACGTACCCACGCACATAAGCTCCCACACTGCCCCATCTTTTAACATTGGCACCAGTTACTTAGAAAGTTTCATACCTTCAGCTGTGGTTTCGACCGCATCTCCACTTGTCTCCCCACTGATAGACGTCTTGACCGCTTTGGTAAGTCTTTCCTCCTCAGAAGAACTCGCAGCCGCAGTTGCTCGTTTACTTCCCTTAGAGGTCGCACCAGACTGGTTGGCTTGCGATCCTGATTTCGATGCTGTTGATGCTTTGGCCTCCATTATACACACTTAAAATAGTTGGGCAAAAAAATGCCCAACTTTTAACCAACACTGAGCAACATACGGTCCACACAACTATTGGTTAAAATCTGCCCAACTGATGTTGGGTAATCAGTTTGCTATGTGGTTGGGCAAATTAAATTGCCCATCAGTTGGTGACCCATCATATTTTACCCAACTCTACAATTGCCTAACAGTTGGTTATATTTTCAGTTGGGTAATTTCTTGCCCAACCAATTTTACCCAGTTAGATATTGCCCAACCTTCTATTTGCCCAACTTTTGAGTAAGTTTAATGTTGGTTAATTAAATGCCCAACCAGTTTTTACCCAACTCCCAGTCTGCCCAACTATCAAAACACCCATCTATTGGGTAATAATTGCTCAACAATTTCTCTGCAACATCCATTTGCCCAACTCTCAAAACACCCATCTATTGAGTAATAATTGCTCAACAATTTCTCCACAATATCCATTTGCCCAACTATCAAAACACCCATCTATTGGGTAATAATTGCTCAACTATTTCTCCACAATATCCATTTGCCCAACTCTCAAAACACCCATCTATTGGGTAATAATTGCTCAACTATTTCTCCACAATATCCATTTGCCCAACTCTCAAAACACCCATCTATTGGGTAATAATTGCTCAACAATTTCTTCGCAATATCCAGTTGCCCAACTCTCAAAACACCCATCTATTGGGTAATAATTGCTCAACAATTTCTCCGCAATATCCATTTGCCCAACTCTCAAAACACCCATCTATTGGGTAATAATTGCTCAACAATTTCTCCGCAATATCCATTTGCCCAACTCTCAAAACACCCATCTATTGGGTAATAATTGCTCAACTATTTCTCCACAATATCCATTTGCCCAACTCTCAAAACACCCATCTATTGGGTAATAATTGCTCAACTATTTCTCCACAATATCCATTTGCCCAACTATCAAAACACCCATCTATTGGGTAATAATTGCTCAACTATTTCTCCACAATATCCATTTGCCCAACTATCAAAACAACCATCTATTGGGTAATAATTGCTCAACTATTTCTCCACAATATCCATTTGCCCAACTCTTTAATTCGTCTGTTGGATAATCATTGCTCAACATTTTTTCCATAACATCTATTTGCTCAACTCTTTTTCTCATCTAAAGGGTAATAATTGCTTAACTGAAACACAAATAACATACACAGTAAACACATGTTGTTGTTTTCATCAGAAACGTAAAAACAAAACTTGTTAACATCAACTACAACATTACAATTTTTGGTGAAAAAAATACAACCTTTTAAAAAAAGTAAATGCAAATATAGCCCCTTTTGGTGCAGCATGACAACTTTGATGTACACTGTATGTATCCCATGTACTCTGATTTCATACATGAATATGTGCATCATATATATTTTGTGGGTGTGGCATAGTGTTCATTTATCCTGACACACCAATACTCTGCCTTAGAGTGTTACACATGCACACATTTTTTTGAAGTGAAAAAAAAAGAGGAAATAAATTCAAATCCCTCTAGATTATTTGACATGTGCAGAAGTACCACATGAAAGTTTGGCTATCTGTGATGGTGAACAGGTACTGATCAAATAACAAGGATACACACTGCCTACTATAACTTTTTGATTAGATTAAAGACAACAAAAATCAATTGACCCTACCTGCTATACTCAGTTTGATTGATTTTATTGATATTATCAATAATATCAATACAATTTTGCAAAATGTAGATGAAAATGTTGACTTCTCTACTTCTGCTTTGCGCGATGTAAATTAATGCATGCAGTCCATTCAGCAGAGAGTTCAGCGTAGGGTCAATGGACGATACACATTACATGAAAATTAATGGTATATGTAATTTACAATCATATACCCCACTTGCTGTTTTAAACGCAGAAAATATCATAGCTCATGTTTTATGAAGAAATATATCATTTTGATGTACGAGTTATGAAACAGTACTCTTGGGATTAAGACCAAACACGATAAGCATTTGTATACGCCAGTGCAAAAGATTTATAGCCAATAATATGTTTTGTATTTATACTTGGCATATATTCATTTGTTTTCTTAAACTTTCAAGGTGGGGATGTTAAGCAATGATTGGGATAAAACAATTAGGCCTTTATCATTTTTAAAATGTACACAAAGACTTCTGCTGTGTATAAATTCACTCTTTTTTTTATATTATTCAGCGATCCTCACCCCACCCTCAAATCTTCAGTCTTACACAAACATGTCTAAATTATGTAAAATAATGTGCTGAATCCAACTCATAACAGTTTGTCTTTAAGGTTATTTTGTCCAAAATAATACTTTTTTCCAGTTTTTTTTTCTCCCAAAATAAACTGGTTCAAGTAGCCAAAATGTGCTAAACGATGATGTGTCAGTTTCATCTGTAGGAAATATATCACCAGTAATCATCCTTGGCGTGAACACATCATGATGGCTTATGGCATGTTCATGAAGGCTCGGACCTCCCGCAGCTTTGGTGTAAGATGCTCCCCATCGGTAAACTGGAACACCACAATCTGGAGAAATTTCCAAACAGAACAGCTTTGCGGCTGATATTCGATATCCATCACATAAAGTGCCTTAAAGCACAAGTCGACTGCTTTAAGCAGTGTTGCGGCAGGAAGTATCCTCCTCTCTACTACGACGTACGCCTGTATTGGTGTGAGAATGTTCCCACGCACAACAACAAATGGCTGTGACCTGACTGCTTCATCAATGTTATCAACATAAGTCTGGATGTCGAGAACCTCCTGTAGTCCAAAGAGAAATCAAGAAGAAATCATTTGTAATTATATGGATTGATATATATATATTTGATGCTTGTCGAATGCTTCTGCTTATGAATCCACAATCACCTACAGGACACCCAAATTTGTTTATGCATGTTCATCCCTGTCCCATCAAAACATTACTGGGTATTCTTAAATATCCCTGCGGCAAAGGTCAACTGTACCCAAACTGGTCACGTTCAGAGCATTACATCAACTAAGCTGGAAGGCATATACAGCCTGTTAATATAAGCATGCATTTTTCACATGTCATTTGCAGGTTAAAGGACTTGCTTGCATTCATGAGTGAAATGCGATGTGATGACAAATCTGAGGCCATTTGTAGTTGTACCACAGATAATGACGAACTGACTTATTAAGATTAAAGCGCCTAGTGTTGCCCCTGCAGGGCCTCCTTGGGGACCAGCGTGCCCATTACTAGGAACTTGAAAATGGTTGCTTTTCAAGTTTTACACAAATAAAATGTTATGGCAATGCCTTATCTGGTAAGAACATAGGTATTGCATTTCAACCTCAATTTCATCAGTTGTCCTAGGTTTGAAACTCTTAACAAATTAACTATTGAATTTGTTTGTAATGAAATATGATTACTATGGCAAGATTTTAAACACAAACCAAAATATATGCCTTACATGTCATTACTTTACCACCTCCCCAGCACATATACTTACTGGTTGAACGTCAATGAAGGACGACAATGTTTCTGCAGTGGTGTACGTTCCTCTCTTGGAATCTTTCCTTCCTCGGAACAAGACTGGGAGCATGTAGAATCCAAGATTGCTCTTTTCCTCTAAAAAGAGGGAAACAATGAAAGAGTTAAGTAATTAAGTCCCAATTACATATGAAGAAAAGGTGCAACAGCAAACAGGTCAATTATGGAACATCTTACAAAATGTACAGTTATATACAGCAAATTAAAAAAAAACGGTCGAATACAACAATTATTTTCTACAAATATGGGTAAAATCACTCAACGTAAATGTCAGTCAGTAATTTGGAGCTCAGCTTTCTGAGTAAAGAAATCAAAATTGCACAAACTTCAGCATAGCCTTCCCAATGAGCTTTAAACCACCATCCCCACCCCAAAAAGCAAACAAACAAAACAAGCAAGTAAAAGTATGCTAAACCTTTGTCATGGAATCATGTTTTTATCATATGTTGTACATGTATTATATGTTTCAGAGCACTTTTATTTATTTCAGTTCAATTCCTTACAGGGGGGATATTAGACTCAATGTTTGGTCCTGGCCACAAAAATAAACATCATATAGTGTAATTGAAATAAATTCTTTTGACTTTCTCCCAAGTCATTTTCACTAATACTGTCAAATGTGTGTTCTGACACCACATACCAAGACTGAGTTTCCCAGGGTCATGAATGTTTTCGAATTCGGCTCTTGCACTTCTCCAGTTGCCAGTTTTCTCGGTGAAGTCCACTACTTTGTTACAGAATGTGGGCCACTTCTGGTACAGTGCGTTTGCTTTCTCTGGGAACAATTCTGCAAAATCTCCTTCAATCTGTAATTGTTAGGATAGTTATAGAAGCCAGATGAAAGGTAGGATATCTTTCATTTGCATCTTCTCTTTACCATTTTGCAAGGATTTGAATGGTACACACTAACAATTATCGGTTCAATAGGGATGCACGATTTCTGTAGGACCGTGTATCTCAGATTGTTAAACGATCCCTTTAAGGAGACTGCTAAAGTAAACCTGCCCATGCAACCAAAAAACAAAAAAGTTACTTCTCAAAACATGCGACTCTAGTTTAATTTAATGTCCTTTCTTGTCACATGCAGAAGAAAAATCAAGGTCCACATACCATTCCAGCATCGAGAAGTCTGGGATATGTGGTAAGAATGTTCTTCACACAACAGTCACTTCTCTTGATCCAGTCATGTCTTTTTGTTGCTGTTTGTTTCATGTAGTCCTTCACCATGTCCTCTGGCTCCTTGTTGTTACGCAGCCATTCTTCCATTGTCGTGATGTTATCATCGTTCACAGACTCAAGATCAGTATCTCCTGGATATAATGCAACAGAACAATCAACAATTAGCATGTATCAACAAGTTTTTGATGATTGTATTGGAAGGGGGGTTTTAGTTGGCATTGCTCATGCCCCACCAGTTTGTTATGGCACAGCATGACTTCATCAGACGGATCTGAATAACTCATAACTTTAACTATATGAAAAAGTAGCCAGAATACCTTGCTTTTGAGACTCTGCCTCGTCTTCAGCTACTGGTACCCTCAGGGACTTCTCCTTTTTTCTGACGTACCTCAGATGCTCCTCCAGGTAGCCTGTTGCTGGCCGTCCCATGGCCCCCACGCAGTACCAGGCCTCCTGCTCAAATAAATTAAAATTCCTTCATAATTCAACTTCAAAAACAGTAATGCTCAACAACATTTGTTAAACATTAATAATAATCAAATAAAAGCACAATAAAATTCCAGTGTAAACTGTACATTTAAATATTTTGTTACATATGTCAGTGTTTGCAATAACAAGGTTTGTCCTCTTAAGTACCTATTTCTAACTGCACACTGTTATATTCCAGCAATGTCATCAAGTCATTGCAAAAACAAAGTGAATGATGGATAATTCTGTGAATATCCATTACTCAATGGCATGCAGACAAAAGTCTAAATATTAAGAGATGTGTCATTACTGGATAATATAACTTATAAACAAGTGGTAAAAATAAACAAAAATATTGCACGATTTAGTGATTGATGCCATATTAGCTTTTCATTATTTGTAAGCTTTTCAGGCCTGTCTACTGTCAAATTTACTATTGCCAGAGATGCTCTTATAATGCTTGTGATAATGTGATACAACATGCAATTGATTGAGCATCTCCAATATAATAAATACAAGAATAACAAAATTGAGGAAGCTTCATAGCAAGTTACACAAAATAATATGATCCAGTATTCCAAAAGTTATTGCATAAACACATAATTTATTTGATTTAGACCTTAAAGTAGCTTATTGCTTCTGGCTCAAACAGAAACTTCTCATAAAATTTCACTTTCTTGTAAATGGGGTCTATGGGGTAGGGACAGATGGAGGTATGGATGGACAACCTAAGAATTAAGGCACCTCCAAGTAATAAATGCCCGCTGTGGTAAGAATCAATCCATAAATCAGTCCAGAAAAAAGTGGTGATCTGAGCCATACCTGAGGTCACATATATTAAGGAAAGCAATTCATGGACAGGACTTACATAGCCAAGTGGAGATTCTGGATCTTTTAAGAAAGGAAAGCTTGTCACAATGGCATGGGCCATTGATGCCTTCACAAATGAGCTTGGCTTGGTACCATACTCCCGTATCAGGTACTGAGTCAACATATCCACAACAGTATGCCGGTCCCTTTTGCTGCAGAGATTTGTAGCATTGATGTTCCTTAATGCTGCTCTTCCCATGGTGGTCTCTCTCAATATACAAGCAATGTTCTGCAACAGATAAAGGATTTTTTTTTTAAAGATCAGTAAATTCAGAATAAACAAGTGAAATGTGACAGCATGCAGTCGGTGGGTATATCTCTGGCTGTCCGACCTCCTACAATAAGCCCATCATAAATCACTCACTGGGCATTCCTTGCAAACTTTGTTCTGATAAAAAATTTCAATGAAACCTTGAAACTGACCTTAGACTAGCTTAAAACCCATAACCCCAACCAAACATTTTCCATAACATTCCTTTATTCATTCATACCAAAATGTACCTACCAAATCATATCACTAGCCATTCTGCAGATGTAGAAATAAAATGGTATTTTTAGTAAAAACTTGAATAACCTTTGAACTGACCTTTCACCTTTGAGCCCTGCTGCTTGTCAGAAATACTGACAGACAGATAACTCCAAGACATAATGCCTCCGGCACCCTTATGTGTTGGAGGCATAAAAACTGATGAATGATGGTGACTCGACATGCCCACTCTTCAATTGTATCAGCCCACTATATACATAAACTTACGAAATGCACTTTCTTGACCCGTTTCAGGGGAGGATGTTGATCAGGACTCTTGGATTCTGGGGAGTCGTAAAGTGGCGTATCCAAACTGGGCTGGGAAGGGCTTTGTCTGGGACTCCACTCACTTCCTGTTACACAAGAGAGATCTGAGCAGTCATCTAAGGAGAACACTGATGGGCTTCTTGTCGACGTTGATGCTTGTTCCATGCTTTGTTGATTTGCAGCATGATACTACAATAAAAAAATGAAAAATAATTGAACTTTCAATGTACATGTAAATGACTGATTATTTTTTACATTATTAATGACACAAACAGCCCCAGGTTAGACTTTAGTATCAAGTTTATTCCTTGAAGGGGAAAATCATTCTCACTGTTTCTGTACCCTTGTCCTATTTAAAGCAAACCCATAATTGAAAAGTGGTCACTCATGAGCGGAAGCTTCTTCAGTACATCTATAATATAATAATATCCAGTTAGGAACTTTCACTTTAGGCAGGAACATGCATTGGTAAAAAATAGCACATTTCCGGGGCCTCAATGAAGTACATATGCTAGAAAAACTTGGCATGAGTCATGGTACATTTAAGAAATTACAACATAATATGAATGAATGCAAATATAACAGACACATTTTCAGATACAGAAACAATGAAGTTAATAACGAGTTAAAACATTCAAACCAGATATTTACTGTAAAATTTTCATTGGAATAATCAAAATTTGTTAGCAAGTCAGTACAGATCGATCAAGGTTAGCTTCTTAGCTATTTTTTCAATCAAAATGTGTAGAATGATACACTAAGAACTGATTCATAGATATAATTGTAATTGGAATAACAGTTTCTTTCTTTTGCTTTGTTTTGGTTCTGTTCTCTAAGACAAAATTTGCAAGTGCACCTGTAATGTCTAGTTGTAAAAATATATCACTTGCTTGCAACGGGTTGCCTACACGTACCTTCTTGTTCCTAGATGAATGAATGGTGCACCACAATATACAAGCAGCGCCCTCTTCCACTATAGGACTGGACAGCATTGACTGGCCTGTGATCAAACAGGTCACACCATTCAACAGCAGCTTGTGCTTCCTCTCTGCCCACCTGTACTGCAAATGCTTCAACATGTCTGTTGAAGTACAAGGTCTGATACAGCCGAAGGAGCAGATACAACTTTTCTTGCACCACTACAATATGCTGAACACGTCCAAACGTGGGTCCATCATCATCAGTCCAATATAGAAGTACATCAACACCTGCCCGGAACTCATATCCATGAATGTCCACTTTCCCAGCAACTGTAACTTCGGTTCCCCTTCCACAGTTAATTTTTTTGCAAAGTGCCTCATCATCAAGTAGATCACCAAGCATTGCTGCAGCTTGCTGTGACACATTGATATCTTGGCTATCCAGTGACTGATTTGATACTGACCTGTAGCACCGTGCCATTTGGTATCTGTTAGCCAATGTTTTGACAATGTTTTGGTAGTTGCAAGATACACTGGCAATCTGCTTGAAAGGTCTGTGCATTGCTTCAAAACGCAATGCTGAATACTGGGTCAGTGGCCCAAGGTGTTTCAGTGCACGTGGGTAATGCACAAGAAAGTGCTGCTTCGGAGTTAGACTAGCTTCAGGGAAGAGCTGCATGAAGAGCCTGTGGTGATCATCAATCATTGCCTTCAGGACATAGATGGCAGACTTACTGATACTGGGACTCATAATGATTTTGAAGATGTCAATGATTGACAGTAAGAGTTCCCACTCATCACACATCTCATCAATCTTGTCTCCTAACATGAGAGGGATGTTGTATGCAAGGCACGTCATCTGTGCTGATGTCTGTCCACTTGTAGAATATGGATTCTTCAGTGATGCCTGCCTGATTGGGCTTGGTCTGTTTTTGCGGTCCACAAAGCCAAAATTGAATGAGGATATTCTACTGTTCACCTCATCCAGTGTTATGAAACCCTTCTGAACAAGTTTACTCAAAACAAGGTGCATTTCCAGGGGCAAGACTCCCTCTGTAAAATCATGCATTACATCTGGACATAAGTTTTGAGTGGAATGGTAGTAAGGCAATTCATTCAAAACTGTTGCATGCTTCAAGCCAGATTCTGACAAGGGCTTTTGAAGATCTGTATCATAGTTTATTTCATCACGGAGATATTGGGCATCCTCTTTTGGCTGTTTCTGAAGCAACGAGCGATGGCCTCTACAGAATCTACAGTAATAGTTGGCCCGGAAACAGGTTGTACATCCCAGCATGGCATGAATGCCAAGATTGTCCCCTACAACTTGGAATAAGTAGGGTTTGACCCTACCCTCAAACTCTTTGCACTTGATAATGAGTCCATCAGTCCACATCTGCTGCAGATCATCCTTGATTACCTTCAAAACTTCTGAGATGCCATATTTACTCAAAAGCGGAGATGTGATCATAGCTGTGAGCATGATATTTTCCAGCCTAGCCTGGTATTTCCTGGGAAGGGATAACACACTTGTATAAAAGGCACTTACCTTGTGTTTGCCGCGTTTTGACCCAAGCGGATTGGCTGTCTCAAACTCATCATTGTACAACAACAGAGGCACTAAGAATTCACAGTCTTGTCTAGCAGTAGCTTCCTGCCTTTTATAATAGTGACCATCTTTGAATGAATACAAAACATCATTATCTTTTGATCCTTTTTGAGACAGTATGGCGTTCATTACTCCTGGTCGCTCTAAGTATTGTTTAATAGTGTCAGCTAGTGGTATATATTGAAAGGTTTCTTTTTGTGTGCTTTGCAGTGGATCACCTGTCTTTTGATCAATTTTTGTTTTTAAGCAAGTTCCCAACAACACCTCACAAGGCTGAATGAAATCACCTTTCTCAGAGAAATATTTTTTCTGTTGAGTATCTGACATGAGCTCTGAAAATGGATTCTTTGAATTCTCGAATACATGCATCTTGTATATCAGATCTCAGCTCACTGTTAGCTGCATATTGTGGCTCACTTAAGATATCCATCACATCCTGTTGCACAGTTTGTAACACAGAAATAACCAAATCTTGTGCGGTTTGAATGACCTTGTTGGTGTGTGAAGCAGGCACATTAGTCCTTGCCCTGAGTTCTGCTACAAACTTTGCTGCAATATCAGGTAGTCTCTCTGTTTGCGTTTCAAAAGAGACATCTTCCTGCTCACTGCTTTCTCCAACAAACAATGCCTTTTCCTGGTGCAGTTGTTCCAAATTCCCTTCAGTGTTGTTATTCTTTCCTAGAACAGATCCTTCATAACAGGTTTCACTTTGGTGATCTGGAACTGCTTTTGTAGTTGTGCTTGACGTCTTTATCCGTGCAGCGTGCTTTGAAATGAGATGTTTTCTATATCCCGATAATGTACGAAATGTTAGTCTACATGCCCCTTGCATGCATGTTATACTTACATTTTTTCCCCTGGTTGTTGTATGTGTGTATTTTAAATGATGGAATAGGCAAGAAATATCCCCCCTAATTAAATCAAGACACTGAAAGCATCTGTAACTATCCATAGTGAGATATTGTGCCACATCTAGGGCCTACCTCTGCACGCCACCCAGCGAGAAACTTCAATCGAGGTCCAATCTTGGGTATGAAGGATGTGATTATACTTTCACTTAGAAGGGGAAGGGTTTCCACATCAACTTCATTTTCTGGAGAAGAAGAGGGAGAGATTGATAAATAAGGCTTAGTGCAGCATAAACTGATTGTTTTCATATAATACCACAAACACGTATGGTTGCGCAAATTAAACAAAAGTATATGTTTTAGATAATGATAAGCTGTAAACATTTGCTCATGTTCCAGCTAAAATATCTTCCATTTTGAATAAATCGCATAATCAATGTTTTCTTATTCCACAAGGGTCTATGAAAATCTGAATTTTCAAATGCGATTTTCTCGAAAATTTGGTCTTCGTATAGAAAACTTACTTTTAGATCATACTAGCGAATTGTATCAACTAATTGCTATTTATTTTCAGGTGATGTTATTAACATCCACACAATCAAATTAAGAATGGAAACCTTTTCTAAAGTCATACTAGTAATCACCTTAGTTTAGTCAAATTGTGCCTAATTTTTAACAATGTAGGGGCCTATTTAAAGTATAAAGATTAGTTGCATCAGCAATGAATTTGATTTCAAAGAAAGTCATTCAACTTACCAAATGAATCAGAATGATTTGAGAGTTAGCATAGAGGTCAATGTATGCTGATTGGTTAATTAACATTACTAATTCATTGATAATCATATGTGTCTTCTCCATGTGCACTGTCATGCCTATTACTTCAACTTTAAACTGCCATACCGGTAATTGTTTTTTTCAACCTTTTGCGGCTGCCATGATATTGTCTGCATTAGTAGCCATGTTTCTCAGCTTTAGTATGACAAATAACCTAGCTATATCTGACCAGGGTTTCTCAAAAAGTCTAGCACTCAAGCCTTTCACAGGCCACTTACAGTACCATACAACCATATATAAATTATAGTGTGTTACCTTGAATAGAGGCAACTGACAATTGTTTATCCTAGAAAAGATAATTTGTGGTGTTTAATAATTCTTTTGTACAGCTTATTGTTCAGTGGTGTGAAACATTAAACAAAATGCATGTGCTGGAACATTTCACTGATATGAAGCAAAATAGGACAGTTAATCCTGTACTAACGAATGTCCTTCCTCCATGTGCACCTCCATCCCAAAATCGAATCAGTTCGTTGGCTTTGCAACTTGCAAGATAGATGTACATGTCCCAAGTTTCTAATGATTTCATTGAAATCTGGACATGTAGTAAAATAGTGTACAATTTTGTGGGCATAATTTGGTGGCTTAAGCATCTGTAATTTTTCCATATTTAAAAATTATTTTCAGAAAAAGATTTTTTTAAATGAGAAAAAATGTACCCATGTTAAAAATTGTGCCCATTCGTGTACTACAGCGAGGTCACTGCAATTTCGAAAACCACCACAGCCTCTTGGTTTTGAATTAGGCTATTAATATGGGCTAAAATGTGGGTCAACTGCCTTTTAGTTGTGACAAGGAATATCGCAATAGCACATAATTAATAGCCCCATTTAAAACCAAGAGGATGTAGAGTCTATGCTCTGTAGTTAGGCAGATGTTACTGGGCAAATCAAAGTTTGGCGCGTTTTTGTCAAATAATTTCTCCCAACCATTTACTGTATGAAGTTACCTAATAAAAGGTCAGAAATAAGTTGGGTAGGTGTTACTTGGTAAAACTGATGTTGGGCAAATTTTGTCCAACAATTGGGTTATTTTCTACCAACCATGTAGTTACCGATGAAATAATTGGGTAATATTTTTGGGCAAATTAAAGTTGGTCATTTTTGTCCAATAATTGGGTTATTTTCTACCAACCATGTAGTTACTGATGAAATAATTTGCCCAACTAGTGTCGAATATACTACACATTATGGTGAGAATTGGGTGAATTTCCTATTGGGGTAAATTTTGTTGGTTAAAAGTTGGGTATTTTCTTTTCATCCAACACTGGGTAAATCATGCAAAATCTTTAATTTACCCAATAGTTAGTCGGACACATAAGTGCCCTCATGTTGGGTAAAAATTGGGCACTTGCCCAACATTTTTTTAGAGTGTTTGGATTTCAAAGTCCTGTAGAAAATGAAAGGGCAAAATCCTTAACATGGCAATGGGCAAGAAAAATTGTCTCACTTTTTGAAATCTAGACTTCTAGATCTACAGGAAAATGAAAGATAATCTTCCACAAAATAATGTTCATAAAATTGTACATTATTTGACAACTTCAATTTTCTGATGAATCATTCAGTTCAGTGTTGATTATTAAATATAAGTAGGCCTAGATCTAGATCTAGACCTAGACTAGATCTAGTATAGTAATACCAATTTCAGATAACAGAGATAATTGTTCAAAATTACACCAGTCCCACGTACTGTAATACTATCTGGGTACACACCTACAAGTATGTGGTCCAATGTATTGGACCCACAGAACTCTTAACTACGTATTTAAGAGTTCTGTGATTGGACCCCATACAACCCATGATCCATAGAAAATGGAGGGTATTGTGTTATGTATGTATTGTAGCAGGAAACAGCACAGAAATCCGGGTTTTGGCCTTTGGGTTTTGTAAAATCTTGAACAAAATATTTTTAAATAGATCTAGATCTATTCATTTGTGATCTAAAATTCATGGAAACAGTACAATTTGAATTTGATATCTATATCAATCAAATATTAGTTTGGATTAGTAACACATGCATTAAAAGAGCAAATTTGAGGCAAAGTTTAATAGACCAATTGAATTGAAGCGTATTCATTAACCATTGCTGAGGCATATAGAACTAGTCTACATGTTGCCCATGTGTTATGGATATGGGAACAAGTCTACAGCAAGTACCTGTTGATCATGTTCTAAACTTCTAATCTCAATAAGATGTGAACGTACCTTCTAGTATCTTTAACACTGACGGACATCCCCACCTTTGAACGATTTTGGTGAGAGGGTCTATGAACCCATCTTCACTTGAACTATCTCCGCAGCAGTTGTCGAGCTCCATTTTTAGACCCTCAGGCTCTAGCATGCAAGACTCCGATATGATGCGTATATACGTACGTACGTACAGGCTGCTAGTTACGTTGGTGTATCATATAGCTCGAGCTCCCGGGCCGGGACGGCCGCGCCGGCTATACCGAGTAAATAGAAATAGTACTGCGCATGGCATGCTGATCGCGAGCGACCAGACCATGTGCGCGCTACCCCAAGACCAATACCAGGCAAACTTTACCCAAGTCTGGTTAAACGTAAGTCTAGTCCCCATCGAAGGTTTCCACTGCCATTTACGCATGCGCGTAATTGACGATGATAGCGTGTACGTTCCATGATCATTACTTACGTAGATTATGTAACTCTATAGGCCTACATGGTTAAGATGGCTCAGTTTTCACAAAAGATAAATCTTGGACTCTTTCAGCATCAAACTCGCACAAATTCATCGTCGCTTCAACACTCTGTTATTATAATTTTAAAATAGAAGTAAATGGTTACAATTACAGGAGAGATAATTTCAATTTTTCATAGCAATATTTACACAGCATATTGTGAGCTAAAGAAAATTGAGCTAAATATATTTGGTAAAAGGCGGTGGTCAATTACTACCCTATATAAGCAAACAAAAAAAGGCGCAAAGTGAAATTGGGTAACAGGCGTTGGTCAAATAGTACCCAATGTATGAGCAAACAAAAATTGAGCAAAGTAAAATTCGGTAAGTGGTGATGGGTAATTATTACTCAGCATATGAGCAAACACAAATATGGGCAAAATAAATTGGGTAAGGGGCGGTGGTCAATTATTACCCAATTATGAGCAAACAAAAATTTGAGCAAAGTAAAATCGGGTAAGTGGTGATGGGTAATTATTACTCAGCATATGAGCAAACAAAAATTTGGGCAAAGTAAAATTGGGTAAGAGGCGGTGGTCATTTATTACCCAATATATGAGCAAACAAAAATTTGAGCAAAGTAAAATTGGGTAAGTGGTGATGGGTAATTATTACTCAGCATAAGAGCAAACAAAAATTTGGGCAAAGTAAAATTGGGTAAGAGGCGGTGGTCATTTATTACCCAATATATGAGCAAACAAAAATTTGAGCAAAGTAAAATTGGGTAAGAGGCGGTGGTCATTTATTACCCAATATATGAGCAAACAAAAATTTGAGCAAAGTAAAATTGGGTAAGTGGTGATGGGTAATTATTACTCAGCATAATTATGAGCAAACAAAAATTTGAGCAAAGTAAAATTGGGTAAGAGGCGGTGGTCAATTATTACCCAATATATGAGCAAACAAAAATTTGAGCAAAGTAAAATTGGGTAAGAGGCGGTGGTCATTTATTACCCAATATATGAGCAAACAAAAATTTGAGCAAAGTAAAATTGGGTAAGAGGCGGTGGTCAATTATTACCCAAATATGAGCAAACAAAATTTGAGCAAAGTCAAATTGGGTAAGTGGTGATGAGTAATATTCCTCAGCATCTAACAATTACCCAACTACTTGGTAAATTGCTCTCAACTCCTTGGAACGATGTTGTTGCTAAATGTATAATAATTGGGTAAATATAATGCCCTGAAATAGATTGGGATAAAAATTACCCAACCTTGGAAACGATTTCTCGACCAACCATCAGTTGCCCAACGAAATTTACCCAACTCGCAGTGGGAATGTGCCAAAATTACACAACTACAGGCAAAAATTACTCAATCCTAATTTGCAAAATAATGTTGGTAAATTTCTAGGCGAATTTCTACCCAACCATCAGTTGCCCAACAAAATTTACCCAACTCGCAAAGGAAATGTGGCAAAATTACACAACTACGGGGCAACTGGTTCCCAACCCTCATTTACCAATACTGTTGGTAAATATCCGCCCAATAATTAAGTAAAAATAATTGCCCAATATTGGTTAAAACACTTAAATGCTTAAATGGGTAATAATAGCCCAGAATAACGAATTTTTTTTAACCAACCAACAATTACCCAACTAAATTTACCCAACATTTTAAGAGTGTAGGAATAATACTTTCCCCACATAAACTAAAAATAAACTTGTATTCTTCTTCTTAGCTAATTCTGAGCTATTTGAAAACAAGCGTCGTCAAGATCGTCGAATATCCTGTACAAGTCAACGTTAAACTCATACGTGTGTGGATCAATGATGGTACAGGGGATATGTTCACTCTGATCGTATGTAAAGAACTTGTTGCAACTTCCCCGTGCAATAAGTCACCCAGTATCCTTATTTAAACTGTTGCGTTCGTGCCTTGTTCATAACAAGTTCTATCTATGCGTAGCAGACTGCACGCGCGAACGGATACACATGTATGAAGAGCTCGGTTCCAAAAAGTACTACATCCATTTTTTATCAAAATTGAGTTCTTTTTTTCTCCTTTTGGGGAAATAGATGTACACATTTCCAGTAGTCTCATACACTGACTCTTACAAAAATCCGAAGTTCCCCAAAAAGTAAGAAATGGCATTTAAAAACCAAAAGGTACTACTCCATTTAAGTCATGCATTGTAAGTTGCATACAGTGTGCAAAGATTTTGGTTCCAACAAGTACTACATCCAATTTCGGTTCAAAATGGTGCTACATTCACACAACTTAAACAAAACATGAATTTTGGCAAATTTTGTGTGCAGACTTAATTGTTTTAAAAGAGTAGTTTTATACGTGTACCATACAATACTAAAGTTTTTGCTTTAAATCAGAATAGATAAAAATGCAGGTTTTGAAGGTCTTGTACATAAATATACCCAAAAAATAGCAATGAGTGGTACATTATGTCATATAGCGTACAGAAAACAGCGAACATAACATTGATAACAATATTATAATTGTACATGTCTTGCCATTTCAACGATGTTTCAGCATTTTTCCTTGTCTTGTGGCAATAACCCTTTCCATTTTTGTAAATAAATAATTCCAACTTGTACTGTATAAATCATAACTTATTTTCTTTGCATTTATTTCGAGAAAAAAAAAGTGTTTACTATACATAACAAAAGTGTTAATTATTTTGTTACTAGTCTCGACTACATAACACAAATCTGTGAGTGGGAATGGAAAACTAAATATTTTGATTTCACGGAGCCATTTAGTGATATCATTCCAGAATGTTTTCACAACAGGACTAGTATAGAACAAATTAATTAACGTTCGCATATCTGTTTGACAAACAATGCATACTATAGTAGTTGTTATACCAATACGGTGCAAATATTATTTGTAGAAATCCTTCGATGGAGGAATTTGAAGAAAAAAAATCTCGTAATCTGGAATCTAAAGTTGTCAGAAGTGGCTTTGTGAAACTATTTTAAAACTGTAATGTAATTTCAAGTGGTACAGGTATTTGCTTGTAAAGTCAGACCCAGTTTCCATTTTCTAGCTGTTTTGTGTCATTTATTTTTTAACATAACATAAGTCTTTCACAAACAGAATAGCAACACTTTGTCACTTTGTTTTGTACCATCAAATTATCAATTTTCGTATGTAAAACCACTTCTGTTTCTTCACATGTCTTCTCTTTGGATTTTGGGAGAATTATGCGGATACAATAGCACAGTCATATAACAAGTG
Source organism: Strongylocentrotus droebachiensis (assembly GCA_035222895.1). Classification (NCBI taxonomy): domain Eukaryota; kingdom Metazoa; phylum Echinodermata; class Echinoidea; order Camarodonta; family Strongylocentrotidae; genus Strongylocentrotus; species Strongylocentrotus droebachiensis. The sequence goes on from JAVYIG010001043.1 coordinate 344,905, forward strand.
TATCGATCTCACGTTGTGCCTACAAGAGCACCCAGTGAAAGATATAAAGCTACCATTTTCTCTCAGAAGACCTTCCAAATAAAGTATCCTAGCCTCAACCCATCTTTTTTTTAAATAAAAGATAATCTTTTAATCAAATTTTATTCCACAATGGTTGAAATAACAAAAATCTTAAAATCTCACAGGGCTGTAGTACTTATAGTATGACCAAACTGAGAGAACATGTTTCCAAAACATGTTTAATAATGGATCTTTGATATCTTTCGATTGGAAGTTTCCATCGAAAATATTCGTTCCCACAAACTTCTTTAGAAAGACTTCAAAAGAGTAATCTACCAAGGTTTCACCGTATCTCTTAATTATTTTCATCCATGTCTCTTTTCACCCAAGCAATTTTTAGTGACTTACACATGTTGTCTCTTTTGCCAGACCATACGAGACTCAATAATAGTTTTGGAGTCGATACGAAAATGTATCTGACGGATCTTCTATGATACTAAATAATTACACACATTTTTGAACAACCAAAGACTTAATTACGGCAATTTTACCAAACAGCGTCAAATTACGGGAGTTCCACATTTAATAACAGTTCGGTTTCCTTTTTTTCTCATTTTTTTTCTCAAAGTTTAGGACGTACCAGTTACAAAACACATCCACTGGAATAGTTACACCAAGAAAGCAAATACTGTCTGAAATCCAAATATATCATATATCTTAACATAGTATTCCTTCGAATGATCCCAAACTAGCTATGATACTCTTTGCAACATTTACTCTCAGACCACAGATTTGATTGAAAGAAGACAAAATATCAAATACTCTTCTTAACTTTAGCTCTTAAGACGGGGGGACACGTCCCCCCATAAACTTTCAGGTGGTAAAATGTCCCCCCCCCGGATTGACGCCCTTGATCGTCCCCCAACGATTTTTTCTAGCGGGGGGGGGGGGGACATCATATTAAATGTCCCTCATGTTTTGTCAGAAAAGAAGTGGGACCACCAGGATTTTGTATACATTGCCAAGGAGATGAGAGTTAAATTCACGTATTTTTTTTTTAAATAGTGCTCTTGGTGCTCTTTGGGTCGGGGCAACATGCAATGAATTATTGATCATTTATTGCATGTTCTTTGTTTTTTTGTTTTGGGCGGCGACGTACCCTAGCCCCCGCTGCGTACAGTCATGAGTCATTGGCTAAGCAATGGCCACGTTACTGTGAGCCCCCATGATCAATACCGTGTCGATGTGCTTTATTAGTGCCCTTTTATGAGGTATTAATCCTCATTTCTGTCAGTTATGACCTAAGGACGTAGGTCCCCTAGTTGATTAGCATAGAAGCACACACATGCTTTAGCAGTCACGCAAAACAAACACTCACACATTTTATTCAATAAAATCTGAGAATGTATACTATTATCTAGATCTATTAGGAATAAATTATTGTCAAAATTATTCCCTAAATTTGGGTAAAAATAATCATTCCACCATTATGACCAACAGTGTATGATCATTTATAATAATATTAATACAAATCCGTCTAACTACCCCTTCTCTCTCTCTCTCTTAGAAACCATGATGTCCTGTAAAGTATCAACAATCTGCGAGCAGGAGTGACCAATGCCAACCTTTTATCTATTCTGGAATGTCTTTCAGACGTTGGGACAAATATCGGCTTGGTTAAATGTTGTTTGCCTGTTTATTTTTTTGTTTGCGTTCATTTAGAAAAAGGCGCGTTAGCTCAGTGATAGAGCAGTGGTCCCGTAATCGGGCGGTGCAGGGTTCTTAACCAAGTCAATGTACTCGTGCCCTTTGGTAAGGCTTTAAACCTCATTACCAAGTCCATCGGAGACGACTTAAAGCTGTCGCTCATATAATGTTTCTTAGCAGTCAGGAAAATTATTTCTTAAATATCGTCACATAATTATTTCTTTCTCCTTATTATTAAGTAAGTTACCTTTTTTTTTTTTTTTCATCTTGTTTATTTCATTAATTTATGCCTTGATTTATGTAATGTCTATTTCACGCGACGAAACGACAATTAAATCGAATTCATTTCATTCCATGTCTATATGTTCTCCTCCCAGTTGGTGCCCGGCTGCCCTGTAGATCTATAGGAACATCTACTTTTTCTCCCCATACATTATTAAAGGAATAGTTGAGTTCTGTTTTAAGACCGCAAATACCTTCAAAGTGCATGGTTATTGCTCTTATTCTTATCTATGACATTTATAGTGCCCTTTTAGAACCTACAATTGCTATGAAGGTAATTTTAGACCCCAAAATGTGTGACATTTAGCCAATACGATCATACCAATTCAGCTCCACTTTCAAAAAAACACGGTGACCGTTAATTAATTATTTAATTAAAATAACAATACATGAGCCGGCTAATTATGGGTAATATAAGCAACACGAAAATGCCAACAAAATAGCCAACATCGGCATTGGCTGAAATACGACGTAAAAGGCGTTATTACCTTTTTTTTCAACGGTTTTTTCAATTTTGTCAAAATATCTAATATTTGTGGTGGTACACAAGTATTAGAAATCGTTATATTTCAGCCGTCTCTGAACCGATTTTAATCAAACAAAGATGATTTTGTCATCTAAATATTGTGTTCTTTCAAATTTTACACTCAGTTTTTCATTATCTCACCAAAAAATATTTTGTGTAGCGCCCTCTCCAACAGAACTCAACTATCCCTTTAACGTATTTATTTATTCATTCTTTTCTGCTTGTGTCCTTTTCACTCTTTTATTAATTTCAACTGACGCAATACGAAATGTATATCACCTTGTTGATAATCACTACTTTATTTAAAATTGATTTCATTTTTCTTTCATGTCAGGTGGTCAAGAGAAATCGAGAAGATATACACCTGTTTGCTTTTCATCAGCACAAAGAAGGTAAGCCCGTTGCAGCCCTATTTTTCTTTCTTCCACTGAACTAAAATATTGCGTTAAATAGAACTTTCTAGAAATGTGATTTTCTCTTTGAAATTCAGATAACGCCCGCCAAATGACTTTTTGGTTTCCTCTCTTCAAATTGTTTTTAATTACTCATGCGCCAAATATGCATCATATTAATTGCCTCAAATGAAAGAGGAGGGTCTAAGCTTTACAATTATGTGTCATTTATTAATTATAATTGCGATTAAGTTATGATAAAACATCGATAATTCTCGGTTTCGTTTTTTCTGGGACGCACTGTATAAGATAATCTGAAAGACATACCATTATTAATGATGAAAATTAGGAAAAACTTATCTGATCGATTCCAAAATTCTCCCAACTGTATTATTATAATTCAATTACTTTTTAGGTGAATGTATATCGTCACAAACCAATGAGTTTGCTCTATATGCCATTTCAAACATTAAGTGTTGACAGATTTTTTAAAGCCTGTCTGTTGGAAAAACGGTTGGAAAAAAAAAATCAAAAACTGGTTGGGAGAATTTACTGTTAGAAGGTGTAGCACAGTGACGCCTTCAAAGAAAACCATAAATATCTTTGTGGTTTGAGAATTTGTTTAAGTATTGTTTGCTTGTTAAACTGTTAGTACACTGTAAAAACCAGGGTGTAGAAATTCTTACACCAATATGGTGTTTAATTTTTTGACACCGGTCAGATTTAAGCATGCATTAATAATTACTGGGTGTTAAGTAACATGGTGTAGTTTTATGCTCGGTGTTGAAAGTATCATCATGTGATTTCGTTTAAGGCGGTTGAATAAGTTTTCACAAAGTGTACGCGCGCTAAATTATTACTTTACACGTGTTCACAGTAAAATACATTAATAATGATTTGTTAAAGGGACTTGGTAACATTGTTCAGATGAGAGATAGTGGTGCTAAGGTAGTGACTTCACTGCTAGATGTACAATTAAAGATAATCTGAAAATTTGAGTGAAAACGGACCATTATTATTGATAAAAATCGGGAAAATCTGATCTGATCGTTTCCTAGATTCTCCCAACTATATTATTATAATTTTATTACATTTTAGGTGAATGGAAATCTCACAAAGCAATAAAATGGCTCTACATTCCATTCCAGACATTTAAGTGTTGACAGATTTTGTATAGCCTGTTTTTCATGAAAAAACGGTTGGGAAAATTCAAAAATGGTTGGGAGAATTTACTGTTAATTACTGTTAGAGGGTGCCATACATCGACGCCTTCAAAGAAAACCATAGATATCTTCGTGGTTTGAGATTGTTTTCCGGATTTGTTGCATGTCAGAGGGTTAGTACAGTAAAAGGAATATAGTAAGTAACATTTTATACAAAAATTAAGCAATTTTTTTCATCAACCTTCAACAATGTTACCAAGTCACTTTAAGCAAATTATGACAATGCACATCAATGTTGTGATTTGTTTTTTCCTTTGGCAATTATTGACCAATAGATTATTTGTCCGATCTTGTTACAATTACATTAACGTTTTAGCAATAGATATATTTATTATAATGATTACTAGAAACAACATGCATATTTATTATATATTCGTGTACCAGCTGTATCAGTTAAATGTTAATCTTGAATTTACTTCAAATGATATGTGTGATGGAGTTAATGCAATGGAGATTACCTATTGGTGGACAGTTGCCAACATCGAATATGAATTATCAGATTACCACTTGTTCTTCTACCCTGGTCGATAATGGTCGATAATAGGGAATATGGAATGTGGGACCATTAGAAACCCATACAAAAATCTCTAATGGATCATCAAGAATATAAACACCAAAAGTGGAATTGAATTTGTTATGATTCCAGATATTGGTGTAAGGTAAAGACCAGTATTGGAAACGCCCCAATTTCAAAAAAGGAAATGGAAGCTCTTATTACCAATCATGTGAAAGAATATGTTTTGAATATTACATGACGATACAAATGTTGACGGGAAACCGCCTACTAATTGATATATTTGGTAAATTAGTATATCTCTTGCCTGTTGAGAGATACAAATGCACGTGTCGCGCAGGTGTCTGTAGTCCCATTGGCCAAATTTCTTATAATGTTGATGATTCCAGAACCTTGCAGTACATCTATGCTAGATGATCAACCTTTTATGATCGATTTCAAAACGTTTCTTTCACTATGCAATTGCATGACCATAACTGGTCTTTAGCTTTAATCTACACCAGTAGGAGTTGTCAAATATTAACACCAAGAGTGGAATTTAATTGTTTAATTCCAAACCCTGGTGTTAAATAACACCAGCTGGTGTTTTCCGATATAGATACCGGGAAAGTGTTAACATTAACACCAATGGTGTTGAATTTAACACCTTTGTTTTTGCAGTGTAGAGTAGAAAGAATATAATAAGTAACATTTCATGCGAAAAATACGCAGTTTTTTCATCAACCTTCAACAATATTACCGGTTCAGGTAGAATATAATCATGTAGCCGTCTCACAAACAGTATGTACATTTTAAAGACGCATAGTAGTGGACTCACATAAGCCCTTACAACAATTTACCATGGTAACCATGGTACTTTTGTCCAAATTACCATCCACCATGATAACCATGGTTATCATGGTACCAAAACAGTGAATACATTGGGTCATTAAACAATGTATTTCATTGTTTTGGTACCATGATAACCATGGTTACCATGGTGGATGGTAATTTGGACAAAAGTACTATGGTTACCATGGTACACTTTTGTAAGGGAGGAATTTGACACTACTCGGGTGTTAACCCCATTAAAGGTGTTGTTAATCACCGAGGTGGCGTTCAGTTTTATGACCAACAGGCCTCATTTGACTGTCTGCATTTTCCACCAATCGCTCCATAGTAAAAACTATTATCTTACATTTATTCTCTTACTCGAAAACTCTCCGAAAGACTAGTTAAGTGTATATTTCCTGATGACACAACATGTTTACCGTGTGCGAGACTTGTACAATCATTAATGGTATTTCAACCAAGTCTGATTTCAGCGAATTATGACCTACTACACATGGAAACTAACTTCCATATCCCTTTAAGTTAACGTTACGTATGTGCAAACAAAATGGCTTTTTTTCTCTCAGTAAGGTAACATAAGGAAGTATTGTTGATTACTTTGTATATGTAATTATTTTTATGAATATTTATTTGTCTATTCATTTTTTAAATTAACTTATTTTCCTTTATTTGTTTACTTAAAGATGTGTGTGTCTATGGATCTAAATATACAAGTATTTACTTGTAATACGTTCTTTAGTTATTCAGATGTTTTTTCAGCTGCTTATTGATTGTGATATTTTTCCCCTGCTCAGGTACCCGGCCTGTCGTTAAGAGTCTATTCCAACATCAGTTAGATCATGACGCCAAGACATTATGTTTTCCACTGGAAAGTGGAGTCATTATTCCGCCTGAATGTTCGTTCGAAGTGAAACCCGTCTATGAATATCAAGAATCTGAAGAAGTAGAGGTCATACTCAAAGACAGCGATCGCTTCATGAAAATTGATACCGATAAGGCGACGTTCATTCTATCGGAGAGTAAGTTTTCTGTTGCCAAGGGCCGGGCACACAAACAAAACTGTAACTCTAATTCTAAATCTAACTCCAACTCTTACGTTAACAATATTAACTACAACTACAATTACAACTTCAATTACAGCAACAACTACAAAACTAAACCTAAAACTTTTTGGGAAACAAAAATAAAAAAAGGCAATTTCAGTGGCTTTCAACGTCAACTTTTGCATTGAGCGAAGATTGCAAAGATGTGTTACGGAATCCGAACGTGATTTGTTTAAGATTAGGGAATAGAAATTGCCCCTGACTGAATTTACGAAAGAAGTTGCGATCTTGTTATACATTGAAACGAAAATTTGTGATGTTAAAAGGAAATGAACGAAGGTGGCACAATTCCAGTTATGATAAAAAATGTTTTCATTTTCAGACATGTTAACTTTGAATTTGTATGACAGTATGAGAGCATTGATGCTAACGATCCCAGCACCGCAGTCGTCATTTCGACATCGACTGTATCATCAGACATCGATGCGGGCAGTGAAATGGACCCCGGCATTCACGATGAAAACCCAATGTGCATTGAGGGTGTCGGTGATGTTCCACTGAAGATAGTTGTAAGTTTAACTTAATTTCATTTTAAATTATTTTGACTCATAAAAAAAAAAGATAAAGAAGCATATAGCTAGATTACGTGGGAAAACAGAAGAAGAAGAAGAAGAAGAAGAGGGAGAAGAAGAGAAGGAGGAAGAAAAAAAGATGAAAAAGAAAGACGGATGAGGGAACAAACTGAAATGTGAAAAAACTTGTCTATTTTACCCCTAAATCAGATTAAAATGTGAAAATAGTTTACCTAAACACTAGATTTATCTTCTTTTTTTCTTTCTCTTCAAACTCACAGGTTTTCCCAAAGCGGATGACAGCACCGGGCACTCCTATGCCGCAAAGTAACAAGTTCTTCATCATGAGTTACCTCCCTACAGGAGGCACTTACATCAAGGCCGCTAACACACAGCAAGGTAATTGCCTGACGACAATAATGATGATAGCAGCAACTACATTAGTATAACAAAGTTTGATAAAAGTCATGATTATAATAATTATAATCTTGATAATAATAACAATAAAGATAATAATAATAACAATACAAATAATAATAATATTTATAATAATAACAATGATAATTATAATAATTATAATAACTATGATATCAATGATAGTGCATCACTCGTTCCTACTATCTTAAAGACTGTATAAATCTCACTAGTATCCCCATTGGGCTATAACTCGTAGCTTTCAACAAGGAGTGCCATCACATTTCACTTTTAGTTCATTTTTATTTTAAAAAAAGAGTTATGTAAATTTAAATTATGAGCAAAACAAATTCAAAAAAGTTTCCATGAAAGAGCAAACATGTGAATAAATATTGAATAAGTGCATTAGATTAAAGATGCATCTTCCAAGACCAACTATTATGATTATACATGTAGGCCTACCATAATCATTCTCCATCAAACTGTGTTCATAATCATTTTATATATATTGGCTACCAAAGTGCCCATATGAACCTGATGGAAATGAAATAAAGCATGTAAAGATTGAAAGAACGAAAAGCGAATCTGTACCTGATAGTTATACACATAATAGAAAACATGCAAAATGTCATGCAATGGTTTAATCAGACTCTCCAAAAAGAATACATATGAAAACAAACAAAGGATTTAACAATCATGCTGTCATTTTAGTCTTTAAATCTGATGACTTTGAATTGGAAGAAACAAGTAATCCCATGAACGACAGGAGGATATACATGATATATGGTACATCAAGCCTATGCAAATATGTATCTTACACAACGCACTCAAAGATACGGAATCAACGAATAATCAAATTGAATTTCACTAAATGAAATAGATTGCCCGAGCAGGCTTCTCATGCCTGCTTCATTTAAATGCATGAATCTCGAAATTCAACGCACGAAATTCGTTATCTGATATCTGATGTTTAATATCGAATCTGATGAAAACGAATGCAGGGAGTATTGGGGATGATATTCTCTTTATCACTCTCGTAATCTTACACATTTCAACAAACAACATTTTCAAAACTAATTCGATAACCATAATCGTAAAATGTATGCCTCATTCGTTTTCTTGTTCTTGCTCGTTTTATTACACTTGCTGTTGTTTTTCCTTTTCTTCTTTCTCTTCTTCTTCATTATCTCGTCTCTCTCCATCTTTTTTTAAACAGATTTGTACATAACGTCTTTGCCAGACGAAATTGACCCCGACGTGCGGATAGCTTTTCTTGGGGAAACAGAAACAGAATTCAGAATTGTGTATTAGTCTGAAAGCTCTGTTCCGACGTCACTCAAGGACCGCCTCAGGATCATTCCTTCCAACAAACAGCTAGAATGCTAGAATGCTTACTGCTTGGACTGTTCTTCTTAGGCCATTTTCAGCATTTTTGGTGAAGTACCTAGTTCCAAATTAAAGTCAATTCGTTTGTTACGACCAATTAAACAATATTAGCCAGAATGCAATTGGTATACATGACGTGTTGTTAGGACAAGCCACGTTTGTATTGAGATGTTTATCCTGAAAAAAGGCGTTAATAAAGCAACAATAAAAAACAAAAACAAAAGGAAAATGGAGAAAACAAAAGAAAACAATTCCTAAAAGAAAAAGAAGAGAGGAAAACAAAAATTGGAAAGAAAGTAAAAGGAGCGCTTCCAGGTTTTTTGATTACCGTTGCCACTTTCTTTTGTCATAATTCTGTTTTTCCATCTTTTCCATCAAAATACCGTGAAGTCATTAGGTTTTGTATTTTGGGGGATAATCTACTTGGCAAATTTAAAGAATATATAATGTCTATGCATGCCCTGTATAAGGGACTAATCCGACATGCATTTTAACATCAATTCAGAAGGCCGTCTAGCGTAACATCTAAATGGCTGATATTACTTAATACCCCCCCCCCCCATTTACATCGTATAAACCCTTATAATAACATAAAGATCTTTGATTTCTTACAAGATTGTTGTTGTTGGGTTAAGGCTGTTTAATCTATAAAGATTATTTCCACCTGCCAATACTGTTTTTCGAGTTATTCATTAATGATAATTAGATGGCGCTGTTTTCTTTTTTTCTGGCTTAAAAATGGAAAGCTTCAACTAACAAAGAAAATATACAAGGCTGTAGAGAACTAACAAAAAGTTGAATATGAAATAGCAAAAATAAAGGACAAATTTCCAAAACATTATACAAAATGGGAACATTTTACCCCTTAAGGCAGTGGGGTCGATAATGTATATATATATTTTTTAATTCCTGCTTACTCCCTTACTTTTTTTTATTGATCCTGACACTTATATATTATCGTTGTTTGCTTGTTCTTTTTTATGTTTTCTTGTTTTTACTTAAAAGCGTATAGTTATATACCTCCACTGATAAATGACCATTATATAATAATAATAAAATCGAGGAGTTAAAAATGCATCATGTAATTCTATGTAAATATAACAAATTGGTTTATTATGGGTTTTATGAAGCAGCGCCTTCACCTTTCACTTTTCGTTTATATCAGAAAAATCTTTATTCAGATTGCTTAATATATATTGTGCTAATTAATTTCCCTAGAAGATGTTTATACTATTAACAAAATTCTCTTTTTTATGTTTTGTATCCGAAAATATTAGTATGAAGTATCACCGTAATTTTTTACTTTTTTCTATGTTTTTTGTTTCGTCTCCCAAATTGTAAAATGTTATCACAATTTGTATACTCGATTGAATATGTACTATATTATGTTGGTTACTTATGAAAAATGTTTACAAATATATCTGTGTTTATGATGTATGAGACATCGCACTATGTGTATACTGTAAGAAATTTTCTTCTTCATAATTGTGTATATGAAAATCTGAATAAAGGCAAAGCTTTAAAAAAGTATATGTATATATATTGATTCAGTGAGCTTCACGTCTTCCGTTCAATCGATGGTGTGGGCAGTAATTGAGTTTTCGACCATAGACAGGATGAGAGTATTAATCAATAAAGGTTAGTTGTGTAGTGGTAGACTTTACCTTTTCTCCCTCTCCGAGAGAGAGAGAGAGAGAAAGAAGGAAAAGAAGGGAAAGAGGAGAGAAAGAGAAATAAAGTGTTAGAGGAAGAAGAAAAGAAAAGGGGGAAAAGAGATCGGGGGGCCGAAAGGGCCTTGCCTCCTATAATTCAAACGTGGTTTATTTCTAATTCCATAACGGTGGTTTACAAATAATGCTAGAATGACATAAATGTTAATTCTCCTCCCCTCATTCTTTTAAAGCCTTTTAAAATACTTGTTAATAGGTTTTCAGCGATAGACATTAAATTAACTTCTAAGACACGACAAGAGAAGACAGAAACAATTATACAAAGAGATGGTATTGTATTATTTAGGCAATAGGATAGGTGTAGGAAATTGAAGGCCATCAAGCTTGAACCCATCAATGTCTATCCGTGTTGGCTACAATATTCATATAGCGCCATCTGTGGCCTTTAACAACACTACTGCATATATCACATCTATTTCGAAGACTACAGTGCGTTCTTTCTACGAGAAAATTGGCGAAGTTGACCAAGGGGAAGCAATTTTGATCGTAATTTTTTTCTCTGACATAAAAACACAATTTTCACTGAATGTTGTGGTGTATGCAGATATTTAGGGATGGCCATATAGCTCCGATTAGTCTCATTTGACAACGCCCCCTATCGTCAGAGTCCAGCAACCTAACCATGTGTTAGCATATGGACTTTTACCAAAATAAATTATTACAAATTCTTTCTTTTTTTTTAAACGAAAAGCACATCCACCCCGACGTACGTTAATTGACACTAGCTCTTTCATTGGAACCCTCATGTCCCGGCCATTGACTTTTGAAAGTCTACCCACCGTAATTTGATCAAAATGTGTCGCAAGATTGCCATTGCCTATAAAACACATGTGCAACAAGCCGAACTTTGGACGCATTTTACCACGCGATTGTAAGATTTTAGGTCAAGCACACGAAGGATAAGAAGCATGAATTATCATGGATCAGTTCTGCTTGGTTCATTATGTCGACTTCAGCCAACCCCCGCCGTAATTGTTCCATTTAGTATACTCAAACATTTTTCCGAGGTAAGCAAAAACATGAATATTCCTGACACACCATGGACTATTCGATTATTTACAGAGGGGTGCAATTGTGCACCATATCAAACTCCCCTACTTTCAGTCAAGTAGACTACAACGCCGCCTACGATGGGGACACACACATCATCTCGCCGACAGCACACCCCACTCATGGATTCGAAACTCTCCGACGTCCGCAACCCGGAGACTCTAGCCCAGACGGACAGCCAGACGGACGAGCAGATTATCCATATCCACTCCCCGATGACTCAAGCCCACACGGTCATGCATTTTCCCCGACGTCCGCACCCTGGTGACTTAAGCTCACGCACGCAAGCTATTCTCCACTCCTGACGTTGGATAGTCAACCTGTTCGAAACGTCGAACCATTCCCGGCACTCATCCTCTCCATGCAAGCGCTCTAGTTCTCCTTAGAACTATAAGCTAAGAAAGATAACCGACAGTCCTTTTCAAGACTATACCAACAGTCCTATTCAGGACTAACAAACCCTTAAGAAAGATTACCGAGAGTCCTTTGCAGGACTCCTCAATCCTCCCTCTCTCTCACATGGTACACCCGCAAGCCTACTGTATAAGTATTTCTTGTATTATGTAGTTTGGTAGGTTAATTTTAATAACTGTCTAATTATCGGATATCAATGATAGTTTAAAGATATGGAAAAGGTTCTTGCACTTTATATTTAGCAAAGCAATCTCACATACAAAATCACTATCAAGTCTTGTCTGCTTCGCCGATTGCCGTCAGCTATACGTTCAAGGCACATATTTATCTGTGGACTGTGATGTAGACAGTTACTCGTCATTGTAGATTTATGATTAGCCATCCGACACACATACAATTACCACACACACGAACACTCTCACTTCCCCTCCCCGACACACCATTTCCGCACACCTGGTACACACATACCCAATGGCCAACCCTGTAACATAACGGAACATTCTACGAAATTGACAATTTTCCTGCAAAATAGACCCCTTGAATCATGTAAGACATATTTTACCCTATTTTGATGACATGAATGCATGCCAGGATTACAGTTTCGATACAGAAATAAAACTAGTTTGCGATTAGAAATAGTCAAATTTTCGATAATTTCACAAAATATATTTGCCGCCTCAAACAATATGACGTCATTGACAGCTGCGGATTGGCTATAGTTTGGTAGTGACGTCGAACTAGCTACGTTTGTGCTGGCTTTGGTCCAACGAGCGAAAATGAGACAACCGGAGAAATATGTCTTAAAAAGTAGTTTTAAAAGGAAGTTTATGAAGTGTGCCAACCATCACAGAAAACTTATGGCCATTGTGTGTTGTGAATGGCGTTGCAATGCACATTATGAATGGTGTATGATCAGAAATGTTTGAAGGCAATGGGGGACACCAAGTCCAAGACGGGGGTGATTTGTTGTGAATGTCGAGTATGCCAAGGACAGTCAATGAACCGATGCTGGTTGGTTAATTGTCCATGATTGTATGGAAATATTTCGGGCCACATTGTTTTAAAATCGTTTCAAAATTACAGTAAGGTCATTGGCTGCATGTATCTCTTTCAAAAAGTGTTTAAACTAACTATAACAATCCCATTTCCATTCACATTGTATTTATAATGTCTTAATTTGTAACTGTCCCTTATTACCTACACGTGTGGGTAATGAGAGACCCGTTGGTGATGACGTCATTAATCATTGTTATCTTATTAATCAGTTACATCATGACCACAATTTTGTTACCAAATAAAGATAAAAAATTACTAAGGAGAATACAACATTTTCTGTATGTGTAACATTTTTCATGTTTATGCAAATGTGCTGAAGGGTCTCCAATTCCCAACATATTCTCTATCTGTGTTTTCCAAAGTCGACAGAAAGTTCGGATATTAATATGTTACAGAAATGTTAAGGTACGTTATTATATATGTATAAATTTAAATACAATTTTGACGTGAAGTTATTATTGTTTGTATATTTTGTATCATACCTAATGTGTTTGTGTTCTTCGTTGTTCGGTTATTGTAGTTGGAAAAATGCAGAAAATCAAATAAAATCCCCAAAAAGAAATTCGCTCATAGTCCTGTCATATAAAGGAGATTACATCGATTTAACTCTTATCCTGCCACAGGGCTAATTCCCATTGTGCCAAGCCACAAATCCCCCAGTGCCAAATTTATAACGAGATAATTGGATTGACGCAATGGTACTACCAGTAGCGCGTGCAAAACACTAGGCACGGTCCAATGGGCATGAACAATAACTGCTATTACGAATGCGTGCAATCATGCAAGAAGCAGAGTAACAGTAGCTTGCTCGCGTGTACAAAGCACTATAACAACAGCGTGAATGCAGCCTTATGGCAGGCTATGAGTTAACACCAATTTGTGTTGTTTTGATATATGAATATGCATTTGAAAACCTCAACTATAAATAGGGTCCTCTTTCTTTCTTTGCAAGAATGCAGTATGAAATACCAATACATTTGTATTCCTACACGTTTTGACCAACAACAAAAAAGTACAAGTTGAAAACGAGACGTGTCTGTGGCGAATTAGGTTGTGTCAGTAATGGAGGGGAAAATGGAATGAGCCCCTTCACCGCATTATCTAGAGGTACATGATTTTTGTTTTATAGTGGCGAATTTAGCATTATCATAGGAGGGGGCGTTTTTCCCTTTTCCAATTTTCCAGCGGAAATCGATACCGCCCCTACCTTTGGGTGAGAAGGGTGGATGGGAATATCCTTATCCCTCAAGAAATGGAATATCGATTCGATCACTCATCTTTACAAAAGGGGGTTGCTCCTCATAATTAATTCCCCTCCCTTTCTTCTTACAAAGCCTTTACAAAAATTCTTATTAGGTTTTCAGCGATAGACATTAAATTAATTTCTACGACACGGGCAAGAAGAGAGTACAATAATACAAAGGTAAGGTAGTTCATTATTTAAGCAATTTCTATTAAGTTAAAGAATTATCTAAACTTTTTTTCATAGGGAATATATCCTACGACTATATAGTCTACAGGAACAGACCGTTTTTACTAGTAGTGCATAACCGGGTGGCTGAACTCTGAGACTCTGCAGAATGCACAGTCTACTGCATTCCATTGCCCCAGAATTACTGCTTCTCCTGACATTGTAAGACGCTGACAGAGCTCTGTCTGGCTTAAACTTATAGAATTATGCAAAAGGTGTTTGCATGCAGACTACCGTGATACCATGATTTTACGCCTATTGTAGTTATGTTATAGTATGCTATTCCATGAACATTTTCAAAGTGAGAAAACTTTGCCAAAAAAATACACAACTTTTAACATGAAAGGCACTGTTATGTATACGTTATGTTTCCTGATTGATGTTTTCACAGTAAGAGAGAAAGAAAGAAAGAAAGAGAGATAGAGAGAGTTCGGGGAGGGACAGAGAGGAGAGAGCGAGAGAGAGAGAGAGAGAGAGATTAAAGATAATCAATTTTGTCTTTGCCGAACAAATATTAATATATTGATACACATTATGATAATAGTAATAGAGTAATAGTAATAACAATCATTATATTCGAAGAAGAATAACAAGAAGAAGAAGAAGAAGAAAAATAGATGTATACTGACAAGTTTTGTAATGATGAAAAATGAAAGGAGTTGACTAAACCTTGCCCAAGATAGCATGGACTGCACATAAACATCAGCAAATAACACCACGCTTTAAAATTACATGTATGTCTTTCAATCTACTTAATGTGAGGGCGCTGTGATGTATTTTTACTATGCTATCCTTCCAGACTGACATACGCAGAATAAGAACAAAAAAAAAATTATTTGTCAACTTTCCCTTTAATCATTCTATTTTTCAGGATGCGGACATCCTCCATGAGACACACATAATTATTTTGGCTGTTTTGCCTCGAAACACTC
This sequence comes from Strongylocentrotus droebachiensis, assembly GCA_035222895.1. Lineage (NCBI taxonomy): Eukaryota > Metazoa > Echinodermata > Echinoidea > Camarodonta > Strongylocentrotidae > Strongylocentrotus > Strongylocentrotus droebachiensis. The sequence goes on from JAVYIG010001043.1 coordinate 360,448, forward strand.
TGGAGCAATGCCAAATATAAGTTTTCCTTTTCTATGCAGTTCCCTAACAAACACAAAACAGTGCAATGGGAACTGCTTAACATGAAACAGCATGTGGAATAAAAGTGCACTTACGAAGAGTTGTTTTTCTGCTTTTAATTCAATATGACACAATATTTGATCGCCTTGTTATTGTTTTGAACGGATGTGTAGAACGGAATTGCAATGAATTTCAGACCTGCGGTTTAAGTCTGCTTCAGTTAAATGAGCCTATCTGAATAATAGTTTAAATACTTCCTTAACAGCAAACATATTGATTAAATAATATAGTATCATCTCTTTATATCATCGTTACTCTCTTCTCTCCCGTGTCTTATAAATAAATTTAATGTCTATCGTTGAAAACCTAATAACAAGAATGTAAAAGGCTTTAAAAGAAGGGTAGTGGGAATTAATTTCGGGGAGCAATCCTCTTTTGTAAAGAGGAGTGATCGAATCGATATTCCATTTCTTGAGGGATAAGGATACTCCTCCTTCACCCTTCTCACCCAAAGGTAGGGGCGGTATCGATTTCCGCTGAAAAATTGGAAAAGGGAAAAACGCCCCCTCCTATGATAATGCTGAATTCGTCTCTATAAAACAAAAATAATGTACCTGTAGATAATGCGGTGAAGGGGCTCCTTCCCCCTTTCCTCCATTACTGACACAACCTAATTCGCCACAGACACGTCTCGTATGCAACTTATACTTCTTCTTCTTTTTTGTCAAAACGTGTGACTGCCCCTTCGTAGGAATACAAATTTATAGGTATTTCAAACTGCATTCCTGCAAAGAAAGAAAGAGGACACTATTTATAGTTGAGGTTTTCAAATGCATATTCATATATCAAAACAACACAAATTGGTGTTAACTCATAGCCTGCCATAAGGCTGCATGCACGTTATTGTTATAGTGCTTTGTACACGCGAGCAAGCTACTGTTACTCTGCTTCTTGCATGATTGCACGCATTCGTAATAGCAGTTATTGTTCATGCCCATTGGACTGTGCCTAGTGTTTTGCACGCGCTACTGGTAGTTGCATTGCGTTAATACGATTATCTCGTTATAAATTTGGCACTGGGGGATTTGTGGCTTGGCACAATGGGAATTAGCCCTGTGGCAGGATAAGAGTTAAATCGGTGTAATCTCCTTTATATGACAGGACTATTAGCGAATTAAAACAAAAATGATTTTCTTTTATTTTCTGCATTTCACTATGCCATCCTTCCAGACTGACATACGCAGAATAAGAAAAACAACATTTTATTAGTCAACTTTCCCTTGAATCATTCTATTTTTCAGGATGCCGACACCCTTCATCATGATGAGACACACATAATTATTTTGGCTGTTTTGCATCGAACCACTTTGGAGCAATGCCAAACATATGTTTTCGTTTCTATGTACTTCCCTAACGAACCAGAAAACATTGCAATCTGATCTGCTAAACATGAAACAGCTGGTGGATTAATATTGCACTTCCGAAGAGTGTTTTTCTGCTTATAATTCAATATGATACAATATTTGATCGCCTTGGTGTTGTTTTAAACGGATGTGTAGAACGGAATTGCAATGAATTTCAGACCTCCGGTTTAAGTCTTCTTCAGTTAAATAAGCCTATCTGAATAATAGTTTAGATAATTCCTTAACAGCAAACATATTGATCAAATAATATAGAATCATCTCTTTATAACATTGTTACTCTCTTCTCTCCCGTGTCTTATAAATTAATGTAATGTCTATCGTTGAAAACCTAATATTAATCAAGGAATGTAAAAGGCTTTAAAAGAAGAGAGGGAGTGGGAATTAATTTCGGGGAGCGACCCCCTTTCGTAAAGAGGAGTAATATATATCATATTCATTAAGGGATAGGAATCCCCCCCCCCCCCCCTTCCACCTGAAAGTAACAGCGTAATCTAATTCCGGGGGAATTGGAATAGGGAAAAATGCCCCCTCCCATTATAATGCTCAATTCGCACTAGAAAACAAAAATCATATACCTCGGGAAAATGCGTTGTAAGGAGCACCACCCCCCCCCCCCTCACCCCTCCATTTCTGTATTTCTGACACATCCTGATCCACCACCGGTACAGTATATACAGAGCTCAATTCCAAAAAGTACTACATCCATAAATCCAAGTTTTGAGAAAACACGATTTTGAAATCAGCATAGTTAGCAATGTCAGTTTTGATTGATACTTTTGGTGATTATACTATTGTATGGTACACGTATAAAACTACTCTTTTAAAAAATCTAAGTCTGCACACAAAATTTTCAAAAATGTATGTTTAGTTTAAGTTGTGTGAATGTAGCACCATTTTGAACCGAAATTAGATGTAGTACTTTTTGGAACCAAAATCTATGCACACATGTATGCTCGTTACAATGCATGACTTGAATAGAAATAGTATACCTTTTGGAACCGAACTGATATTTAAATGCCATTTCTTACTTGTTTTAGAACTTCAGCTTTTTGGAAGTGTCAGTGTATGAGCCTACTGGAAATGTGTACATTAATTCCCCCAAAAGGAGAAGAAAAAAGTCAATTTTGATTTTTTTTTTTTTTTTTTTTTTTTGTGTGTATGGATGTAGTACCTTTTGGAACCGAACTCTTCATACATGTGTATCCGTTCGCACATGTAGTCTGCTACGTATAGATAGACGCGATTATGAACTTGGCACGAACTCAAAATTTTACATAAGGATACTGGGTGACTTATTGCACGGGGAAATTGCAACAAGTTCGTTACATAAAATCAGAGCAAACATATCCCCTGTACCATCATTGATCCACACACGTATGAGTTTAACGTTGACTTGTACAGGATATTCGACGGTCTTGACGACGCTTGTTTTCAAACAGCTCAGAATTAGCTAAGAAGAAGAATAAAAGTGTATCTCTAGTTTATGTGGGGAAAGTATTATTCGTATAATGGAGGCCGAATTAGCATCAACAGAATCGAGATCAGGTTCGCAAGCCAGCCAGTCCGGTGCGACCGCTAAGGAAAGTAAACCAGCAACTGTGGCTGCGAGTTCTTCTGAAGAGGTAATATAAATAATAATAATATCTAGCTTTTATATAGCGCTTAATACAAATGTCTCTAAGCGCTTTACAAATATACTATTATCCCGGTATTTGGATTGTGTGCACACTGTGTGCACAATCTCCACTCCCTGGGGAGCATTCCAGCCAGGCGTTACTTACCCTCAAAAACTGTTTGACTAATAATGATGGTCGCATCCTACCGGGTACCCATTTAACACATGGGTGGAGAGTAGCAAGTGCGGGTTAATATCTTGCCAAAGGATATTAGTGCCGTGTCGGAGGTAATACCTGGCAAAGCGCTCAAGACTTCTATCAGTGGGGAGGGTAGTGGAGATGAGGTCGAAACCACAGAATATTTATTTTCTACCTTATGTCACCATTTGACTATCTTTTCCGGTGTCCCTATTTTTGTGATATACCACCCGACTGTCCGCTTTGCTCTCTTAACGAGTTGCAGTTCTGACAAATACAAAAATAAAATCATTGTTATTAACATTTTCAGACCCATTTCAGTAAAACAAAATTATCCCATTTACACCCTCGCCATCTCGACTATCCTTTATCTTATTATTATGGTATTACTGTTGCCATCATCCTCGTATGGGTTCTAAAGTCAGTTTTTTTCATTCAGGTCATATTCATTTATTGACTGACAATGTCTACTTAATGACTCATTTTTCACTCCAAATGTCCCTGTAATGACGCCTTTAGTAAAATATTGGTAAATATATATATATATATACACAGGTGTAGTAAACAATTAAGTTTGTATACCCTTACCAAGTTTTGTTTAAAAAAAAATAAGTCCAAGTCCACTCCAAAAATAACTTACTTTCAATAGAAGCCGAAAAATCAGACAAACCAATCAAAAAAAGATCGAGCAAAATCGGATAACTAAAGAAAGTTATGCATTTTTGAAAAAGTATGTAAAACTATGAAAAATGGGAATCACTACACAAATTGCAAATTTGATTATCAGTTTGTGACGTCATGTCCTCACTATTTATCGATTGCTTTATATAGTGTAATCCCATTAATTTCCATTTTTATCCCCTAAAACTTGATGTTTCCCATGCCTTTGCCCAGGTTATAATTTGTATCATATTCCGTGCATCACATTTCACAAAAATGTTCATGAACTTTGAAGGATTGTTACTATTTTTTGAATATTGCATATTAATAATCATTGATGTTTATATAAATAGTTTATCAAAACTCACAATTTCCATGATTTAAAATTAATAACTTCCTTATTAGTTATCTGATTTTGCTCAAACTTTCTTTTGATTGGTTTGTCTGATTTTCTGCTTCTAGTAAAAATTAAGTTATTTTTGGATTGAACTAGCCCTTTAAGTAAGTGAAAGATGTATTTGTTCCAAGTTATGTTTCTTGAAAATGTGACATATTAAAGCTTACATCTAATAGTATCCATCAAAGGTCTTAATTCAACCAGTCTACCTTTCATTCTTGAGTTACGAAAAAAAAACTAAAAAAATAAACATGACATTTACAAGCGGTATGAATAATTAGGTTGTTAAATGTATATATTGTTCAGTGTAAAACGAATATTTTTAAATTTGAACAATCAGAAATTTCCTCTGGAATGGTTCGGGTTTCGAGAGATCTATGTCCAGTATATAGCTGGTAAGCCTCACGCCCTCACGGAGTTTGGAGCTGTTCTTTACACTCATCATGATCGCCATGAGTTCAGGGCTATTGATGGTACAGGACTGGCTCGAGCCGTCGGGCTGAGGTAGGTGCCCTTTCACCCCCCCCCCCCCCCCCCTCTTCGTGGTATCAATTTGTATTGATGCGTACGCAAATTCAAATTTACATTCACATTATAAATGATTATAATCAAAGCATGTTGGATCATTCTGAATTCTCATTCTACAATGGATAACAACAACCAAAGTCGCAGTTTACAATGATGGTGCGATGTTCTTCTTTTTAGGGGGAGGGGGCTGGGTGTTTAAGGGTTTGTTCCCGAGCGCAGTATTAAAATATTCACGGATTAAAAAAATAGACTCTTCCTTTTTTCTTGTTAAAGGCAAGAAATTTCACAACAAGTGTCGTAGTCAAGTGGTATTAACATTATTAGTAGTATTATTGTTATCATTAGTAGCAATAATATAAATATTGTTATTATTACCAATATTATTATTATTTTATTTTTTTTGGTTATTATTATCATTATTATTGTTAATATCATTACTACTGTTACTACGATTATTATTTTTATTTTCGGTATTATAAATATTATCCTTGAAATATTTTTTTTCATTATTAATATTATTGTAATTAATTAATAATGATTTTATTAAAATAATAATTATTATTAACAAATTAATAATTATTATTATTATTATTATCATTACCACTGTTAAGAGTAAAATTATTACTTTTTGTGGTATCAAAAACATAATACTTAAAATTATAATTATTAATATTATTATTGATAATGATATAATAATAAAATGCAGTTCTTGTATAGCGCATTTACAATATCACATAACATCTCTGTGCGCTTCCAAAGAACTTTGGTGGAAATTATTACCCTAGCTTTAATATCATACCGTCTAACTAACCCTTTTCTCTCTCTTAGAAACCATGATGTCCTGTTAAGTATCAACAATCTACGAGAAGGTGTGATCAATGTCGACCCTTTATCTATTCTGGAATGCCTTACAGACGTTGGGACAAATATCGGCTTGGTAAGATTTTGTTTGTCTGTTTATTTTTTTCTGATTTCTTAATAATCTATAAAAGGGCGCGCGATGTCTGAGGGGTAGAGCAGTGGTCTCGTAACCGGGGGGTCCCGGGTTAGAAACCAAGTCGATGCGCTCGTGCCCTTTGGTAAGGCTTTAATTCTCATGTCCAAGTCCCTTGGATAGGACTTAAAGCTGTCGTTCCCCTAAATGCTTCTTGTTATCGGGTCACTACACGAGTCCCATCCAGTGCTCCACACAGGCTCTGTCAAGGCATCTTGGGTGCATAACTCTGGTAGGAGGAGGCAGACTATTGTGTTCCTGGCCGCATTTAAATGTTGTGTGTTCGTCTCCGAATGTTTGTTTTGCTGAATCGGGATGCTTACAGGCATGTGTGTTAAGAGATGCGCCTGTTCTTTTTCTTTTCATAACTTTGGGATATACAGTTTACATTCTTCTGATTGTTAATTTTCGAACACATGATAACCATGATTACCAACATCATATTTACCTTATATTTACTTTTAAGTTTTAAATGTATAATTTGTCTTGTATTATTGGGGGGTAGTCCTCGACAAATCATTTTTGAGTTTTGACTACCCCTTCCACATTTGCTGATTTTTTTTCTTTTTAAAACATACATTGCTCCAACTGGAGTCGTTTTATATATAATGTACATGTTCTATTTTTGTATTATATGTATGTGTTTTATTTTATGTATCTCCTTATGTTTTGCATTTCTGGAGAAATAAATTGAACTTAAACTTGAACATGGTTATCACGCGCTCGCAAAATAGACGATTAGAAGGAAAGCAAGAGCATACCCCAAACTGTTGATATACACATATATTATGAATATAAATAAATAGCTGTTACCTGTCATATTATAAACATATGGGCATTTGAAGAGCCATCTTTTTCAGGGGATAATACTCTGCTACACTACCATACAAGGAATGAACAAGATCACTTTTGTGGTTACCTTGCCTAGAACCCAGTCTTCTCTTGTACTACATATATCATCATGTTGAAAATCATTACTTTATTTAAAATTGATTTCATTTTTCTTTCTGTCAGGTGGTTTAGAGAAATGGAAAAGAAATATGGCTGTTTGCTTTTCATCTAGACGAAGAAGGTAAGCCCGCCCTGTTTTCCTTTCATTCACTGAACTGAAATATTGCGTCGAATTTAGTAGCATTCAAGAAACATGCATGCCTAAAGATCTCCCTTCGACTACCAAAACTGAATGACAACTGGCATTTTTCGGGGGGGGGGGGTATATACAAAAATGAACATGTATGAAATTAATCTTGCGCAAAATGATTTCGTCATCGAAAGCAATTGGTGAGGTTAATTTTCCTACAAAGTCAGCTATATATTTCATTATAGATATAGAATACAAAAAACGGCACGTTTATTATTTATTCTGAATACAGGGAATACAAAACAAAAAACATCTTTAAAAATTCATACCAGAACCGATGACTATAGTCTACAGGAACAGACCGTTTTCACTAGATCTGGTACTCCGCAACCGGGTGTCTAAACTTTGAGACTCTGCTGAATGCACAGTGTGACTGGATTCCATAGGCCTAGTGCTACCGATTACCATTACATTGCCAGAGGTTGATAGAGCTATGCCTGGCTTAATAATATAAAGCATTATGCAAAAGTTATGTGCATGCAGACTACTTTGACTTCATAGTATGGTATTACATGAAAATATTCAAAGTGGGAAAACTTTGCAAAAAGAATAAAAAACTTTTGACAGAAAGAAAGAGAGGAAGAGATATAGAGAGTTGGGAGGGGAACATGGCAGAGAGAGAGAGGGAGAGAGATACGAGAGAGCAAAGTTCTTTTCGTGCCCCCCTCCCCACCTGCTTTTAACTTTTATAACAAGAGTACCTAAAATGAAAGACGTTTATTTTCTCTTCGTTATTGCTTTGTTTTTTGTTGTTATCATTGGTCAGAAATTGTTCGGAAAAATACGTCAATGTAAAGGAAAGGATAAAATGAGAGAGAGAGAGAGAGCGAGCGAGAGAGAGAGAGAGAAAGAGAGAGAGATGGAGATACCTTCAAGATATTCCAGCCCCTGAAAAGCCCCGTGTCAACCTCTCTAACCTTTTATTTGCCACTGGTACCAATTGGCACACTCGCCCATTCTGCCAAGTTGTCAAACATGCCATTCGACACAAGACAACAGTCACCGTCTACCAGAATAATTACCTTACGTAATAACTCTGCGAAATCAGCCTTTTCCGGTGTTCGTTTAGTTCCTGACAACCCTAACAAGGTGTATTTAAATCTTGATTAGTTGGTAGGCCTACTGGAAACATGTGAATAATCTCGAGGTGTTTGGTAAAACTACCGCATTGGAAACGTAATATGGCATGGGGGATCATTTCAGTGACATAATACACAATAAGATGGCATATAATCATGTATCCTTCGCACAGCCTGTAAACTTTAAAGAGATAGTTGAGTTCGGTTGCAGAGGGCGCTACACCAAATAATTTTTGCGTGAGATAATGAAAAACTGAGTGTCAAATTTGAAAGAACATACAATTTAAATGACAAAAACATCTTTGTTTAATCAAGATCGGTTCAGAAACTACTTAAATATCCATAAATATAACGATCTATAACATTTGTGTACCACCACAATTATTAGATAATTTGAATCAGTCGTTGAAAAAAATGAAATAGCGCCTTTTACGTTGTATTTCAGCCAATTGCCGATGTTGGCTTTTTTGTGTTGATTATATTACGCACAGCCAGCCGACTCATGTATTGTTATTATTGATTAATTTATTCATTAACGGTCACCGTATTTATTTGAAAGTGGAGCTGAATTGGTATGATCATATTGGCAACATTTTACACATTTTGGGGTTTAAATTTACCTTCATTGCAAGTTTATGTTATCAAAGGGCACTAGGAATGTCATAGATAAGAATGAGAACAACAACCATGCACTTTGAAGGCACTTGCGGTCTAAAAACATAACTCAATTATCCCTTTATAGACGCGTAGTAGTGGGCTCACATTGGCCATTGACACCATTCGGGCGTTAACCACACAACAGGTGTTGCCAATCACCGGGAGTGGCATTCAGTTTTATAAATAAATAATAATTATATTGGCTTCTTGTATAGCGCTCATGTCAGTCAGATTTGACCCTCCTGGCGCTCCAACAGGTATGTAATACTCTGCCAAAAAAATGGCAATTTTGCTGTCAGTTAGGTAGCATAATAAGGGATTATGTTATTATTTTGTGCATGTAATTATATATTTATGAATATGTATTCGTCTATTTATTTGTTTTACTGTATTTATGTTCCTACTTCCTCCAGTCTATTGGTTTATTTATTTGTTTATTGATTAATAATTGGTTCTTTAATTATGCAGTTATTCTATTCTTTTAAATCTAGATGGTTATAGATTGTGATTTGTTTTTCCCTGCTCAGGTAACCGGCCTGTCGCCCAACATATATTTCATCATCGGTTCCATATTGTCGACATATTTCGTTTTCCGCTGGTCGGAGTCATTCTTCCGCCTAAATCTTCGTTCGAAGAGATCCCAGTCTATGCATATGACAACTCCATAAAAGTTGAGCTCACACTCCAAGAGAGCGGTCGCTTCATGGAAATTGATACCAGTAAAGCGACGTTCATCGTAACGAAGAGTAAGTTTCCTGTTGCCAAGGGCCGGACACACATATATAACCTTAACTCTAATGTTAACTCTAACTCCTACTCCAACTATGACTATAACTACAAATACAACTACAATAACAGCCACAATTAAAAACTAAACCTAAAACTCCTTTCGAAAACTCAACGTGAGGCAATTTCAGTGGCCATGTAATACCTTTTCCAATGTGCGAACAATGCAAACACGTATTGCGTAATCCGAAGGTGATTTCTATAAAATAAACAATATGAAAATTTCCCCCGAGTAGATTTTTAGAAAGTATGTAGTAGCAAAAATGATGTGATGTTAAAGATAAATGAACGAAGGTAAAAACATTCCAGTTATTTTAAATTTTCCTTAATTTTCAGCCATTTTAACTTTGAATCGCTACAAGAATATTCATCATGATGAAGAGAAAGGCACCCCAGTCGTCATCTCGACATGGACCAAGCCAGCTAACATCGATGCGGACAGTGACATCGACCCCGACATCCACGGCGACGGTGGCAAGCCAATGTGCATTGAGGGTAACAATGATGGTCCCTTGGAGATAGTTGTAAGTTTAACTGAATTTCATTTGAATTTATTTTGACTCATTAAAAAATAAGATAAAGATCGATGCATACAAATTGCTAGATTACACGGGAAAACAAAAAAGAAGAAGAAGAAAGAGAAAGAGGAAACATCAAGACGGATAAGGGAATGACTGCAGATTTAAAAAAACTTGTCTATTTTATCCCCTTTAATCAGATTTGAAAACAGTGCCAACAAAAATAAATTGATCTATATATTATTTTGTATCAAAATGACAGGTTTTGCCAGACCGCATGACAAAACCGAAAGCTAGGATTCCGCAAAATAACAGGTTCTTCTTCATGAATGTAGACTTGTCAGGAGGCACTCTCATCAAGGCCGCTAACGCAAGAAAAGGTAATTGCCTTATGATATTAGGGCCGACAAAAAATTGTTTGGTTGTCCTCGATTGCTTTTCTAGAGTAGGGCCGGGCGGGCGGATTTTTTGTTGTGTGTGTGTGTCTTTCTTTAATCATTTTTTTTCCCCATTTTTTTTCCTTACAAAAATAGAAATCATTGGGATGTCAAGCATTTAAACGAACGAAGTCAATAAACCACTTTAATATGATAAAAAGACTAGTTTATTATCATCTTCTATAACATATTTACAATGAATATCAAGACCAACAGAGAAAGTATTTTTGGCTTTAAAATACAGCACCTTTTAAAATGAGTTTAAGAATGCTCAGAACCTGATTTGAATGAACCCCATTTTGACATAGAAAAAATAAAAATGGGATGTTAATCACTCCAGAATTGCGTACTGAAAAGACCAAACTGGCAACGGGACGCATTTTGATCCTTGCAAAATGCATAAAATAGTATGTTAGGTGTTTAAAATTGCTCCGAAAAAAAAAGCAGGCCGAAAATGACGAGCGGGCGATCGAGGACAACCACATGATTTATTTTCTTGGCCTGATGCTGATAACAACAACACAATTATAAAAACTTACGATGATGAAAATATTAATGATAATTATAATAGTCATGATTATACTAATTATAAATTTAATAATAATAATAATAATAACAAATATAATAATACTACTAATAAGATTGGTAATAATTATGATATCAATGAAAGTGCATCACTCGTTCCTTCTATTTTAAAGACTGTATAAACCTGACTAGTACCCCCCCCCCCCCCGATGACCTATAACTCGTAGTGTTCAACGGAGAGTTCCTTCATATTTCACTCTTCTTTTAGTTTATTTTTTCAAGAAAATACTGCATGCAAACTAGGTGATATGAGGTGCTCACCAAGAGTGTCTCGCAATAGAATTCATGTTTATTTTCATCATATATTTTTTGGTGAAATCAATTTTAAATGTGAAAATATGAAACATGAATAGGCTACATTTCTGAAACTAAAGTGAAGCTCAAATAATAATGATGATGAGCATGATGATAACAACAAAAATAGATATAATGATAATAACAATCATGTTGATAAAAGGGATATTAATGACATTATAAATATTCTAATAATATTAATGATGATAAGGATAGCAGTAATAATTATTATAGTAGCTAAATCTAGGGTATTAATTGCCAAAGCTCTTTGGAAGCACATTGAGACGTTATATAATGTCATATGTGCTATAAAAGAAATTAATATAGGATTTCCCGGCCAAATTCGCGAGTTTGTCATTCAAATTAATTTGTCTTGCGTTCAAATTCGACGGTTTTAGTGCAGTCAGGTATATCTCGGGTTTATATTCCCTTTTCTAGTTTTCAAATCTATGGAATTTTCGTTAGAATCTACGTATGTTTCATTCAAATTAATGAACAATGTGCATATTTCGCTATTTGGTCATTCGATTTGGCGCAACACGATTTTCTGACAACGCGACGGTGTACTTCCAGCATTCTAATTCATTTGTAGCATTCAAATTAGCACTTTGTGCACTTAAATTGATGGTCAATATACATTTCTCGTTTATTACACACTTTTTATAGCTCATTCTTTTTCTTTCAAGATTGTTTTTTCATGTGTATTTCATCATATTTCATTTTCTTGCATTTATACACTTATACTTATTAGATTTATCTGATATTCATCAGCATTTAAGTTTGATTGTTAAGAAGAAAAAAACAACTTGCATCTACGGACCTGATGGTCTCAGTATATTTGTAAATGTTCATGTAAGGAAGTTGTTTGTCTTATGTTTCATCATAAATTCATCATAATTTCATCATAATTTCATTAAGGAAGAAGGGTACAATATTGTGACTGGGGTAGGGACTAGAGTCAACAATTTGAACATGATTCATTATTTAGCCATTGTCTTTAGCCATCGATCTGCTGGCGGGCAAGTAAATTAGGAAACTCTTTAAGAAAAACAGAGGGGTGTGCTGGGTATAAGAGATGATGTGAAGTACTTTTGTAAAATTCCGAGTCTGTAGTATATAAAAAGGGGCGATTGAGGGTACCCCCACCTTTCCCGGTTATATGAACATGTCCGTGCAGAAATGCTATATCCCTTGATTTCGCCCCTTCTTTACTTTATGTCTGACTACACCCATCTGCATTGTCCTGAAAATAAATAAATGGAATAACAGCTTAGACCACAATGGCAAATCATGCATTTTAACTGCATTATTTAAAAACTGTAAAAGTTTGTTGCAATTCTTACCCCTAACATTCCTAACTTGAAACAAAATATTACGAATACGAATGACAGGTATTAATTTCAATGATACAAATTACGCTTCGACAAGTGAATATTAATTTGAATGCTAGTTGAGCAGTTTCTAAATTGAATGACAGATCTATAAAACCCTTCGACCAAAATCCTAAATTAAATACAAAAACTGGAAAATTGAATGATAATTGGCATGGCAAAGCCGATCGGCGCTAACTTAAATGCAAAGTAAATGAATTCGAATGACAAACACGCGAATTTGGCCGGGAAATCCTATATTAGTATTAATAATAAAAATGAAAATAATAATATTAATAACATTGATAAGACTGTAATGATAATGTAGTATTTCCCGCTTAATTTTGCAACGTGGTTTTTCGGTTTAATGTTAAGAGCATTCAAACTCACGAGAGTTGTAATGGCCACGACAAATTATAATTCCGACTTATTTTGGTTCGTTCTAATTCGTTACTCATGCAAAAACTTTTCAAATGAGTCATGTAGATGACAATACGGAACATAAGATTTAACGAATGGTCAATCATTTTAATTTTCTCTCGTTCGAATTTGTTATCAGTGCAAACAATTTTTCAAATGAGTCACCCGAATTATAAAAAAACACGTAATTTAAGGATTGGGCATTCGACATAATTTTCCCTCGTTCGAATTTACTATCCTTGCAACAATTTTCAAAACAACTTTTCATGAAATGGCAAGCATGTTTTAAATAAGTTTTAGATTTAAGATGCATTGTCCAAAACCAGCTATTATTACATGTAGGCCTTCCTTGCTCATTCTCCTTCGATCTGTCACCTCATCAGTCACTCCCAAAGTTCCAATATGAAAGTATAAACATAATTTCGAAAAGGTGCACAATTTCAAGCAATGGTTTAAATTAAACTTTCTAAAAGGAACACATATGAAAACAAAAAAATAGCTTAACAATCATACTGTCATTTTAAATATTGTAAAATATGTTTTTTGTTAAAGTCTTTAAATCTGATGACTTTGCATTTGAAGAAACAAGTAATCTCATGAACGACAAGAGAATACACATGATATATGGCACAACAAGCCTATACACATATCAATATTACACAAACACAAAGTGACATACACAGATATAGAGATATGGATATATATGGAAAGAAAAAATACAAACACTCACACACAAACATACGGAATCAACGAATAATCGAATTGAATTTCCCTAATTGCCCGAAGAGGGATACTCAGGATTACTTTGGTTATTTGAACGCATGTACCTCGAATTATTCCACACACGAAATTTGAAATCTGATATCGGAGGTTTAACATCGAATCTGGTGAAAACGAATGCAGGGGGTATTGGGGATCATATTATCTCTATTGCTCTCGTAATCTCATTAATTTACACCATCAATATTCTCAAAACCAATTCGTTATTAATAATCATAAGCCTCATTCGTTTTTATTGTTCTTGCTCGTTTTATTTCAATTTTTAATGTTTTTCCTTTTCTTCTTGTTCTTCTTCTTCCCGTCTCTCTCCATCTTTCTTGAAACAGATTTGTACATAACGTCTTTGCCAGACGGTGATAACCCCAACGTGTGGATTGGTAATCTCGGGGAAACAAAAACAGAATTTACATCTCCGATCGTCTAAACTGTCATGACGTCACTCAAGGACGTCCATAGGTTCATTATTTCCAACAAACGGCTGGAATGGTAGCCTACTGCTTGGACTGTTCCTTCTAGGTCATTTTCGCGATGTGATTAAATCTAATGCACATATCTTTTGTGAAGTGCCTGGTTACAAATAATTCAATATTAGTAGTAAGAATGTAAATGGCATATATGACGTGTAGTGAGGACAAGCCAGGCTTGTCTTGAGATGTTTATCCTGAAGAAAAAAAGCGTTATTCAAACAAAAAAGAAAAAGAAAATGGAAGAAGAAAAAAGAAGAAGAAATCAAAGAAATCAAAGAGGAAACAAAACGAAAAAGAAAAAAGAAAGAAAAAGCAGCGCTTCCAGGTTTTTTTGCTCAACCTTTTCACTCTCTTTCGTCATAACTCTTTTTCTTCAAATTACCGTCAAGTCATTGCGTTTTTGTCTTTTCGGGGTTTATCTACTTGCCAAGTTTTAAGAATGTATAATGTCTATGCATGCCCTGTATAAAGAACTTATTCTACATCTTTGTTTAAATGTTTACAGGAGGCCGTCTATCGGAACATGTAAATGGCTCAGTTTTCTTAGTATCCCCCCCCCCTATATACATCATATGGCGCTTTAGAATGAAATAAAGATCTTTAACTTGATACAACAGGAAGGGAACCCATAAGAGGCCCCTTCCACCTCAAGCTAATCCAACGAAAATTATTTCAAAATTGAGGGAGGATATTTGAAATATTCAGTTTCAGTTTTAGTCTCAGTTATTATTGTTTCATATTTGACATACATTTCACATTTTGCAATAATTTCACCAAAAAATGCTACTGATATTAAAACATAAATTATATTAACAGAAGTTAAAAAACAAAAAAAATATTAAACAAAAATAAGAAATGAGCCACTATCTCGCACCTATTTGTTTGAATGCGTTAAATCAAAAGACTGAACTAAAGAAAAGTGACATGTGTATGGGCCTACGTTAAGAGCTATAATTGTGAGTTATTGGCGCCGAAGGGAAAGTCATTTTATATCAGTATGTTTAATATATTTTGTTGTACTAATATAAGCGGGACGGAAAGCTTTGCCGGCAGTTCGCTTGAAGATGTCGTTGACGAAACTGTTCCTGATATTCCTTTTATAATAGTCTTAAAAATAGATGGAACGAGCAATTTTAGGTTTACTGTCATTACTACAATAGTGAAACAAAATTACTTGGCAACCACTGCAATAAAACTTATGGAAGCAGTGGCGTGAATTTCGGGCCACATTCCCTATAATATCTTTTGCATTTTGAAGACCATATCAGAAACAAATTGCAACTTTACAACAATAGACAGCTTTATGAACGTAGAATGCAAATGGAATACAAATATTTTCCATCTTATTATTGAACAAAAGGGAATTAAAAACTCCTTTTACACACTCTTTTAAATAACGGGTGAACAGGGGTCGAATTTGCCGCAGTTACGGAGATGACATAACGTTTTACCCGATCGGCTCGCCTATATAGCTGAGTCTATATGCCGTGCTTAATTAATACAAATTCCAATCTTAAAAGCTCATATTTCAAGCTTTCAGAGATCCTTTACTCCTCTGACAGACACTTAAATAGCACGTAATTGATATTATCGCAATCTATGGCATTTAAGCTTGCTGTTGATATACAATTTATCTTTTCATATTTCACTTCCGACAGGGTCTTTATTAACTCATATCCTGCGATAAGCTTGCTTGCACGCTACCGTTATAGTTATTTGTACATGCGAGTAAGCTACTGCTTCGCTGCTTCTTGCTGTTTGCAAGCATTCGTAAGAGCAGTTATGCAGTGTTCATGCCCATTGTACTGTGCTAATGCTAAGTTCACACCGACGCCGAATTGATGGCGCATTAAATCGGCGAGCAAAGCGGCGGCAAAGCGTAACAAAGCTTAATTAAAGCGTAAAGACCGTAATAGAGCGTGAGAAAGCTTTGAGCAATTCGGGACATTCGGCAAGAGCGCCAATTTTTTTTAAACTGTTTAAAAATTTGAGGCGATCTTTCACGAATTGCGTAAAGCGGGGAGAGCGTATTAAAGCTTATCAAAGCATCACAAAGCTTATCAAAGTTTTGCTCAAAGCGTAGGAAAGCTTAACAGAGTTTAAATTTGTGGCGCTCTTGCCGAATGTCCCGAATTGCTCAAAGCTTTCTCACGCTCTATTACGGTCTTTACGCTTTAATTAAGCTTTGTACGCTTTGCCGCCGTTTTGGTCGCCGATTTAATGCGCCATCAATTCGGCGTCGGTGTGAACTTAGCATAACATATCTCAGGAGATCGTGAGATTTTTTGAAAAAATGACGCCGAATTGATCGCCGATTTAAAGCGCGACATTCGGCGTCGGTGTGAACTAGGCATTAGTGTTTTGCAACGCGCTGTTGATAGTACTATCGCGTTAATCCGATTATCTTAAAATAAACTTGGCACGTACTGTCATTCATTAAAGTATTTAATTTGTTTTCTCCTTAAATTAGTGTCGCATCAATTTCAATATGTGTATTCGGTAATGTTGGCTATATTATGCAGTGTTTGGGTGTATGCGTGTGTGAGAGAGAGAGAGTTTGTGTACACGCGAGTACTCTCCCTCAAATGTGAACGAAATGGAATATGTGCTGTATCAAATTGTTAAGGTGGTAGCTTTCAGTTTCCTACTCGTATTTATATAGTCCATAATCTGGCCTATTTAATTGTGATCTCCACCGCACCAACGCTACCTCTCCCTACTTACTTGCTACCAGCCAATGATGGCGTGATCATTAAATTAGGACGCCGCCCGGTGAGCATAATAATGAGTTTGTTGATAACGCCATCTTCGACGGCTTGAATCAAGTGTGTAGTGAAATTATAAAGGACCGTGCAGAATCTGGACTAGTATTTATACTGCTTTGGTCCAAAATTCTAACTGGTATTTCAACTGGTAATTCAACTGGTATCCATACTCCTCCCACTGTTCAACTGGTATTTCAACTGGTTTCCATACTGGTCCCACTATCCAACTGGTAATTCAACTGGTATTCATACTGGTCCCACTATCCAACTAGTAATTCAACTGGTATTCATACTGGTCCCACTATTCAACTAGTATCCATACTGGTCCCACTATCCAACTGGTATCCACACTGGTCCCACTATCCAACTGATATTCATACTGGTCCCACTATTCAACTGGTAATTCAACTGGTATCCATACTGGTCCCACTATTCAACTGGTATTTCCAACTGGTATCCATACTGGTTTCCATACTGGTTTCCATACTGGTCCCATTATTCAACTGGTATTTCCAACTGGTTTCCATACTGGTCCCACTATCCAACTGGAATTCAACTGGTATTCATACTGGTCCCACTATCCAACTGGTAATTCAACTGGTATTCATACTGGTCCCACTATCCAACTGGTAATTCAACTGGTATTCATACTGGTCCCACTATCCAACTGGTAATTCAACTGGTATTCATACTGGTCCCACTATTCAACTAGTATCCATACTGGTCCCACTATCCAACTGGTATCCGTACTGGTCCCACTATTCAACTGGTAATTCAACTGGTATCCATACTGGTCCCACTATTCAACTGGCATTTCCAACTGGTATCCATACTGTTTTCCATACTGGTTCCCATACTGGTCCCATTATTCAACTGGTATTTCCAACTGGTATCCATACTGGTTTCCATGCTGGTCCCACTTTTCAACTGGTATTTCCAATTGGTATTCATACTGGTCCCACTATCCAACTGGTATTCATACTGGTTTCCATACTGGTCCCACTATTCAACTGGTATGTCCAACTGGTATTTCCAACTGGTTTCCATACTGGTCCCACTATTCAACTGGTATATCTGGCGCGTTGTTTCAATTTCCATTTTAAGGGTGAAATTCAGATTAGATCACAAATATGCCAACTAATGTATCACTAGAAACTGGTAGGCTAACAGATGGCCATAGGACAAGTTTTAGGTCAAGTACATATCGGGTGATTTATAAAAATACAAATACAACCACCTCCATAGCAGCTGCGATATACGAGAGTTTCGCCGGAAATATAACGATGTTTTAATGACGTCACTATATGGACCAACACTGCCCAAGCAGACGACATCCCATAGAGAATGAACATAATTGCAAAACTATTATTTCTTAAATTATAATGAGTTTAGTATATATAAATGTAATGGTATGTCAAACTATTCAAAAGGGGATATGACCCGATTCTGATAACTAAAATCCTTTGCTTGTAAATACACAGGATAGGGTTAATTAACAATCAAATAAACAAGACTTTCAAATTGAAAACCCCCCGGAATGATATTAAGGACGGCATTTGTTCCCTCTTGAAACGCCGAACATACCCCGGTGTGTGCAGCTGAGTATACAATGGCGTCTTATTTTGTTTACAGGCGACAGATTCCTTTATTTTTGTATCGCTGCATTTGTCATAAAAATAAGACCATGCGCGGGGTTTAGAGTGAGGCAATAGATTATACATTTAGCCTGACGGTAGTGAAGTAAGAGAAAGAACTCAATAGAAGATGAAAACACAGGCACTGAAAATGTGTGAGATGTCATGGGACATCGTCTGCTTGTGCAAGTCATGTCCATACTGTGATCTCACCAGGCACGTAGCCACGGGGGGGGGGGGGGGGCACGGGGGGGGGGCAAACGCCGAACATACCCCGGTGTGTGCAGCTGAGTATACAATGGCGTCTTATTTTGTTTACAAGCGACAGATTCCTTTATTTTTGTATCGCTGCATTTGTCATAAAAATAAGACCATGCGCGGGGTTTAGAGTGAGGCAATAGATTATACGTTTAGCCTGACGGTAGTGAAGAAAGAGAAAGAACTCAATAGAAGATGAAAACACAGGCACTGAAAATGTGTGAGATGTCATGGGACATCGTCTGCTTGTGCAAGTCATGTCCATACTGTGATCTCACCAGGCACGTAGCCACGGGGGGGGGGGGGGGGGCACGTGCCCCCCTAAAATGTCCAGGATCGGTTGAAATTTTGTACACCCCTTTTTTTGACCTCGATCGATTACATGTATGTGCCCCCCCCCCAAATATCAAACTCTGGCTACGTGCCTGGATCTCACACACCTCAGCAGCGTTCGGAGAGCTCTTCAGGTGCTATTCCGGGGCTGTATTTAAGCGTTTTGTAATTTATAATAATCATTACTTCGAATGTTTCCAAGCATTGAATTTTGATAACCTTGTCGAATCAAAGTTTCAACTTTGCAATAATGAAAATAAAGTTAGTTTTTAAAATCAACGAATATCTACCTTAAACACCAGTTGATACCAGTAGTCAACTGGTACTACTGGTTTTCTTACTGGTTTTCTAACTGGTACTAGTTGCCAGTTGCCTACTGGTATCAACTGGAATTTCGATCTGGGACTGGGGGATCTGTGGCTTGGCACAATGGTTTTCCCTGTGGCAGGATAAGAGTTAAGAGAAAGAGAGAGAGAAAAAAAAATTGCGTAATGAATAATTAATATACAGCACACTATTAAAGGGCAACTGAGTCCGGCCCGTTTGCAAGTTGAATGAGAGATCAGTAGAGAAAAACATTGAACAAACAAAACGGCGAGAGTAGGAGACGGTACATCAATTTCTGGATTCTGAAGCAAAGCTATGGCCAGAGTGTCCATGTGATTTGATTTTGATTTTATTTTATTTCTGCATTTTTCCAAATATAATATAACTTAATAACAAAGAACATATAACTGTAATGTATACTACATCTTATACAAACAATAATGTCTTCT
Source organism: Strongylocentrotus droebachiensis (assembly GCA_035222895.1). Lineage (NCBI taxonomy): Eukaryota > Metazoa > Echinodermata > Echinoidea > Camarodonta > Strongylocentrotidae > Strongylocentrotus > Strongylocentrotus droebachiensis. Next base: position 380,584 of record JAVYIG010001043.1, read on the forward strand.
TGTCAAAATGTTTTTTTTTAAACATAATATATGTACATATAGGAAACTTAATATTTCCATAACATATTATCATAAATTTAAAGTATTATCCGAACTATTCTGTTGGAGAAGTGCAGGAGACCGCAATCAAAAGCGAAGCTTGACAAGGATGGCGGCCTCAAAAAAAAAGTGCCCATGTGAGCCCCCAAAAGTAGAAACACTTTTTGTATTATCTCGTTTTATGAAAGGATTGTGACCATATGGTTTATTCTAAATAGATTAACTTGAAATATTCTCTAACCTTGTATAAATCTTTCTTAAGGGTACCACAAATAACAATTACTTTATTAAATGATTCACTGTTGCTCAAAAAGTTGGAATATTTTGTTATAATTCAAACATTTTAATTGTTTACACTTCACTCAGTAATTATTAAATTTGGTTTAATTGTACAATGTGTCTCCACTACTAGGTGTAATGAATAGTTGTATAATAATGCATTCCGTGGGCCTTTTTTGTTGTTGAAGGTATAAGAGGCATCGCACTTCGATATTTTGTCAATTTCCCTCTCAAAAGGCGTATGTGCATCTAGTTGTACCGGGCATGGTGGCCCAGTGGTTAGAGTGCCCGCCTCATGAACGGGAGGTCGTGGGTTCGAACCCCAGTCGAGTCATACCAAAGACTTATAACAATGGGACCTTCTGCCTTCTAGCTAGGCGCTCAGCATATTAGATTGGAGAAGGGTAGTAATAACATATTATGTTATGCAGGGCCCGCTGGAAGAGCAGTTTCATAACTGAAGTGGCTACCCTGGGTAAATAAAACGTTATTATTATTATTCTTCTTCTTATTATTATTATTGGCTGTATCATTTTGAACCAAATTTGGCTATACGTCGCAGAGTGATTACGCTTCAACAGGAAGGGCACACACTAGTCGATATCGCTAGTTTCCTTCGGATATCACAGAGCACGGTCTCTGCAATCCTCAAACTTCATCGGGAGGAGGGTAAATATTGAGGCCACGGCAATCTCCAGGACGACCACGATTGACCAGCGCACAATATGATAGCCGGTTGCTTAATCTATGCCGTCAGAACAGGAAAATCCTAAGAAGTCGTCTTCGTCGTCTCTGGAAAAGACACCATTGAATCCATGTCTCCCACCCAACTGACAGTCTAAGACTGCTTCAATATGGTTATCCGGCAAGACGAATGACCAAGTGTCCACGCATGACAGAGTTGCTCGACTTCAAGAGGCAAGGCAGCACAGAAGACTACAGCTAGGACGGTTCTAGAACAAGTACCCCCTGGGCAATCACCCCCCGGAAAATTACCCCCCGGAAAACTACCCCCAAAGGACAATTACCCCCTGGAATATTACCCCCCGGAGAATCACCCCCGAGGACAACTACCCCCCAAGGACAATTACCCCCAAGGACAATTACCCCTCGGAAAATTACCCCCCGGAGAATTACCCCCCGAGGACAATTACTCCCCGAGGACAACTACCCCCCCGAGGACAATTACCCCCCGAGGACAATTACCCCCTAGGACAATTACCCCCGAGGACAATTACCCCCCGAGGACGCATAATAACAGTCAATGGGCGATCAGCGGGCCATGTCACACATGGATGAAAAGACAATATTCTAATTAATAATTCAACATATTTCCCACATGCCTATAACAATGAAACTTCACAGAATTGTAGTTAAAGGTATGCTTGAAAGATATGCGAAATAAAAATTTAAAAATATTGTTCAGTCTTTTTAAAATAAATTTACGAAAATTGCTATTTCTACCAACTGACTGCTGTTGTGTGTGTGTGTGTGTGTGTGTGTGAATAGGGCAGACTGTGTGCACAGGCAGTGTGATCACCCAACTAGTATCCTAATTTTTTTATGCTTACAGTTTTCCAAATTGTATCAACTGGTATCAACTGGTACCAGTTGAGACCAGGTGAAAACAGTAGATAGCAGTTTGAAATCCTTACTGGTTTCAACTGGTATCAACTGGAATTTCGACCTGGGAAGAAGGCCTGCAGCAAAATGGGATATTTTGTAGCAAAGCTGATGTACAACATTTTCCGATATCCAGGTGCGTGTTGAAAGTATGCTTAATATCCTCTTTCAAGAAATATACAAGAAATTTGTATTTAAGACTACTATAACAGTAAAGAATCTATCCCCCAAACCGAAAGAAATATAATACCTTTCACAACGGATGCTAGAGATATTAATCTTGGCGTTATTCTGTAAATTATCATATCAGGAAATAGAAGCTGTACGTGCATTTCGCAATTCTTATGTTTATACAACACAATTACTTTCACTGAAGTTTAATGACTATTCGAAACAAGAAATCAGAGGATATATTCACCAATGCACTTCCCGACAGGCCGGGTGCGTGTTGAAAGCATACTTGAGTTCCTCTTTCATGAAATATAACAAATTATCAGAAATTAGTATTTAAAGATAAAGTAGAGTTCTGGTCATGCGATTGCATTGTGAAAGAAACGGTGTGGAATCAATAAGAACAGGTCGATCATCTAGCATATAAGTATTGTTGTGTACTCCAAGGTTCTAGATTCAGCAAAATGATACGAAATTTGGCCTAGTCTTGGTAAAGTTGCAATCACTGTACACAACAAGATGTATACGGGACTACATGAACATGTGGCATTCAAATCCGTCCCGATTTTTATGATTTGACATGCCATTATTAAAATATTAAGGCATTTGAAGAGCCATGCTTTTCAGGGAACACTTTTTATCTGATTTTCTTCCACACTTGCATAGTCAACAATGATAAATTGCTCACAAATTGTTTTGCACCTCTTCCAAGAACTCAACGGTTCTAGGACAATAACCCCCCTGGGCAATCACCCCCCGGAAAATTACTCCCCGGAAACTACCCTCAAAGGACAATTACCCCCTGGAATACTACCCCCCGGAGAATCACCCCCCGAGGACAACTACCCCCCAAGGACAATTACCCCTCGGAAAATTAACCCCCGGAGAATTACCCCCCGAGGACAATTACTCCCCGAGGACAACTACCCCCCGAGGACAATTACCCCCCCCCCCCCGAGGACAATTATCCCCCGAGGACAATTAGCCCCGAGGACAATTACCCCTAGGATAATTACCCCCCGAGGACAATTACCTCCGAGGACAATTACCCCCCGAGGACAACTAACCCCCGATGATAATTACCCCCCGACGACAATCCCCCCCCCCCCCCCGATGACAATTCCCCCCGAGGACAATTCCCCACGTGGACAATCAGGATTCAATAGCAAAATACGATCCGACACATTGAGAGATGGCTACGATCCCCTGCATGAACCCATATTCTTTCAAATACTATAGCACGTTGTCTTCCTCATTACTACACATTTCCCTTTTACTATAATTTATGCAACGCCAATGCGGTTGCTAATTTCCACGAAGGATGTAAGTTTTAGGTAATTGTCCAGCGCTTTTCAAAATGCATAGAAATACATTTCTCTGGAGCAGCGTTATTTTAACTTTTTGTTAGTCACGATACCCTCTTAAGAAATGAAAAGTTTCTCCCAAATCCCAAAGTCTTTGCAGACTTTTAATTTTGCATGGCTCTGGCTCTCGTCAAGTGCTTTGCACACACGTATGGGCACATTTAAGAATAAAAAGGAGAAGACATTTTCAAACTGGTAACAAATTAGTATATAATCCACACACTAGAAACTATTTAAAGTACTGTATGCGGGCACCTTGCCGCCGAATGTACATAAATAAAAAGTGATATATTTGGTCATGACCTTGATACACGAATATGAGTGTATTCGGGCCTCTCGTTGCCCTTATTTGCCTTGCTGTCAAAAAATTGTCAGCGAGCGAGAAATGAAGACACTTTTGTATCTTCAATTTTAATTTTCTCATGTAATTACATATTTTAACCGTTTCTGGTATTAGATTTTTTTACAAAATCAACGTTTTCCAAATCATTCTCTTGCGGCACCCCGGTTGGAAAACGCTGTGCTGGAGTGAAACAATCAAATGAGATGAATTACCAGAGAGCGGATATTTATTTTCTTTTGACATGGCACCGTAAATATAACTTGAAGGCAATTTCTATTTCAAAATAATTTAACGTACACGACTACTTCAGCATGACAACAGAAATAAATAGATAACGTGAAGAGAACCTTAATTGTGGATCATGACATGGATGAGGGCCCATTATACATACAAAGACAAATACACGATCAGCTGATTAAAAAAGTTACAGAGGATACATAAATGAAATCTTACATCCTAATTTCTTTGTTGTGCCATTGATGGTGAGAGAGACTGTAACGCGTACTCATCTGCACGCAATGTATTGTTCAATTTCTAAGAAATGTAATTTCTGTTCTTTACTCGGTGGCAAAACTACAGGGGAATTGGGCAACATCCACCCCCCCCCCCCCACCCCCATATCGAATTAAATAATATGAAAAGACTGAAATGAACTTCATAAATAACAAAGAAAATGAAGGTTTATGCAATTTTCTGTAAATAGCAATTTGGAGAGAAGCTTGCGTTATATGTCACAGTGTTATACATTCCTCGGGGGTAGTTGTCCTCCGGGGGTTATTGTCCTCGGGGGGGGGGGGGAGTTGTCCTCGAAGGGGGGAGGGGTAGTTGTCCTCGGGGGTTAATTGTCCTCGGGGGTAGTTTTCCTGGGGGATAGTTGTCCTCGAGGGTAATAATATTAATAATAATAATAACGGTTTATATACCCAGGGTAGCCACTTCAGTTATGAAACTGCTCTTCCAGCGGGTCCTGCAAAACATAATATGTTATTACTACCCTTCTCCAATCTAAAATGCTGAGCGCCTAGCTAGAAGGCAGAAGGTCCCATTGTTATAATTCTTTGGTATGACTCGGCCGGGGTTCGAACCCACGACCTCCCGTTCATGAGGCGGGCGCTCTAACCACTGAATGTCTTCGGGGGTAGTTGTCCTCGGAGGGTAGTTGTCCTTGGGGGTAATTTTCCTCGGGGGTAATTGTCCTCGGGGGGTAGTTGTCCTTGGGGGTAATCGTCCTCGGGGGGTAAATGTCCTCGGGGGTAGTTGTCCACGGGGGGTAATTGTCCCCGGGGGTAATTGTCCTCGGGGGTTAATTCTCCGGGGGGTAATTTTCCGGGGGGTAATTGTCCTGCGGGGGTAGTTTTCCGGGGGGTAATTTTCCGGGGGGTGATTGCCCGGGGGGTAATTGTCCTGATACGAGCTAGGACACTGGCGACATGTCATCTTCATGGATGAGAGCCGCTACGTCCTTAAGCATACAGATGGAAGGCAACGGGTGCGTCGAATACCTTCATAGAACATGGCCTGCATACTCGCCTGATATATATTTTTTTTTTTAAATGATATTTTATTTCCTTCCTCATAATTTCACATAACAAGAAATTCACATAACAATAAATTATCAAGATAAGCAATATAAAACCAGATCTTTGATACAAGACATTTCATAAGTTACATCAATCAATGAACATAGAGAAGAAAAAAAAGGAAAAAAAAAAAGTCTTGCATGTAACAGTGTATAATCAACATAACATTAGAGGAAGGTTTAAAGTTACATATTACCATCCTATCACAACACTCTCACACCCCCCTCCCCTCTAGCCCACCCACACCACCTTTCACACACATAAACACACATACAAACACACACTGCATGCAACCTGTTCCCTCAACTCACACCACACAAACTCTTAACCCCCCCCCCCCCCCCCCCTTTGCCCACCCATCTCATCATACCCCCTTCACGCCGACACACACACTGCATGCAACCTGTTCCGGTTTGTCCACCTGTACACGAGAGAGAATTAATAATACTAATAAATAATAATAATACCCACATCCATTAAAGTAAAAATGCATCGATTTGTTCCCATTTCTGTAAGTGCATCCCCAGTTTCCCCTTTTTGAAGGCCATTTTGTATTCCTCGTCTCTGTAATTTTTAAGCATATGTACTGTTTTCTGTACAGATGGCAAAGTTCCTTCTTTTCTAGAAATAAAAATGATATACTTTACTAAAAATATGATACAATTTATTACAAATATTCTCGCAGTATTGCCGGATATTCCCATAAAAATGGGTTTCCAATCATCAATGTCAATTTCGATTAAATGTAACTTTTGAATTACCTCCTGCCATAATCTTTTAACTTTAAGACAATCTAAAAATAAATGTTGGTATGTCTCTACTTCTAGTCTACAAAAGGAACAAAAATGGTCTGACTCAAAACCAAATTTAAAGAGCATGCCTAGGACGCCCTCGGCCGAGCCATCAATGACAGGGACAATATTCCTCAAACTCTACATGAGTTATTTCAGGCTCTGATCAACGAGTGGGACGCTCTGGCCATTGACAGCATCAACAAGCCTGTTGACAGCATGCCGCGACGTCTCAACGCACTGATCCGTACCAGGGATGGTTATACCCTATATTACTGACTGATTTACATTTGAAAGAGAAAAACAAAACACAATTCATGCATGAAATTCATCTAAATATTTGTTATATCTTATGCCGACCAATTTTAAACATTGTAGCCTAATCCTTCCTTTCGCTGTTTTCATACCCCTTTTTGGTTGTTGCCTTGATACACCCTTTGCAAAGGGTAATTGTAGTTAAATTTCGATGAAAAATGACCTGAAGGAATCGATCAACAAAACGTTATGGTTGTATTCATTTTAGATATGACTAACACAGCGTAATGTCTTAATGATTGTACGTTAAGTTGTAACAAAAATATTACAACTTTATGGGCGACAGACTGAGTGTACTTATATACAAAGTTGTTTCAACTGTATTTAAGCCTGTTCGTGTTGTCATTATTCTAAGCTGCATTTGTGTAAATTGACATATCGTTGACATATTATCGATTCAGTTTGATATGTTTATTGTTGCAAAAAATCTCAATAAAACCACATACAAACACAAATTTGTCCCAGTGATTAGTGAATGCATGGCTTCTCCGAGAAAGGTATACTTTTTCATTGTTAACAATGCTCTCTGAAAAGAAGAACAAAGGGTTAAAACCTAGCTTTAATAGTCTAGATTACAATCATTAACGATAATGAATGGTATTGAATTTATAGTAACAGGGTTCATTTTTTTCAAGAGTTATTAGTGGCCTTAAAATGAGAGGTGGGTCTATGATGTATGTGTCTGTGTTTTTTCCGGCGAGTTGAATATAAGTTTGCTCTGAATATATGTTCTGAATAGGAACGGACTGGAGTCAAATTAAATGACAAATAAGAGGAAACATCAATGACGTCATGAATCAAAGTCTCTAACGCAGTATGCTAGAGTACAAAGGCTAACTCCTTTGGCATTAATTTTCAGATCTTGCCTGTGGGGGGGGGCGTAAGGAGATGGAGAGTGAAATAGAGAGAGAGAGAGAGAGAGAGAGAGAGGGGGAGAGAGGGGGGGAGAGAGACATATATATATAGAGAGAGAGAGAGACCGGGGGGGTAAGTGGTAGTAGGAGAGAGAGAGACAAAAATAATGCAGAAAAGGAGGGGAACATAGTAGAGATATAAGAAAATTCCATAAGAAGTGAGAGAGAGAGAGAAACCGGGGGGGGGGGTAAGTGGTAGGAGGAGAGAGAGACAACAAATAATGCAGAAAAAGAGGGTAACATAGTAGAGATATAAGAAAGTTCAATAGGAATAGAGAGAGAGAGAGAGAGAGACGGGGGGCGGGTAAGTGGTAGGAGGAGAGAGAGAGAGACAACAACTAATGCAGAAAAAGAGGGTAACATAGTAGAGATATAAAAAAAAATCCATAAGAATTGAGAGAGAGAGAGAGAGAGAGAGAGACGGGGGGGGGTAAGTGGTAGGAGGAGAGAAAGAGAGACAAAAAATAATGCAGATAAAGAGGGTAACATAGTAGAGATATAAGAAAGTTCAATAGGAATAAAGAGAGAGAGAGAGAGAGAGACCGGGGGCAAGCAGACAGAACGATATAAAGAAAGAGAGAGAGAAAGAGGAAAGGAGAGATAAGAATAGACGGGGAGAGGAGTTAACTAGAGATCTGATAGAATAACGAGATGAGAAAGGAATACCACAGCCAAAATAGCTTATGAGAGAGAGCAGGATGAAGAATAATCATTCGCATGAACTGATGCAACGTGTTAGGCCTAGCCCTTTCTTCCCATTGGTCAATGAGTTAGCTAGCAGTGATTGTAACACAAATCAATGCGCACAAATTGGAAACTAGCTCATCAATAGTGTTGCTACACGTTCATTGGAACAGTTAGGCTCGCAACACTTTATCTTCGACTTCCAAAATAAGAGCATAGAAGCATAATTCACAATGGGCGGAAAAGCATCGAAAAAGCGAAGTGCGGGATCTACGATCCGGCAGTCGGGGGACGCTCCCGCGGAGGAACCGTTAGCATCGGGTGATCAACGCCAACCTGGGCAGTCCACCGAGCCAGAGCGAGTTGATTCAAACACGCGTGAAGATAGGACTGAGAGTTCCGAACCGGCTATTTCTTCGGAGCAGGCGGGACCGAAAGAAATGGTCGAGGCGAGTAACGCACACGAGGTAGCCGCGGTTACAACCGCAACAGAAAAGAAGACGCCATGTGAACCTCATGATGGTGAAGAGATGGTAAGTTGTAGCTCGACAGGTATTAAGTATGTTAAGTCAGCACAAACACATTTCGCCTATGGACAGGGGAATAAGCGGTGTAAATGACCGCAGCACGGAGGCAATCACCGCGATGAAGTGCTGTTAAAACCGTAAGTGACCGGGAAGCCCTTTTTTTCCTTTAACTCATATCCTGCCATGGAACTGCTAGCGCGCTATTGTTATAGTGCTCTGTGCACGCGAGCGCGCTACCGTTTGTCTGCTTTGTGCACGCTAGCAAGCATATTATGTAATAGCAGTCATTGTTCATGCCCATTGAACCGTGCTGAGTGCTTTTACAGCGCTATTGAAAGTACCATCGCGTGCATCAGATTATCGGCTTTGGATTACGCGTCTTTGTATACAACAGTCAGATTGGATTTTCTCGAGTAATTCAGCGATTTGTTTTTTGTAAAGATTTACAACCAACCACTTGAACCAACCTTAAAATTAACTTGGCACACAGGAGATTAGCACTGTGGCACTGGGTGCATTGTATGGGTGGCAACTTGTGACCAATAACGGTAGAGTTTGTTTTTGTTGTAAGTTTGTTTCAATTACCTAACTGCTTAGATAGCCTGTGTATGTTTGTAAGTAAGCAATCAAGAAGCAGTAGAAGTATGGAGTAATAGCACTGCGGTAAGAACCGCGGTGAAAAGCTAAAGGCCCGATGTTACCCCAAAAAAGTGGAGAGGGAGGGGGGGCGATATTCATCGGTCACGATGAATACATATAAATATATATACTCATATATACTCATCATCCCCCCTACCGTCACAGCCGTCACTTGACACTTAAGACTGGTAGGCAGAGTGCCTTTTCAAATCTTACAAAAGCGAAAGTATTTTAAACCCATACAAGGATCTCTATCACTACTCCATTTGTTATTATTCTGGCTTCATGCGCTTGTGTAATAAAACTAAATTTCAACAACAACAGGAAAGGGAAGTCGCAAAAGGAAGGAGGAAGGTAAGAGAAACCAGGAATCGATCCTCTATGGTCATACTCTTTTTGTTTGCTATTCTGCTCCACACATGAAAGTGTTATTATCCTGACGTATGGCACTGCGCTAGCGGCTTTCAACCGATGGACTTTGAACAAATACTCTTTTTTTCCAGGGAACCCAGCGACCGCGCAAGAATATTAGCAATCGGTAGTTTGAACAGTTTTGACCTCAGTTCTGTCTTTGTTCTCTCAATTGGCTTAGACAGATCATTAGTTTAGATGCTCTTTAGCGACTTCTAAATATCAGAGGGGAGGACCCCTTTTACAGATTTATTAGCAAGAGACATCCCTCATTCCATTTCAATCACCCACCCTTTAAGAGGTACTATTAAACATCTGCATTCTCTATCTCTTGTAAACATAATGTGAACTAATACTGATAACAACAACAACAACAATACTACTATTACTACTACTACTACTAATAATAATAATAATAATAAAAAATTATAATAATAACAACAACGCCAATACTGATAGTAATAATGATAATGATGATGATGATGGTGATGGTGATGATGATGATGATGATGATTATGATGATGATGATGATGATGATGATGATGATTATGATGATGATGATGATAATGATGATGATGATGGTGAGGATAATTATGATGATGATGATAATGATAATGATGATGATGATGATGATAATGATGATGATGATAATGATGATGATGATGATTATGATGATGATGATGATTATGATGATGATGATGATGATGATGATAATAATGATGATATTGATGATGATGATGATGATGATGATGATGATTATGATGATGATGATGATGATGATGATGATTATGTTGATGATGATGATGATGATGTAATAATAATGAGAATGCACGATCGAGGGACATGAATGACCGTGTAAGAATATTTCAAGTTTTTCCAATATTAAAACGAGCGATATTATAGAGCATACTGCAGCAAAACGACCATAATGTGGTAGGCCTGTGGTAGGCCCGTGGCGACACAATGTGTTATTTGACTAAGTTCATATTACCTTTATAATGGCACGTCGAAAAACCGCTAACGCAATATTAAACAAAATATACAATTCTATGAACAATTCACTCTCAGTCAATCTAATGCCACGATTGTTTTAACGCTTGTTATTGACAACAATTTGTATAAAACAGGGCCCAGATATCTATTTTGTTGTTTACATTTTCAGATCGAATCTTCACATGGGCTTGCGTTTCGGGAGATCTTTGTCCAGTATATTCCTGGTAAACCTCATGCTCTCGCGGAGTTTGGAGCTCTTCTTTATTCTCATCATGATCGCCATGAGTTCATGGATATTGATGGTACAGGACTGGCTCGAGCTGTTGGGCTGAGGTAAATAGGATATGTAACTTTTTTATTCAATTTCAGTTTTCAGTTTATTGTCTCATATTTCACATATATTTCATATTTTGCAGTCATGATTTCACGAAATAAATAATACAAATAAATATGAATTCTGTAACAAACAAAAAAAGAAAACAAAAAGAAGATGAGTACCTCTTATCAGTTTGTTTGAACACACTAAATTAATAACCTGAACTAATAGGAAGAGTGAAAAAATGAAGGGAGCTCTGGTTCTGATGAAAGCTATGATTGTGATTTGTAGTTATATATTCAATATAAAACGTAGAAGTTATATATTATGTATAGAATTTATTATGTTTTTTATATATGCAGTGCATCCCAGAAAAACGAAACCGAAAATCATCGATGTTTTATCATTACTTAATCACAATTACGAATAATAAATGACACATAATTTGTAAAGCTTAGATCCTCCTCTTTCATTTGATGCAACTCATCTGATGCATATTTCACACATTAGTCATTAAGAACAATTTAATGAGAGGGAACCACCAAGTCATTTGGCGGACGGTATCTGAATTTCAAAGAGAAAATCACATTTCTAGAAAGTTCAGTTTCTGCCCTTTTATATGACACCTCAATCAGGAAAAATGAGCTAGGAAAAGCAAAGTTCCGTTCGTTCCGTAATTTGATTTTAAACGAATTATTTTTCACTGGTTGCCTCATAGCGACAAACAGTGTTGACAAAAGACTTAGTCCATTGCCCACTGGAACCCAGTGACCCCTGTATTAATCCTATGACAATGAAATAATTCACTAGTCAACGGGTTACCTCTGTTTCATTGATGATCAGCCATGCATCGAGTCTTTCGTCTTCTTAGAACGAAGCAAGACTTTTCTCGCCATATTGTGTCTCCTCCCGTTACCTCTTTGCAGAAACCATGATGAACTTTTGAGCATCAATAACCCACAGTCGGACATAAGCAGTGCTAGCCAGCTAGCAGTTCTAGAATGTTTCTCAGATATTGGCACTGAGATTGGATTGGTAAGTATGCATGTTACACTCTCAAAATATAATTGTAGCCATATTTTCATTATTATTCTCATTAGTTCGTATTTTTGCTAGTTGATTTCTATTTGTATTATCGTCATTTTCAGAGTGATTGATTGATTATTTTTTGGTAATCATGTTTTTATTATTATCGTTATTATTATAATAATTCTAACTATGACGGCTCCCTACTGTGAATATTATTGGTAATAGTATTATCATTATAATTATTACATATGTTATCATTAAAACTTATATGTATTATAATCATTATTATAATTATTATAAGTATTTTTACAATTAATATTAGTATTATTATTTATGATAATTCAATTTCGTTTAAATGATGATATTCATTAATTTGTATACTTATTTTTTCTTTTCATCTAAATCATTACCATCATTACCATGTTACAATTCGTCGCCGTTTTCACGAACCGGCACAGCCCAACGCGCAACGAAATAAGTACATTCTGAGAAAAACGCGTTTTACGTTTAGCCCGTTTTGAATTCGCCAGAAACATGCCTTATGTCAAATTTTATATCACAAATACATATCAATAAAAAGGAAAATATTCTGTATTTTCTATACATTCCATTTGTTAAGCATTATGACAATTACTATTAATATTACGAAGCTTTGGACTCTCGTGCCGGTTCGTGAAAATATTTTTTTGCTGTTTACGTAGCAAAAATATTTTCACGAACCGGCACAAGCCACTGTGTCGTTTTTCCTATGTAACTTTACGCGCAAGACAAAAGCGCTCGCGCTGTCTTAGCGCGTATTTTATTTTCACGAACCGGCACAACCGCCTGTGTCGCGTCATCTAGGTCTTGTAAGCGCAAAGATATTTTCACGAACCGGCACAGCCCATTGACTTATAACGGCGCGTGCCGGTTCGTGAAAATATGAAACGTGCTTTTTGGCTCGTGTGTCGTTTTTGTCATTTGTGTAACCATGGATATCTCAAAAACTAAAGCGTTTTGGATGCTGAAATTTGGTGAAATGAAAGATTGTTGATAACTTATGTTAAAAATGCAAAAAAAATTAAAACTACATTTTGAAGGGATTTCGGTGGCTTGTGCCGGTTCGTGAAAACGGCGACGAATTATTTCATGTCTTTATTGAAGTAAACATTGGAAAAATATGCCATGTCGACTTCTCAATGGACTATGGACTTTTAGCAATATTATCATTTCGAAAGGAAAACTCTGTAGATCTGTGATAAAGCAATTTTTAATCACGAGGCCTAAAATTAACTCCTGTAATTTCTTTAAAATTTAGGTTGTTAAGCGGAAACAGCGGAAACAAGAGGAAACGTGGCTGATTGCTTTTCATCTCAACGAAAAGGGTATTTTCTTTCTCTCTTCCTGTCCATTTTATTGTCCCCAACTTTTAAAGAGATATGATTAGGAGATAGTATAAACAATGGGAGTAACTCATGTGGTTTTACTTTCATTTACAGGCAAGCAAAAGCTATTCTGCCCCGTACTATATTTTAAATTTAAGATTTTGATTTGATCATGTGTATGAAAGAAAAATGAAACCGCAAACACTGTATTGGAAATCCTTTGTGAAAATTGGTGAGCCAGTTAAATTTATCGTTAAAATTATCCCCATTTGGATACTTATCAAGGAAAACAATCTGTCTGAAGTTTGCAGTTTCCTTGCTTACCATTCTCCTACATGAGTCGCCATTTTGAATGCAATAGCGCATTCAGAAAAATGAAACCGGAAACACTTTATTGGAAATCCTTTGTAAAAATTTGTGAGCCAGTTAAATTTATCTTTAACATTATCCCCATTTGAATGTTTATCAAGGAAAACAATCTCTCTGAGGTTTGCTAACCATCCTCCCACGGGAGTCGGCCATTTTGAATCTATTAGCGCTGTCAGAGTAATGGGAATGGTTATAGACAGAAAGGCGAAATACTTTGGCCATCTCTTGAAAATGTTGTTGGAAGGAAAAGTATAAGGTACTAGACTAAGAGGGGAATCAAGAAAAGCTAAAAGGGGAAATGGAGTGGAATGACACTGCAAGCGTGACTAGGGACCCGTGTATGTATGTTCAATCGGACGGTATAATGGGATTCTGGAAATGTTGCTCTATAAACTTGTTTTGTTTCATGATGACCACACATACGCACACGCACACGCGCGCATACACACACACACACACACACTTTATCATTTAATTTGAGAATCATAACTTCCTTAGAGACCTTTAAATTCAAGCAGAAATCTTAATCTTTGTTAACAATACCTGTTCTTGGCACTATATGACACTCATCCGAACTTTTTCATTCGAACTTTCTCGTCCTAACTTTCTCATTCTTTCTATTTTTCTTGTGCGCCTCGGAATAGCATTGTCTAGATAGACGGCGCTATACAAATGCCTATTATTATTATCATTTTGATGGATGCAGATAACCGGCCAGTTGTGGAGAACATATTCAGCAAAATTATTATTTTGGACAGCTTGCTCATACCAGTCATTCCCGTTGACAGTGCCTTCGACGAGAACCCTGTTTATTCCTATGACTGTTCCGCACAAGTGGAAATGATACTTGAAGATGGCGACCGATACATGGAGATTGATACTGACAAGGCGACCTACGTTTTACATAAAGGTAAGCTTCTCAATGACTTACTAGTGCAGGCCTAACATTTTAAAGGGATCCGGTAACTTTGTCTCAGATCCTTAGCTTATACTGCAATGATAATTATAAACATTTAGGTCAGTCAGGAACCCCATGGCTTTTACAAGCCGATCGCCTGTCTCGTTATCAAGATATTTATGATTGGAATTACAAATTTGCCAAACGGTTTTCATAACAGTACAGTCTATTGGGGAAAACGAGTATGGTAAAACCGGTCACTCGAAGATTTTTACTTTTTTGAGACACATCTTGATCATTTTAAAGTGCGATTTTATTTAGGGCTTCAATATTACACCATATCACAGACACTGATAACATGTAGGGCCGTGCATCTCATATTTAACATTGTTTAAACGATGCCTTTAAGGCATCGACCAATTCGTAGTTAACACATGGTAAAAAGTACCAAACATTTGTATTTTAAAGAGATACTGAACTGATGGTCTGTTTGCCCTAGCGTACTGTTTATTGCACAGCGCCGTTTCATGATCACATTGCCAACAGTGCGTAACCCAGTACCTTATTACCACTTCGCAGACAGAGAACTTAAAGGCGTTTTTTAGGATGTTTCCAGTTTTACAAATCTGAAATGCATGGCCCTACGTTTTATCAGTGCCTATGATATGGTGTGATATTGAAGCCCTACCAAAAATTGCGCTTCAAATTGACCGTGAAGTGCCTGAAAAAAGTACAAATCTTTGAGTGACCGGTTTTTACAAAACTCATTTTCCCCAATCAACTGTTGTGTAATGAAATTGTATTTTGAAACTTCGAATATACTTTGCTTTACTTGTTTTCAGTAGGTTCTGTTTATATGCGCAAATTGTATTAACGATTTAGCTTATTGTCAATAAGTTAGAATGAGGAGGCTGTGCCTTCAGACTAGGTACCAATTATAGGTCTCATCAGCTTAGGCTAACCCTCATTTAGCATGATCTTCCTGTCACGTGACTCAGTAACCCGGGCTTGCGTGCGTGACTTCTTTACACATACTCACGTCGTCAAGCGATCACGGAATATAGAGCTTAGCTTAAAGTCCACTCCAAATACATCTTACTTTCGATAGAAGCAGAAAAATCAGACTAACCAATCAAAAAAAGTCTGAGGAAAATCGGATAACTAATAAGAAGGTTATGAATTTTTAATGACATTAAAAACTTTGAAAATCACTAGACAAATTGGCAACTCACTCATGAGTCTGTGACGTCATGTCCTCACTATCCACTTATTATTTCCTTTAAATTGATGATCTTATTTCTTCACACCAGCATCCAAGTTAATTAATAGTAATATGTTTTTATGTTGATGCACTAATATAGAGTAATTGTTTCCAGTTAAATCATGAAAAATGTGAATTTTGATAAACTATTTATATAAAAATCAATAATTATGAATATACAATATTCAGAAAATAGTAAAAATTCTTTAAAGTTCATAAAAGATTTTGTGAAATGTCATGCACGCAATATAATACAAATCATATAACCTGGGCAAAGGCATGGGGAAATTAAGTTTTGGGGAATAAAAAGGGAAATTAATGGGATTAAACATATAGAG